>JAJTUV010000817.1:0-442500 GCA_021653895.1 Mastomys natalensis
TTTGAGGCTCACCATGGCTGCCAGATTTTAATCCTGGAAGGATAAGCATTGTGTTCTTAACTGCATCTTGTGGATCAAGTAAAGTACCTGAAGCAAAGTAAATGCCAAGCTAATGCAGGTGACTAAGTGACTGATTTTCTCAAGCCTTCATGTCATGAAATAGCGAAGGTAGTTGGTGACCCTGGTCATGCCATGGGAGCACACTGCTGTTGTGAAGATCATGTCTGTGACGTCACAATTTTTCACACAATCCTTCACCAGCTCCTAAATTCCAGTTACTTGAAAGACCAAACAGACACCTAGGCTCCTGAAACACAGAGTCTGTAGGTTCTCACAGTCCCCACAACACACTCTCATTTCCCTCATTTGGGGAGCTATGAAATTAGCTTTTCATAGCAGCTTTATCAAAAGACGTCTGCCACATGCCATGCTACTTTCAAGGTTGTAGGAATTTTTACCCTTGGAATTCCTCCAGCTCAGCAGAACACAAAGAACAAGTCACTAATCCACTGCCTGAGGCAAAGCTGAAGCAGGATAACATTTTTGACACTACTTCACAACCCCACCCTGTCAGCACCATCTTTCCTGCACTTGTTCTCTTCACTTGGGCTATCTCTTCCATCACTTTTGAGGGTCCAGCTCCTGATTTGGCAACTACTTTAAATTCTCTCTGCATCCTTATTTTTTAAACATTTAAAATGACCTTTATTTATTTGGTTGTGGTGATAAACCTTCAAAGCACACACGCGAAGATAAAGGGCAACTTGCATGAGTCTGTCTTCTCTTTCCACCTGTGGGTTTCAGGTTATCAGTCTTCATGGCAAGCTCCTTTCCTCAGTGAGCCATCTCCCCACATCCCTTTGTTAATGCCTCCTTTAGACTTCTTGAATCAAGAACTCACCAATCAACAAAGGCACTTGCAGCCACTAAGAACTAAAGCCCAGCTCAGTGATATCATGATGGAAACAGAATCTTCCTTATAATTTTTGGTCTTGTTAATAAAAAAGAGAAAGAAATGGACAAAGAAGGGAATTCTAAGACAGGCAAGAAAGAGGTGGGGTGAAGGGAGAGGGAGAGGGAGATGACGAGGGAGAGAGAGAAGGAGAGGGAGAGGGAGTGGAAGGGAGAGGGAGAGGAAAAGAGAGAGAGGGAGAGAGAATGAATAAGGCAAGGCAGTCTTGGAGTTTTGGCAGCTTCCAGGAGGAGGGAGATGAAAAGAATAAAAAGAGACATACTCATGATTTATAGAATGCAAGTGAAAAGATAACCTTTGTCAACAAAGTGGGCACACGAAGGGAAAGAATCCTGAGATGCCCATCACTTGTTTTTATTGATGGGGCTCAACAGTGCCCACCACCTCCTCTGTTGTGGGCTTCAAGAGTATGTGCACTACTCCAGTCTTTTAGATCAAAGGAGGAAATATTTAACCATAATATTATTTAGTTCAGCTTTGTAGTCAGCTAGAACTTAGGTTATAGCTAAGACAAAAAAGAATAATGCACTGATTTCTTGTGATCAGCTTGTTCCTTACCTTTGTGGTCAGTTTAAAGTCCCTGCACCAGGTCATGTGGTAGTTCCCAGGCATCTGGTGGATGCTTCCAGTTTATGAAACGGTGATACTGGTTTATGTTTTCCCTTTTATTGCAAATAGATTTTTTTCTCACATAATATGTCCTCGTTAAGGTTTCCCCTCCCTCTACTCCTCCCAGTTCCTCCCCATCTCATCTCCCATCTGGATCCATTCCATTTCTGTCTCTCATTAGAAAACAAATAGGCTTCTAAGTGATAGTAATAAAATATAACAAAAATAAAATATAATAAGATAAAACAAAAATGATCACATCAGAGTTGGAAGAGACAAACTGAAAGAAAAGAGAACAAAGAAACCACACGCATCCGCTTCCGTCTGGGCCCAGGCAGCAGATCCCTGGCGGCAGCTCTGCACTGAACCTCACAAAACCCAGCAGAAGTGGGGCACCCAGCAGCTCTGACCCAGGCAGTATCTCTGGTAAGGAGACAGCAACACCCACCCCAAACAGGGAGTAACTGGGACCCACCGGGACCCACTGAGACCCAGGGATTTACTCCTGGCCCGGAGCACCGGCTCCTTCCGGTCTGGGTCGGAGCTCCCAGCAGATCCCAGGCGGCAGCTCTACACCAAACCCCACAGAACCCAGGGGAAGCAGGGCTCCTAGGAGCTCTAACCCAAGCAGCTTCCTACGCAAGGAGGCAGCAACACTTGCCCCAAACCGGGAGTAACTGGGACCCACCGGGACCCGGGTACTCACTCCTGGCCCCAGCACTGGTTCCCTCTGGTTTGGACCTGAGCGCGCAGCAGATCTCGGGCAGCAATCCTACACGTAATCTCACAGAACCCAGAGGAAGCATAGCTCCAAGGAACTCTAACTCGAGCAGCTCCTTAAGCAAGGAGGCAGCAACACTTGCCCCAAATAGGGAGTAACCGGGACCCACTGGGACCCAAGTACAAACTCCTGGCCCAGAGCACTGGTTCCTTCCGGTTTGGGCCTGGGCGCTCAGCAGATCTCAGGCGGCAACTCTGCACTCAATCTCACAGAACCCAGAGGAAGCGTGGCTCCCAGGAGCTCTAACTCGAGCAGCTTCTTAAGCAAGGAGGCAGCAACACCTGCCCCAAACAGGGAGTAACCAGGTCCCACAGGGATCCAGGAACTCACTCCTGGCCCAGAGCACTGATTCCTTCCGGTCTGGACCAAAGCACTGAGCAGATCCTGGGCCTAGCTCTAATCTCAGCAGCGACACCCAACCTAAACAGTTCTGACACAACCAAGAGAACAGGAAAGACAGGTTCCAGCCAGAAACAGCACAGGTAGCACCAAGGAGAACCAGATGGCAAAAGGCAAGAGCAAGAATACAAGGACCAGCAACCCGGAACACATGTCATCATCAGAACCTACTTCTCCCACATTAAGTCCTGAACTCCCCATATCACCAGGAAAGCAAGAGTCAGACCTAAAATCACTTTTAATGATGATGATGGAGGACTTTAAGAAGGACATAAATAACATTCTCAAAGAATCCGAGGAGAACACAGGTAAACAGGTAAAAGCCCTTAAAGAATCACAAGAGAACACAACCAAACAGGTGAAGGATTTATACAAAACCATCCAGGACATAAAAATGGAAATAGAAACAATAAAGAAATCACAAAGGGAGACTACTCTGGAGATAGAAAACCTAAGAAAGAAATCAGGAGTCAGAGACGCAAGCATCACCAACAGAATACAAGAGATCTCAGGTGCAGAAGATACCATAGAAAATATTGACACAACTGTCAAGGAAAACACAAAATGCAAAAAACTCTTAACACAAAACATCCAGGAAATCCAGGACACAATGAGAAGACCAAACCTAAGGATAATAGGTATAGAAGAGAGTGAAGATTCACAACTTAAAGGGCCAGTAAATATCTTCCAACAAAATCATAGAAGAAAACTTCCCTAACCTAAGGAACGAGATGCCCATAATCATACAAGAAGCCTACAGAACACCAAATAGACTAGACCAGAAAAGAAATACCTCCCGTCACATAATAATCAAAACACAAAATGCACAAAACAAAGAAAGAATTTTAAAAGCAGTAAGAGAAAAAGAAACCACACGCATGCCGCGCGCGCGCACACACACACACACACACACACACACACGCACGCACACAAAATGAGAAACCTCATTTGCCTACTCAAGAATTCCATAAAAGCCACTAAACTGGATGTCATAATATATAGGACCTGGTGCAGACGCATACAGGCCCTGGGCATGCAGTCTCAGTGTCTGTGAGTTTATCTGAGCTTTAATGATGTTGATTTGAAGGGCCTTAATATTGTTATTGATGATGATGATGTCCTCTTTACCCTCTCTCTGACTTACACTCTTTCAGCATTCTCTTCCATGGGGTTCCCTGAGCAGAGGGATTAGAAAGAGACATATTGTCTAGGGCTTAGTAGTCCAAGGTCTCTAACTGGTCTACGTAATGTCTGGATGTTGGTCTTTGTTCCCATCTGCTTCAGGAGGAAGCTTCTCTCATGATGGCTGAGCAGGGCACTGTTCTGTAAGTACAGCAGAATGTTATTAAGAGTTATTTTATTGCCACAGATTTTGTTTGTTTGTTTTTTTCCATTATTATTTGTACCTTAGAAAGCCCAAGTCCCCTGGGCTATCTAGGCTCTGGTTATTGTCACACAAGCAGTGTTGCATATGGGTTTCATCTAGGGAGTGGGCCTTAAATCAAATCAGACATTGGTTGTTACTCCAGCAAATACTGTGCCACCATTGTCGTACGGTATCTTGCAGGCAGGACAGCACTGTAGACTAAAGGGTTTGTGGCTGGATTGATGTTTATGTTTCTCTTTTGGTAACATTTTGGTAGTCTTTGGTCCCTTCTTGTATCAAAGACTATAGCTGGTAAGAGTGAAGACTATGTAGGCATCAGCTCGAATACTTCATATTCAATTAATTATGTAGGTGTTATCTGCAGCAATGGGCTTTTCTGTCCATTTAAATTCACCCACATGCAGACACCTGAATTTTAATAAAGAAACCAGAAATTCACACTGGAAACAAAGAAACTGTGTTCAACAAGAGGTGCTGGTCAAACTGGATATCTACAGGTAGAGGAATCAAATAGATTCATACTTATTACTCTGCACAAAACTCCAAATGGGTCAAAGACTTCAATATAAACTCAGATACACTAAACCTGATAGAAGACAAAATAGGGAATAACCTTGAACTCATTGGCACAGGAAAAGACTTTGTGAACAGAACACCATTATTGAGGGCACTAAGATGAACAATTAATAAATGGGACCCCATGAAGTAGAGAAGCCTCTGCATGGCAAAGGACATTGTCATTTAGACAAGACTTCATCCTACAGAGCAGGAAAAGGTTTTTATCAACTACATATCTAGTAGAAAGCTAATATTCGAAATAGATAAAGAACACAAAAATTGCAGATATCAAGAAAATGAGTAACCCAATTTAAAAAGAGAGGTGACAATCTAAACAAAATTCTCAATAGAAGAAACCGAAAGAGAAAGAAAGAAATGTTCAACATCTTTAGCCATCAGCAAAATGCTAACCAAAAATTATAGATATAAAAGATATTTATATATATCTTTATTATTTAATCTTTTTTACTATCCAGTTTTTATCCCCTCCCAGACCACCCTCTGACTGCTCCTCATCCCATACCTCCTCTCCCCTCCCCCCATCCCACCAGACTTCCCCACTCCCTGGGGCCTCAAGTCTCTCCAGGGTTAGGTGCATCTTCTCTCACTGAGGCCAGACCAGGTAGTCCTCAACTGTATATGTGTTAGGGGCCTCATATCAGCTGGTGTGTGATGCCTAGTTGGTGGTTTGGTGTCTGAGAGATCTCGGGGGTTCAGGTTAGTTGCAACTGTTTGTTTTCCTATGGGGTTGCCCTCCTCCTTAGCGTCTTCCAGCTTTTCTTTAATTCAACCACAAGGGTGCCCTGCTTCTGTCCATTGGTTGGGTGTAAGGATCTGCATTTGACTCTTTCAGCTGCTTGTTGGGCCTCTCATGATAGGCCCCTGTTTGTATGGACACCATAGCATCAGGAGTAGTGTCAGGCCTTGGAACCTCCACTTGAGCTGGATTCCAATTTGGACCTGTCACTGGACCTTGTTTTCTTCAGGCTTTTCTCAATTTTTGTCCCTGTAGTTCTTTTAGACAGGAACAATTCTGGGTCAGAGTTTTTGACTGTGGGATGGCAACCCCATCCCTCCACTTGATGTTCTGTCTTTCTACTGGAGGTGGACTCTACAAGTTACCTCTACCCACTGTAGGGCATTTCATCTAAGATCCCTCCCTTTGAGGCCTGAGAGTCTCTCAACCAGATGTCCCACAATGGAGGAATGAATACAGATAATGTGGTTCATTTACACAATGGAATACTATTCAGCTATTAAGAATGAGGACATCATGAGATTTGCAGGCAAATGGATGAAACTAGAAAATATCATCCTGAGTGAGGTAACTCAGACCCAAAAGGACATGCATGGTATGTACTCAATAATAAGTGGATATTAGCCAAAAAAGCACAGAATTCCCAGGATACAATCCATGGAACTCAAGAAGGTTAACCAGCCGATGAGCCCAAGTGAGGATGCTCAATTCCACTTGGGAGAGTGTACTGGCTGGTTTTGTGTCAGCTTGACACAAGCTGGAGTTATCATAGAGAAAGGAGCTTCAGTTGAGAAAATGCCTCCATGAGATCCAGCTGTAAGGCATTTTCTCAATTAGTGATCAAGGGGGAGGATCCCTTGTGGGTGGGGTGGTACCATCTCTGGACTTGTAATCTTGGGTTCTGTAAGAAAGCAAGCTGAGCAAGCCAAGGGAAGCAAGCCAGTAAGTAACATCCCTCCATGGCCTCTGTGTCAGCTCCTGCTTCTTGACTTGCTTGAGTTCTAGTCCTGACTTCCTTTGGTGATGAACAGGATCATGGAAATATAAGCTGAATAAACCCTTTCCTCCCCAACTTGCTTCTTGGTCATGATGTTTGTGCAGGAATAGAAACTCTGACTAAGACAGAGGGAGAAGAAAGCAATCATGGGGCAGAGGGAGAGAGGGACCTGGGTGGGAGAGGAGATAGGGAGGGGAAGAGGGGAACATGGTCAGGTATGGTGGGGGTGGGGGACAGGACTGAAGTCCTGAGGGCCAGCAGAGAAATGGAAACAGGCAACCTCGGAGGTAGCAGGCAGGGGTAGGGGGGATCACCTCCAGAATGTACCAGAGACCTGGGAGGTGAGAGACTCTTAGAATTCATCTTACATCTGTTAGAATAGCTAAGACCAGCAAAGGACATGACAGCTCATGTTGGCAAGGATACAGAATAAGGAGAACACTGATCCACTGCTGGTGGGAGTGCAAACTTGTACAGTCACCATGGAAATCAGTGTGACAGATCCACAGGAAGATGAGAATTGATCTACCTCAAGGTCCATCTACAAGTCTTGGGCATATAAGCACTCAAAGAATGCTTTGTCCTACCACAGAAACACTTGCTCAACTATGGTCATTGCTGTTCTACTCATAATCCCCAGAAATTGAAAACAATTTAGATGCCCTCAACAGAAGAGTGTGGTACATTTACACAATGGAGCATTACTCAGTCACTAAAAAAGGACATCTTGAAGTTTGCAGGCAAATAGGTGAAACTAGAAAAAATGATCCTGAGTGAGATAAACTAGATCCTGAAAGACAAACGTGGTATGTGGATTTTAGCTGTGAAGGCAATGATAACCAAACTACAGTCCATAAAACTACAGGATAGGTATAAAGTAAAGGACTAAAGGGAACAGATAGATCTCCTTAGGAAAGGCAAATAGACTAGACAGCTATGGATGGATGAGGGGCTGGAACAGGAGGAGTAAGTAGGGAGGAGGCAGGGAGAAGGGGAAGGGATATGGGAAGAGACAGCAAAAATTAAGGGTCATTTGAGGGGTAGTATGGAAACCTAATACAGTAGAAGCTTCCTAAAATGTATATATATATGAAGGTGATATAAATGAAATTGCCAAATAATGGAGAGACAGAGTCCCACTTGGTCATTTCTTGTCACCAAATGAAGCTTCCAGTACTGGGATTAGGTTACATCTAATTGAGTTGTTGGCCAAAGGAGTCCTGCAGAGATCCACAAACCACCCAGGCTGCTGGCAAGACTGTAGGCATTGGTTTATTTTTTAAGTTATTAATGAAAGATCAGCACTTGACAATGTGTTAGGAAGCAACCTGGAGATTTTCCATTACAGTGCTTGACATATACCCCCCTTTTACATTGTTTAATTCCCTACCTACCATGTTATTGCTGATCACAGAGTATGTCATTTGCTGTATTCTGTAGTCATATTTTTTCAAATTGTGCCTGGGGAGTGAATAGACGTGGGAATGCTTCATTCCTTACTATCTTCTCAAATGTTCTCTATCAACAGGGTTATGTTCTGTGAGGATTTAGATGGAGACAAAATAACCCAGGTAACTGACTTTACATGTGACAGTGTCAAGATAAGGAAGGTACAAATGGAACCCTGCAGGAGTCAGGATGGAACAAGAGAGATGTCCCTGCAAGCACACTGGAGCCTGAGAGAGTTGGAGTTGGGGAAACCCTCGACTGTTGGGACTGATAGCTTAACCTTCTCTTCTGTACAAAACCAAACCAAACAAACATTTGCAGTAGCTAGCTTTAAATATCCCATTTTACTATTTATCAGATAATAAACATTTTGTCCACACGAATCTGTTTAGAGAACTTGTGTTTTCTACTAGTTCACAGTTCGTGTTCATTTAAACACACTTTCATTGCAGTTCACACTTTCAGCCTGTGTTTGTGTATGTGTATGTTTGTGTGTGAGCATATGTGAGCATATATGCACCTGGGTGTATATAGGCCAGGAGTTAATGTCAGGCATCTTCCTCAGCCCATTTCCAGCTTTCTTTTTGAGACAACATCTCTGTCTACAATGTCAGAGGCCACTGTGGTTTATTTGTTTTAAACACATTATTGAAACTCAACAATAATTGTGCAGCCTTGATTTGACCAAGATACTTGAGGGAAAAGTTTTTGACATTGTTTTGAATCCTTTAGGCTTAATAATAAAAAGCAGGCTAGCTTTTATTCAGCTTATTGTAGTTTAAATTTTTTCATTAATTAATTTATTTATTCATTTTGCATCCCAGTTACATCCCTCTTCCTGGTCCCCTACCTCCCCATCCTTTCTCTCCCTTCTCCTCTGAGAAGGGGGAGGACACCATGAGTATCACCCCACCCTGGCACATCAAGTCACTGCAGGACTAGGTTCATCCTCTTTCACAGGTCAGACAAGGGAGCCCAGTTAGGTAAGTGGGACCCTTAGGCAGGTAGGCGACAGACCTTCAGAGACAGCCCCTCCTCCAGTTGTTGGGGGAGTCACATGAAGTCCAAGCTCCACTTCTACTATTACATATGTGTGGGGGTGTTGGTCTAGTCCATACTTGCTCTTTGGTTGGTGAGTTTTAAAGTTTCTTAGCTGTGCTTCCTTTTCTTTCCAGCACCTAGGACACTTCACTGTCTCCCTGGAATATCACTAGGTCTCTGTGATGGCATTTTCTGTGTTCCTAGAACAATATAAAATAGTTTTTAAAAATTGTATGTGCAGTGTGTAGTGACCCTCACCTTCCTGCAGAGTTAACCTTTTGTCTTTATGACCATTGATGTCCCTGGTTGTTGTTGTTGATATTTCCAGTCTTATCCACAAATGTATTTCATACATTTTTTTTAGCAATGTCACTTATACTTTAATAAACAAAAGATCAAGATGCTTGAGAGTCCTGTCTTAGTGAACAGCCAACTACACTCAATATTTTAGTACTAATTAACATCTCTGAAGATGCCATCTGCCAGTTCTGACAGTACTTAGTTTGGTTGAGTAAAAGAGGTTAAGATGGTATGTGTAGATACATGGGGGAGGGTTTTCTCCATGATCATGGACCTCCCCAACCTAGAGATAGTCTATCTAAACGGAAACAGTCTACCTTCAACAACAGGCTCTGTGGAAATGTCCTGAGCAAAGGATTCCTGAGTTTTATTAGTCCAAATTTTATCTAAGTTTTGTTAGTTCAGAGCCAACTGCTCTGACATTTGCCTTTTTGTTTTTAATTCAGCTGGGACAAATGTCTACTTCCAAGAAGTTTTCATCCCAAATGAAATATGGTATAGCCAAGTAAGGCACTTTCCAAAAGGCTTTTGCTGCCCAAATTGTTGTTAGGTGAAATGAATTTGACAAGTATCTGAAGGAGGTAGATCTGAGCCTATCAGCTTCTTCCCTGTCTTCATGCCTAGAATAGATTGTGACAGACCTGTGGAAATCTGCAGACTTCCTGCAGCCCATTGGTCTTCCCTGTTCTCATTGCCATGCTTGCTCTGCTGAGGAACTCTGTGCCCTCAGCAACATCTAGCTTGTGTGTGCATGTGTATGTATTTGCCCTTTTCTGTTCCAAAGTGAAGGACTATTTATATTCTAGCCTTCAGCATGTCTTGGAACTAGGAATAAACATGAGCTCTGGGGCCTCTAGGCTGCACAGGCTGCTTCCTGTGTAAGATATAGAAATTCTTATGATCCTGAGCCAGAAAGAAAGTTCTCAGAACCCATGTTTGTAGTTTGCTCAGGGACAGTGAGGGGCCCTGTGGCATGGGCAGGGAACAGTTTTCCAGATAACCATCCATGACTGGCCTCCACTAATCTCAAAGCAAAGAGATGTTTGTCATGCTGTCCTCAGACAACCTAGGCTCCTGGTTCTGCCATTTACTTTCTAGAGTTTTCTTGGAAAGTTTCCGTGCTACAGTTTCTCCATCTCTAATGAGATCAATAATACTTTGGGGGTCAATGCAACTGGCAAATGAGTAGATAAAGATAAACACTTAGCAGGGTGCCAGCACATCGTGGGTACTTAACAAATATAGTCTATGTTGTTAGCTCTGTCATTCCTGATGTAAAATTTCTCCTTAGCACAAACTACTTTCTTTCATTCAAATATTCTTGATGTAATACTACTGAGCTGACTGCTAATATTTGTAAAAAAAATCATGCTAATATATTGACCATGGGTTAGTACTTTTAGACAACAAGCTAGCAAGAAAACAAACCAAAAAACTTTCCTATAGCAAAATGCTATGAATCATCTTTCTTTTTTTTTCAGATTTATTTATTTTATGCATATGAGCACACTATTGCTCTCTTTAGACACACCAGAAGAGGTCACAGGATCCCATCATAGATGGTTGTGAGCCACCATGTGGTTGCTGGGAATTGAACTCAGGACCTCTGGAAGAGCAGTCAGTGCTCTTTACCGCTGAGCCAACTCTCTAGCTTAAATTATCTTTCTGTATATTGCAATACATGACAAGTGCAAGCTTAATAGTTTCAATATTCTATTTCCCTCTGGCATCAATGTTGGTGCTTGACCTAGAATCCTGCATTTTATTTAGGTTCATCTGCATTGACTCTGATCTTTCTTTTTAACAACAGAGAATGTAAAGTGATTTTCCCTCAACTTTTATACTTATGTAATAGATATGTGCTTACCCGTAGGTGAATAGTAAGGAAAGCAAAATGCTCATCAAGTTGCTGAGATGAAGTGCACACCCAGTGAATAGAGCTAGAATCATTACTAAAGATTTGTTTCCCTTTGTCCAATTGACTAGACTCAGTTCTCAGTTTTACTTCTTAGGTTTAGACTAGTGAAGAGTTGGAAATGTTCGTGAACCTTTCCTGGTCTTATTTAGTACTTCCTTGTACTCATTCATAGGAATGAGCTTATGGATTGTGATACAGATTAGACAAGGGAAAATAAACCTTCAATGTCAGAAGGCTGAAGCAGACTGGGAAAGGGAGAGTGACAGAAAATGATGGCTTGACTCTTCAAGGTTCTGTTTTCTTCCAGGGATGCATCTTTTGTATGTTACCTGGGTATTGTTTCTAGCTGTCTAAATTAGACAGCTCAGGTTATTCTCTGTCACTAGCATCTAAATAGAATGAATGTGATTAGCATCTGTGAGTAGTTAGCAATTAATTTAAAATTTTAATCCTTTAAATATTTCCCTAATATTCACAGAACTGTTATAAGTTGTTCACAGAGTATCTTTTTAATATCTGTGCTTTTTCTTGCCTTCAACATTTAATGTGTGCATTTCTAGTTTGTGCTGTGCATTTTCCTAACTTCCCAATCTATTTTTTGTTTTTTGCACTTGATTTTTAGTAAATCTAAGTACGATCAAATAGAAATAACTATGTCACAGGCTGAATACTGCATGGTCTTGAAGTTTTCTCTGCCATGTTTCTGGTCATCCTTAAATTCAGCTCAGTGCAAAGTCTCTGGGCAGAGATAAAACGAAAAGAAGTTCTTTACTAGAATGCAAGATGCATAGCCTCTGTTTTTATACCCAAAACCTTATGAACACAATTTTGTTGTTTGAATTCCTCTCTGCAGTCTGGTCTGAGACCTATAAGAATCATCCATTAATCTCTGCTTATAGCTCTATAGGTTTTTACTAGCCTACTTCAAACTTTTCCACATTGCTTTTGTAGACCAGTTCCAAAGGTGTAAGCACCATAGTGTTAGGTATAAGAATAACTTTACCCCATTTTCCAGTACCAACTTTCCATCTCTTTGACAAATACCTAGCAGAGATAACTTAAAGTGAGGAAAGATTTATGTTGGCTCTTGGATTCCCATGTTTCAGTGATGGAGGGGTATAGTAAAGCACAGTAGTTCACATCATGATCATCAGGAAACAGATACAATAATGCCTCTGCTATTGGCTCCCTGCTTTTTCCCTTTTATTTTCTCTGGTCTTCCATTTGGTGGAACAGTGCAACTTCCATCCAGAATAGCTTTTTCCTTAGTCTATCCTTTCTAGAAACATCAGAGATGTGTTTTAGCCATTTTCTAGCTGCTTCTCAATCTGTTCAGGTTGACAGTCAAGATCCAACAGTATAAATTTGATGGAGAGTGGATAGCCATATAAAAACATAATTTAAACATCCAAGAACCATGAATGATAGGGACACTGAACATCTTATTCATTTGGTCTACTTTTAGCCTCTCTACAACAGTCTTTTCCTCAGGTATAACCCAAGACATTTATTACACGAGGGGATTCAGAGGAAAGTGAGACTATAATGAATGACATTTAAAAACTGATAACTTGCTTGAGAGGAGGGTGATTCTAGTTTCTATTATATATTTCTGGGAAGGAGATGTGGGAGGGAAAGTGACGAGCAGAAGAGAGAATCATACTAGAGATACCTTCTCTCTTCAGAAGCCCTTAATCTCTGTTAGCTCAAAGTACCCAAAATGCCAAAGCATCGTACTTTAGAATATCATATAGTGAACCCCAATAGCAATGGTCACACATTGAATAATGGGTTCTGATTAATGTTAATATGGAGATGACCTTGTAAATCATTTAACTGTCTTGATTCCTCATTTTTTTCAATTGTGTGTAAGAAGATAAGATAAGCTGAAAGTGAACAGTATGTAGCTAAGCCAAATACAGTACGTGCTAAGGTGTTTGTATACCAGTTTTTTCATTCTAAAAGTATCATTGAAAGAGGTAAATAAGATGATTAAAATTCATAACAGAACCACCAACGTATTATGAAAATGTTTAGAACTTTCTGTAACGCAAATGCCCCTAGTACCATCAACCTGAAGGAATGACTAAATTCTTATTAATGCTCACAGCTTTTTGGTCTCATGGCCTCACCTGAAGGAGCTCCTTCTCAATTATCTTCTCAGTCATTTAGTAGAGCTCTTGTCTCATTATCACTCAGGAACAAGTCTGACATCTCCTACTTCTCTGCCTCCTTGTTAATATCCACTGCCACAGGCACATTCTGTTCCTACACTGCTAATGCAGTTATGCCAACTCTGTTTTACTATCTGATTTTCCATCTCTCTAAGCCTCAAATACATGCTGCATCAGTGTCTCCCCATCCCGGTACCACATCCATCATTGTGACGCACATGATCAGAAAGAGAGCCATCAGAATTACACTTTTTCATACTGTGTTGAACCTCTGGAAGACATTGATGATAAACATTTTAAAAAGATCTTCAGACAAGACTAAATAGAGCATCAGATCCTGAATTAACCCTTGCCCTACCCTACCAGTACTCTGGCTCTACTTATCCACTCATCTATCTCCATAGTCTGCAAAAACTACATCCTGGTTTCCAACCATATACACAAAAAATTCCTTCTTCCCCTTTCCATGTGTTTCTTTAGCCCTTTTAAATTCCCTATAACTCAAAATGCTCCTAATATTAAACATATGTTTAAGGTATTTTACTCTATATTTTAGATATATTTTCTCATAACTTTACAATAGCAATCTAAGGCTAGTACTATACCAAAACTCATAGGACAACTGGGAAATAGACCAGTGTGAGAGCATTTGCTCATGTCAGGGTGGGTGATTGATGACAAAGCCAAGATTTGAACCTGAATTTCGTACTTATCTCTTTAAGTCTAGAGTCCTTAAATGATATATAATTTTGCTTCTTTAAGAAAAGTCAACTATTAAATTGTAGGATAACTATAGTTTTATTCTTTACTCTCCCCTAAACTGTCAGTTCAGTTAACTTAATCTGATGATATTCATTTAACAGACATTTATTAAGTACTCTTGTGGTCTTACTTTCTCTTTTTGAGGCAGGACCTGATTGTTAGACTTCTTCAGAGCCCCAGATTGCACCAGTACCTAGAACTTATAGTGTCTTGAATTACCTATGGTGAAATCATAATATTGATCAGAAAGCAAGGAAAGGAAAGAAGTTAAAGAGATGTGCAAATACTAGATAAATCACTATTCCACTGACATTTCTTTTCTCCCAGCAATCTAGCTCTTTTTTTTTTTTTTAAACATAAGGATCCATTCCATTTTTTAGGTAGAGGAGAAAAACATGCTTTTTACTTATCAGTTTTGTCCTGTTATTTTAAATTCAACAGAGTGTTGGATTCCAAGCTGTCTGCATAAACTCCTGCAAGCACCAACAGCATTGTCTGGCTCAAGTGAATCATTGTCTTTAATCCTGAACTCAGGTTGATTAATGTGCCCATTCTTGTGGGGACATGCTTGACATCCAGAGCAAAACAGCTTACTCTGTATAGAAGAATGACCTCAGAGACTACCCTTGTAATTCATGGGATTTACAGGCCTTGGAAGCAATAGCAATTTTTGTTCTTCTGAGGACGTATGACTATCTCTAAAAAGAGACTTACTCCCAAGATTCTTGGGGTGCTCCAAATACACACTCTTACTTGTCACTTGCATGAATTCCAGATTTAATTTAATACCCAACAGAGTTGAATAGACCTGGTTAGTGTTAAAAGATTTGTCATGAAGATCTTTGGGTGGGCTGTAAGAAAATCTAGTGTTTTCATGGCAAACACAAAACTTAGGGAGAGACCAGATATTTCTGTCTGTCCCCCAAATGAAGCTGTAGCCATAGATTTATCAGGAAGCTCATGACAATCTCTCAATTCCAAAGTTTCCTCCCAAGGCTCTGTGGATACTTTTAAACTTGTAATTCTGTATTAATTTTCTTAAGGAGCTCTTTTCCCATGTATAATCTGTATCTGTTCCAGCTTTGGGCAGACTTTTCTGCAAGATGTGGTCCAATTGTTCCAGATTGCTCAGGAATTCAAGATTTGACATATCCCCTTGTCTTTGCTCCTCTATCCTTTTTGGTACTCCTAACATGGATTTCAGGAGCTATCAGCTAGGGTCCCCCAAAAGGAAATGAATTCCAAGAGGAAGAACTCTTTCCCACACCAAAGGGTCAACGAAGGGATACATTTCCTTAGCAGAGACTTCCCGAGTTCTCTGTCATCGACTAGTACTCCCAAGCCATCCCAGGCATCTTAGAAATGAACCAGAGAGGTAGGAAAGGATTCTACACATTCCTTTCACTGAGCCCAGAATACCCCTCCCAAATTCCATACTTTAAAAAACAGCTCTTATATATAAGTAGGAAAAAAAAGTATTCTTACTCATCCTTAAGCCAATAGTACATGGTATTTTATAATTGATTTTAACCACATAAATGGACAAATGAATTCATTTATGAAATATGAGAGGGGAAACATTATGAGAGGAAAGGAATCACTCATAAGTAAGGAAGAAAAGGAGAGAGAGATGTCAGGGCATGTAAATATGACTTGAGCTATGTGAACAAAACCTGATGTGCATATTAGTAGCTGTGACCTTGCTTTTTTGAGTTATAAGAAATTAAAGATTCCCATGAAAGGGTTCTTGGAACCCTGGAGGGAGGTCTCCACCTTATCTTGCAGTTTTCAACAGTTCAGGGGCATCAATGCACAAAGGAAAGTTGCCAAATAAGGAAAAGTCAATATTGACCTAGGGATATCTTTGTTTTTCCATCTGCCTGGAAATTGGTTCAATCACATTTAATCTGTGGTGAGCATAAAGCTTTGAGAATTAGTTCAAATAAACTGCACAAATAGAACTCTAACTACCTTAATGTAAATATCAGCAGAATTAAAGTTTCTTTATTTAACTCCTCTACTCCTGCAGTACCAGGCACGCAGGTCAAATTAATTATTTTGCATTTTATATGCACTGCCTCTAAAATTAGCACATACATAATCATATTTCTTAGTCTTTACACAGAGATTTGAGTGATGTGTTGTTCTTTAAGGCTCTGTCTCCTTACCCACCGATGTTCAAATGTGCCCTGAATTACTCCTAAATTCTCTTCTTGTTCTAACATTCTTTGATACATGTGGAGCTGTGTACTGAGGGGTGTGAATCCAGCAATGATTGGAGACCAGACTCTGGGTTTGTATGATGCTGAAGGTAGCTGCTATGACAGGCATGGGGCTTTAAGGGCTCCAACACAGCTGGGAATTGGTTCAAGGCACAAGGGGACATGTGATGAAGATCAGATCTGCAACCAGAAAAGCAGGAAGAATCTTTTGTGTACTGATGGGGTCCATATACTGCATCCTGTATTCCTGGTCTCCCAACTTCACTCCATGGTGGTTTTGGTTGACTCTGTCTTGTGGGTTTTAACCATGGAGCCGCTGCAGCTTAGAGCACAAGTGTGTGTGTCAGCTTTGTTACTGTTCAGCAACATGAACACCAAATGCCTCCAGTCTCTTCATGATGTAGTCATAGATCATAGAATTAATAAAAGGACTCAATGTATTCTTCTATGTCAAATTCTTACAGTACTACCTGGCATCTGGAGAGAAAAAGCTGTTGACTGGCTTTATGTCTGTGAACCACCAGAAGTGACGTTTGGACATATGTCTTAATTAGCACTGTACATGTAAATTAATAATGTGGAGATACAGTCAACCCTGCCACCTGCCTGAAGCTTCTGAACTGTAGGAGTAGAGGTTCTGTTACCAATAATCAGTCTGTCTGTCTGTCTGACTGACATCTGTTTTGTGTACAAATGTTTGTGTGTATGCTCACATGTGTGTGGAGGGCAGATGTTGATATTAGGTGTCTTTCTTAATAACTTCTCATCTTATTTGTGAGACAAGTTCGTGCCTAGAATCTGGGCACTCTGATTATGCTGTCCTGGCTACAGGAATCTTTCTGTCTCTTTCCCCCACACTGCAATTATAGATGTGGCCATCTTTTATATGGGAATTGAGGATCTGAACCTGGAGGCTGGAGCTGATGCAGAGACCATGGAGGAGTGCTGCTTGCTAGCTTGTTCCTCCTGGCTTCTCAGTCTTCATTCTTATAGAACCCAGGACCACCATCCCAGGGATGTCACCACCTACAATGGACTGAGCCTCACCCCATCAATCATAATTAAGAAAATGTCCTATAGACTTATCCACATATGATTTTTTAAAATTGGGTATTTTCTTTATTTACATTTCAAATGTTATTCCCTTTCTTGATTCTCTCCCCAAAACCCCTATCACATCCCACCTCTCCTGCTTCTGTGAGGGCGTTCCCCCATCCAACCACCTACTCCTGCCCCCCAACCTCAAATTCCCCTACACTGGGCTATAGAGCCTTCACAGGACCAAGGGCTTCTCCTCCCATTGATGCCTGACAAGGCCATCCTCTGCTACATATGCAGTTGGAGCCATGGGTACCTCTATGTGTACTCCTTGGTTAGGGATTTAGTCTCTGGGAGCTCTGGCGGGGTGGTCTGGTTGGTTGATATTATTGTTCTTCCTATGGGGTTGCAAACCCTTTCAGATCCTTCAGTCCTTTCTCTAACTCCTCCATTGGGGACTCCATTGGGGACCCCATGCTCAGTCCAATGGTTGGCTGCGAGCATCTGCCTCTGTATTTGTCAGACTCTGGCAGAGCCTCTCAGGAGACAGCTATATCAGGCTCCTGTCAGCAAGCACTTCTTAGCATCCACAATAGTGTCGGGGTTTGGTGACTGTATATGGGATGGATTCCCCAGGTGGGGCTGTCTCTGGATGGCCTTTCCTTCAGTCTCTGCTCCACTCTTTGTCTCTAAACTTCTACTTTACTCTAGGTTTCAGTGGAGCAGTGCTTCTGAGGAAAGCCATTTTGATGTAGCTTACTGGAGAGATTATCTTGCTGTTAACATTCATGATGTACATGTGTGTGTTACACAGTTTATCACAATTGTCATTATACATTTATTTTTGTCACCACTTGTTTGATATTTACCACACTAAAGTATAAGATATGTAAGTAAGGAACCATATCTAATTTTTTCCATTGTCAATACTTTGTGCAATGATTGCCAGTGAGGGGCTCTAGAAATATTACTTTAATACATGAGTAAAAAACTGAAACATTCTAAATTATTGATGTTTTCTCATTGTATGTGTATAGGTTTTTGCCTGTTATCTATGACTGTGCATCATGTATGTGCTTGGTACCCAGAGAGATCAGAGATGGTATTGGAACCCCTCAAAGTGAGTTATAGATGGTTTTGAGCTGCTATGCTGCAAATTGAATCCAGGCCCTTTGAAAGAGCAGCCAATGCTCTTAACTACTGAGCCATCTCTCCAACCCCAGACTAAAACAGTTTTTAAAAATTTTTAAAATTCTTTTCTCATGTATTATAACCCACTACAGTTTTCCCTCCCTTCCCTCCCCTGAGCTTTCTGCCCTCTTCCTAGGCCTCCCTGTCCCCCTGATTCACCCCTCTCCCGATTCACCCCTTCTCCTGTTCTCCTCAGGGAAGCTCAGGCCTCCCAGGGACATCAACCAAAAACTGCATAACAAGCTACAATACAACCAGGCACACTTTATCACATAAGGCTGGACAAGGCAACCTACTAGGGGGAAAAGGGGCAAAGGAGCCAAGCAGAGTCCCTGCTCCCACTGTTAGGATTCCCACAAGAACATAAAGCTACTCAGTCATAACATATATGCAGAGGACCTAGGTCAGACTCCCTACAGCCTCCCTGATCTCTGCAAGTTCCAATGAGCCAGTTGATTCTGTGGGCAGATTGATAAATTTTAAGATACTATGTTTCATCTACATTGTGGCTGTAAATAGATAGAAGCGAACTATGTCATTTAGAACTGGCCATTATGTTTTGTGTCTGTGATTTTTCTCTTAGTAACCCTGGCTTGGGCATATACTAACATTTCAGGGCTTTGGGTTTCAAAGCTATCACTAATCTATAGGATTTGGGTAAAGCAAAAATAACACAAAAGATTATAAAAAGCAGTAGGCGAAATCTATGACGGTGACAAATGTTAAACAGCTTACTGTTGTGACTTCAGCAGTACAGAATGTCACAGAAAACCTCTCTCAAGAAATGTGTCTTTCTTGAGCTTGTAAAGCACATATGTACAGATTATAGACGCTGTCACAACATGCACACAATAGTTGCAATGACTACAGACAGTGTGGTTTTTAAAATGTGAGTTTATAGTTCTCTGGGATGTATCTTAGTGTGTCTGGAAGCAATGTGCTAGTGACGATATGTGATGGGTTTGGACCCTACCGCTTTGTTTTCTACTTATAGGATTGATAGTATAATTTCAACCCTACTATTGACTAGATCGATTATCTTAGATTAACTATCTATTCTCTACCAATTTCCATGTTGAAAGTAGAGGTGATCCCATCTTCCTATAATGTTGTTGCAAAAACATTCATGAGGGTTGTAAATTCCTACATTAAAACAAGGATAAAGGATGCAATCAACAGCCTGAAAAAAGAAAGACCTCAGCTCAAGAGCAAATTAAATCCAAAGCAGACACAAGGAAGGAAATAATAAAGAACAGCATGGAAACAAATTAAATACAGAATATAAAATTAGAGAAAAGTCAATAAAACAGAAATAACTTCTCTGAAATGCTAACAAAACTAAGCTGTTACTGTGACAAGAGAAGGAAAAGGAGGAGGGAGAGGAGGAGGGAAGAGAAGGAAGAGGAGGAAGAGGAAGAGGGGGGAAGAAGTGAAGTGGGAGAAAAGGATGAACAGGAGGAAGAGGAGGAGAAACAAGATGGGGAGGAGGAGGGGGAGGAAGAGTGTAGGTGAGAGAGAACCTAAATTAAAACCATCAGGAATGAAAGTCAGGATAAAATCTGAATACACTCCCCCAAAAAGAGATTATTAGTGATCAAAGAGGTTCTTCAAAGAAAAGCCCTAAGCTAGGTAGATTTCCTGGTACCTAAGCATCTTTGAGGCAGAATTTACATACACTCTTCACAGTTTTTTCCAAGAAGTAGAAAATACTTTCAACTGATTTTTTTGATACTGGAATACCCTGTTAGTAAAGTTAGGAAAAGATAACTTGAAAGGAAAACAATTGCGAATTACAAAACTTATGACCATAAATGGAAGAATCATCAACAAAATGCTAGCGAACTAAGCTAATAATATGTAGGGAGAACCCCAACACCAATTGAGATTTATCTGGGAAATCCAAGTTTTGTTTAACATACAGACACTAAACAATGTAATAAGTCATATTGATAGAGTAGTCAATAGATTAATGGTCAAACGTTATAGGATCATTTAATAGATAAGAAAACATATTTGTAAAACACCAACATTTCTCATGAAATAATACAAAATAAATTGGGAACAGAAGGGAACTTCCCAACTCTGTGAAGGTCATCCATGAAAAACCCACAGGTACAATCATGCTTAGCTCCCTCTAAGATCAGAAACAAGACAAAAGTGGCTATTCTTACCACTTCTAGTCAACAGTCGGCTTCAAGACCTAACCATGAGAATTAGGGGAAAGGACATCTAGATAATAAATATAGAAGGTAAATCATCTCACTCTCAGATTAAATGAAATTGTATATACAGATTCCCAAGTAATGTCGAAAATTAAGAACAGAGCCACCAAACAAGTAAACTTTTAGGATTCCAGCCATATTCCTGTATGCTAAAGTTTAAAGTTAAGAAGACAATCCATGTATAAAAGCACCAAAAGTAATAACAAATAGAAATAAGTTTGACCCAAAAATATGAGAACTATGTATTATGACTTCGTATAACTTTATTGAAAGAATTTAAAGAGTATCCAAGTGGATGGGAGAACTCTTTATATCCATTGAGTGGAATATCTCATGTTGTTAAGATAGAAATACTTCTCCAGTAATTCTACACAGTTAAAACAATCTAAACAAAAACCTATCTGTTAGGCACAGTTTTAAAAGCTGAATCTCAATCTCAAATGGAATTGTAAAAAGCCAGAAAACAAATTTCAGGACACAGGAGAATAAGGTCTCCAGAACCAACTAAATAGGACACATGGGGCCTCGCGGAGACTGAACAGGCAATCATGGAGCCTACATGGGTCTGTGGTAGGTCTTCTGCATATATGTTGTAGTTGTTTGCTTGGTGTTTGGGGAAGACTCCTGATGGTGGTAATAGGCATGTCTCCAACTCTTTTGCCTTCTCTTGGAACTCCTTTCCTACTGTGTTTCCTTGGCAAGACTTGATAAGAGGGTTTGTTTCTAGTCTCATTGTATCTTGTTGTGTCCTGTTTGGTCGATGTCTCTGGGAGGACTGCTCTTCTCTGGGAGGAGATAGAAATCTGGGGGAGAGGGGAGATGGTGAGGTCTTGGAGTAGACACAAGGGACACTGTGGTTGGAATATATTGTATGAGAGAAGAATACATTTAAAAATGTTTAAAAGAACAAAAGCAAAGGTTTTCTGATACGAAAACTACTTACTACATTCAATCTATAAACCAGAAACAGATAAAACAAAACAAAAACAAACAAAAAAACAACCTACCACAAAACAACTTCAATCAAGATATGTAGTGTGATAGTCCCTTAATGATAGACATTTAGGTGAACAGAATAGATTTAGGAATCCAAAATAATTTCTTCTCAATTAATTTGAGTAGGATGCTTAGAATAGCAAATAAGGAACAGTTACAATAAAAATGTAGAGTCATTGTATATCTACATATCAATTAAATGTGGGCTCTTATTATATAGCACATGTAAAGATAACTCAAAATGATTTGAAGAACAAAATATAAGCTCTAGAGCTATGAAACTTTTTAGAATGAAACAGTTGTAAATCCTTAGAACCTTGAATTTGGCAATGGCTTGGTAGACAGACTGCCAACAATACAACCAATAAAGGAAAAATCAGGTAAATTGGATTTCCTACATTTAAAAGGTTTGTGCTTCTACAGAACACTATTAAGAAGGCAAGCATCAGCCAATAAACTTGGAAAAGATATAGTGCAAGGCACACATGTGGTATGGGATTACTAACCAGAGTATATACAGAATAACAGCCCAAATGTAAATGGGCAAAGAAATGGTACTAGCATTTCTTTAGAGAAGGTATCACACATCGTTTCCACTTATCCCGAGAGATCATGCACATGCCTGGACCAGTCCTGGAGGAGAGGAGACATGGTTTAGTGCAACAGGAGATGCACAGAGTTGTGGTGGAGACTAGCAGGCTCTGCCTCCTGGTACTATCAACCCTATCACATGGTCATCTTCAAAGCAGAAAACCTACCCTCTGAGGCCTGAGGATTCTGCTCAACCTCAGTGTCACTGCTGTTTGGTTAGGCTGGTCTTTGGCTTCTCTCTGGCCACACTGTTATTCCATCCTGGAAAGGCAGAAATCCTGAACACTCGATATACTGGCGGTTTTTCCTTTCTTTTATCCCATATGGAATATGCAAACATAGATTTTTTTTAAAAATGTGTGTGTTTTATGTCACTTATACATGAGGCATTTATGTATAAATGCCACTCTGACATCTCTGGGGCCAATGAATGACATTCTTTTTCTCCATAAATACTTTCCATGCTTCGTATGTGTCACAGTGATGTAGGTGCAGCACAATGCATGTCTTGTCTTTAATTATGCTTCTTGATTCATGGTAACCATGTGGTGACAGTATTTCCCCTTTATGGTCAGAAGAGAAGCCTGGGTGGTTGGGGGAAGGAATACAAATGCCAAGCCAGTTTGCTTACACTGGGATGGGTTTGCTATGTGATGATAACAGGAACAAAGGATTGACCCACATTCCCAAATGGACAAATGTTCAGAATGTTATTGTATTTTTAGGATGAGGTTACCCAAACACATTTTACCCATATTTCTCCAAACAATAAATCTGTTTTTTTGAGGTCAAAAAATTATTGTAGTTGGAATCTCTTTGCAGCTCTGCAAATATCTTTCTGGTCCCTGGCTTCAGTGTGGCAGGAAACAGCTTCATTCACTCATTCTGTGTGTACAAGGCACTTTCTTAGGCAATGTGCTTACTTTCTATTTCTCTGTGGAATCTGACCCTAAGAGATGTAGTTTGCCTATGGTCAAGGGTGGTAAGATTGGTGTGTGTGTGTGTGTGTGTGTGTGTGTGTGTGTGGGGCGCGCATGCACAGGAGTTCAAGAGAGCGTATGCATGAATGTGTGCTTGCATGGGTGTATATGCACATATGTGTTGTGCATGTATGTATGTATGTTTGCATATATGTGTATATGTATATGCGTGTGCATGATGTGTGTGCATACATGTGTATATGTGTCTCTGTAAGTGTGTGTGCAACTGTGTGCATTGTGTGTATATGTGTGTGCATACATATACATGTGTATGTGTGTTTACATTTGTATGTGCTTGTGTGTATATGTGTGTGCATGTGTTATAGGTGTGTGCAGTCTATGTGTGTACATGTATGTATATATGTATGTGCATACACTTATATGTGTGTGACTATCTGTGGGGGGTGTAAGCATGTGTATGTGTGTGTATGCACACATGGGTGTAGATCAGAGATAACTTTATGTGTTGCTCTTTAGATGTAATCCTTTTTTTTTTTCTATTATTGGCCTGGAACCCTTTAAGTAGGGTAGACTAGCTTGACAATGAGCCCAGAAATCTATTTGCACCATATCTCCAGTGCTAGGATTATGAGCTGTGTCTCAGTTTTTGGCTTTTTTTTTTTTTTGTGGGCTCTAGGGCTCAGACTCAGGTCTTTGTGCTCTCATGGCAAGCAGTGAGCTGTTGCTACACCCCTAGCACACTCTAGTTCTCAATATTTAATCAAGTTCTCAATAAGTCAATATTGTTACAAGAGAAATTTAATGCATTAGGCAAAGTAGAAGGAACTGTGTATGCTATACTTCATTTAAAGATCTTGTGACTAGATTCCCCCCTCACCCCGGGCCCTGTTCATCAAGGGCACATGAAAGCTCAGAGAAGTCAGGATTCTTAATTACTAGCACCTGTGTATGGCAGCGCTAAACGCTATACTTAGCTCTGTCTAGGACCATCTCTCCATCTTCACTGCACGAGACTGCTCTTTGCCCAGTGATGTTTGTCTATGCCTAGGAGACTCTTCCTCCTCTTGAGGCCCCAGATGATTAAGTTTTTGACACTTGTCACAAGAGCATCTCTCCAAAGGACCCTACTCTGTGGAGCATATCCCCGTGAACACCCTCCAGCCCACAGCCCTCATAGTGAGCTACTGCCCCAGTCCTGGTCCTTGAGCAGTGGGTCACTGGCCTCTGTCTGATTCTGTTTGGTTTTAAAGTAATTGGATGGCTACCCTGCTTTCTTATTTCATAACCAGGACGAGTCTGTTCACTATCTTCTCTTCAATTGTCCTTCTGGCTTTAAGAATTCCTTGACTAAATTCTCATCAGCCATTAGTAGTAGTATGATTTCTAAGGCCCAGTGAAAAATTAAAATGTAGATTTTCTTACTGAAAAAAATGGTTAAGAATTTCAAAGGGACAATAATAAACCATTAAAGGAGCAAGAGGCTCTTCTGATTGATTGTGTGATTCCATGTAACCACACAAGGCACATACTCCTGAAACCAGGCTTATGTCTGGCATTATTTTGGTTGAAGATTTGTAATGACTATATTTTCCCTGATGGATTTTTCTGTTTCATGGAGCACCTCTCTGCTCTCCCTGGAGCAGGCTAGCCTTCACCGCAGCTCTGTCAGGACTTGGGCTCTGTTGTTGACTTCTGCCCTTTTTACAGTTTTTTATTCTGAAAGCCCAGGCTGTGGCAGTCTGCTTCCCCCATCAGTGCACTCTGACTCTGACTTCTCACCCGCTCAGCATTCTAGTCAGAGACTTTGCAGTGCACACAGATGGGTGTGTTTGGCAAAGCATTTGTTTATAACAATTTCTGGCATCTGGAACAATTTTTGCTTTTTATTAAATATATATCTGCATTCTTTAGTTGGCTTTCAACTTGTCCTGGGCTTCTTAAGGGACATTTCAGGACTTTTTTTTTTTTTTTTTTTTTGCCAAATAATACCAGAGAACTTCATATTGATGCTATAAAAGCTAGCAATGTCATCATCGCCCACTTCCTTTGCTGAAGCAATTTTACCAAGCACACATCACAGCACTATTCAGTGCAGTAAGCCACACCCTCCCCTCCCTTTCTTTGGCATAATTGATAACAGCAGAATAAAGTATGTAAGTCACTTCTAAATGGAAAAAATGACTCCAAAGCATCCTGTTGTGAAATCCTGGAGTATGGACATGGGTTTACAGTGATGATAACAAGGAAGAAATTATCAAAAGGAGAGGAAAAAACTTCCCAAAGGAGAAAGACAGCAGAAAGAAGTGCAAAGGGTCATAGGCCAGAACAGGTTACAGATGCCTGGCATTTGGATTCTCCTGAAAGGATGTTAATGGGTAATAGTAATTACCCATTTGGTTTTTGCCACCAATTTACTAGCTGTGTATTTACCACATCATTTCAACAATCTCATGAAGCTGGTCTTACCATCCTCCTTTTACAAACAAGAAACACGGTGCTCAGAGGTGTAAAAAACAGACCAAATCCTAAGTCTTGTAAGTCAAGACTTGAGTCTGTATCCCTTCCCTTCAGACTGGCTGTGGACTGGACTTCCTATGTCTGTGGCCACAGAGGATTGGATAAGGCTTGGCTCCCTGCCACAGAGAGGCTGTGCCAACGAGTGAATACAGGTTAATTTATGTGGAGAGGCTCTGGAATGTTATTGAGTCAAATTTGGTCCTTTCCTATAGTTATCTATCTGGAAAAGGTATGATCAGTTAACTTTAGAAGCTGAGCCAAAGGTGGGGTGAGATCAGTTCAATACAGGAGTGACTACTGAGCCATGTGCTAATGAAAATAAGGATGAATAATGGTAGTTATATGGGAATGTAGAATATAGTGAGATTGAGAAAAAGTGTGTAAGGAATTAGAGGGACATAGGGAAACACGATAGATAAAGAGGGAGGGCAAGGTTAGTGACAGAGACATAGACCTCAAGTGAATGGAGCATAGAGCCAGCCACTGTAGCTCCTAACAGGATTCTGGATATATTGTGGCACATACCCTTGGGTAATATCTTGGGTAATACCTTATCACAACAAGTCTTCACACTCAGAAGTGAATGGACCCCATGTAAGTCCTTAAGTCTGGACCATTGAATGCCAAATTCATCTTTCTTTCTGACCATAGGACACCCATCTGTTTGTAACAGTGACAGCACCTACTATGAGTCCCAAAGAGGACTGACAAGCCACCATGTGCTTGGCCAAGTTCCTCATCTGTCACTTTGTTACTCTGTGGCCATCACATCTCCAGCAGAGACTGTATGTCCACTGTTAGCCATTCCCTACCACTCATGCCCCACCCCATCCCTCATGCTGCCTTCTGCCTTCTTAGCACCAGTGGTCATATTCTAATGCCACAGGTCCAGAATACAGGGATACCAACACACAGGCAGCCAGCCCCAAACATTGCCAGTATTTTTACTCTATGGTCCCCAAACAATGACTTACTTTTTCCAAAATTCCAATGTAATTTCATAAACCCTAGTGATTAAGGTGGACATATAGTAAGTAAAAATGGAGGGAGTTTAGTTAAGATATAGAGACATGAGTAGGTCCTGACTTTTTATCTACTATCTCATCTTGATTTTACAATGTTGCCTTTTAAACAGTGGCTGACATCTTTGAGTCTTGGACTTCTCATTTATATGGTGACAGGGATGGTGGGTAACATGCCCCTGACCCATGCACATGTGGACACATTAGTTGACTCAGTCCATTGTTTGTTTTTAAGACATGAAATTATGTTCAAGAGATGTTGGGAAGGATATAGGGGAAGTTGGAGGGAAGGATTGAGGAATAGGGGGTGTATATGATCATATTTCACTTAGATGTATATGGGAGCCTCAAAGAAGAAGAAACAAAATATGAGAAAATGATGGCAAGAAATGAACTGAAGGTTTGAAGGAAAACAGGCAAGGGTGGGGCATCTAAGAGAAGACTTTTCCTACAGTTCCAAGAGCTTACCAGCAATGGTGTGAACAGCAGAGATGCAAGGGTGTGGAGTCTGCTGAATTAGCAAACTTCTCATGCATGTATCACAGCAGGCTGGGCTCCTAGGCTTTATTTAGGTAAAACTCCCATTGAGTTCTGGCTCCCAGGGCCCTGTATTATTCAGAGCTTCAGAATGTTGGCCTGCAGTTCCATGAGTCATGCTGATGAAATTTCAAGAGACGAGGACATTCTTAAAATTAGCTTGGAGACAGCAACTGGCTCTCCCGTGGCCCAGCCGGCAACTTTCTGAGGTTATTTCAGTTTGACTCTCCTTAAGAGAACCTTCAGTGACTGAATTCTCTAGTCCTCTGGCCAGTGACTCCTCAGCCTCCCACAAATCCAGAGCCTCTCTGAACTTGAAGGAAACAATAAAATATTGGGGAATTCACCCTCAGGCCTGCTTGGACTGCAATTCTTCCACAGTTCTCTTTGAGATTCCAAGAGGAGATGGAGTGCAGTAAGCAGCCCTAAGGCTGGGTTGCACTGGTTTGGGTTGACCACTAGACAAAGATGAAATGTGACCAACTTAGTTCTCTGACTGCACAAGCCCACTGTGTGCCTTTTGACCAAGCCTCGTCTGGGGGCAGGAAATCAAAGCGGACACTGACTTTGCACTCAGAACATTTCCATCAGGATAAGATTTTGTGTAGATGAACAATTTCCCCACTGTTCTCTGTAGAACAGAGGGGTCTGTTAAAATCTGCAGCTATGGCTCAGTTCCACATTTTATTATTTGCTCTCATGGAGAACTTGTCCTCACTGTCTCCATTCCTTCTACAGATGGACATGTGGTGTCTTGGGGGATAACAGGGGTTTCCCTTGAATGCATCTAAAGGAGCTACCCAGAACCCAGGCAGTAGGACTGAAGGTTTAAGTAGGATTGTGGGTGCCCAGCTGTGAGATGTAAAATGTCCCAGAGGATCAAAATACCCCTTGAATACCTCCCCATCAATAAGGCTGTATTCATTATCATTTATTTAAGATTTGGTCACATGCAAACCAAATGTCTCTCCATGTTGGATACAGAGAATATTAATATGATTATTAGGTGTTTTCACTGAGAATTCATCTTTTGAAATGGAATACTGATAGACCCCCCCCATTTATAATAGGTAGTATGATATTAGAACCAAAGGCAAAGTGTGGGTTACAGTAAAAATGCATGAAAATACAGGGATGTGATCAGGCTCCAAGGAAAGGTAATGGTGTCCATTAGTAACTGAGAAAATTAGGCAAAATCTGTTCTGGCTTTGGTATATAGTGCATTGAAAAAGTGTAACTTACAACATGGCAGAAATGCAACTCATCACTGACTCCTCCCCAAACCTGCTCTTTCTTTCTGCTACTTCAGATCTATTGTAATTAAATCCATGGGTGATCAGAGGGATAAGGGGGTTGGACAAGCTTTAACCTTTTCTTTAGCCTTTGGCTAAAGAAAGCATCCCCAAGAGGCCCAGAGCAGCGCAGAACAGAACTCTTTTCTTGGGGCTATCCCTGGGGCACCTTCAACATCCCATTTTAGGATCTCTGTCTCATAGTTCCCTTGACCCTGACAGATGTGTTCCTATTTCTGGTGCCACTTGTAGCACTGAGAAGCAGCCTATCTCCAGTCTTCCTCGCAGAATCCCCCCACTCCTTCAGCAGGCACTTGCAGACAAGATCAAAGATAATCCTGTAGTGGTCTTTTCTGGTATTCTGTACTTCTAGTGCATGGAATTGACTGCATCCTTGACAGGGAAAAGCTCTAGATGTTTTGTACAAACCCACCCAGCACACTACCCTGGCTCTTTCGTCTTTCATTGTCCCTTTAGGAACAGGAGTTAGAACCCAGCCCTGGTCTACTTTCACACAAATGCTTCAAGCACCTGTACTCTGCACTCCCAGCTATAGGTCATATCTTGGTATCTTACCTCTCCTCTCTAGGGAGAAAGCGGCAACAGGTCCCATCCATTTTCTAATCTTGATCTGGCTGAAGGCCAAGACTGAAGATACATAAGCCTTTTCCAGCATCTTGGCTATTATATATATTTTTGAATCTTAAAATTTATTATATTAGGGTCTGAGATAAAATAGGGACAAAAAGAGTGCCATTTCAAAATCTTAATATTCACTATTGAAGTAAGACCTCAGATTAAGAACAGGGTGTCCCAGGAGATGGTCAAATGACTATGTCCTGCAAGCAAGCAGAAACTAGGAATGCCAAATTATTTTCTTGATTCAGCCTACAGTACCTATTAAGCAAGCTTCTGAGCTTAGTGCTCACATTCCTAGTAAAATTCTCATCCTAGGATTTACTGTGATGTGCCCAACACTTAAACTAGGAATGTGAAGTTGTGTCCATTTTCTTAGCATAGCTGAGAAAAGACAAGTTCAGTGAGGATCCATGTTTTCCATACAGGATTCTTTACCTATATGCAAGACGGTATCCCACCAACACAGAGGTCATACACACATTGGATCCATGCTGTGTCACAAGAAACAGTGAGGATGTTGGTGAGTCTGGTGTAGTTTCCTTACCCCTGTCCCACAAATGAACACCATTGACTAGCAGAAAGATGCTTTTACAAGTCAAAGAAGAAAAGTGTAACTCAGGATTCCTGGCCCTCCAGAACATCATTGGTTGTTTATCACCACCATATAAAGCCATGCCCAGGATCCCAGCAGTCAAGCTCTGAGCCCTGCGTGGGATGTGAAAACTGAGTCACATGGTGGTGACTCACCAGCTTGCGACCACACAATGAGTCAGACAAGAAAGGCCTAAGGATACTCTTTTAAAAATCTAAGTCATGCAGTCTGTCTCTTAGAGAAACACCCTTGAAGGAAGGAAAGAAGGATCCATGGTAAATGGGTGGGAAGATTTGTCAAGACACCCATCCCTTATCCTAGAATAATGACATTCATCTGAAATCTTGGAGCTTTCTGCAATAGATTCTAATGCTGTTTTCTAATCCCTGACCCTTCTTACTGATAATAAATTCATTATTCTCTTATACCCACTGGTGGTCCCTACTGACTGAGCCCTACTTATCACCATTCACCAGTTGACTGTGCTTCAGCACTTATGAAACACAAATACAGTGAGTCTCAGGATACAGCAGAGGCAACACAGCAAGGGCACAGGGCACAGCCTTATTGAAGAGTTCCATTTGATGAGATCTTGAGCAAATAGTTTACTCCACTTCAAAATCAAAGCAGAAATGATGGTGTACCTAAGAGACTGAACAAAAAAATAAGTAAGGCATTATTTGTAAATTATATGAATATAAAATTTGTTTGATCATTAAATATGTGTATTATTCAGTAAAAACTGTGATTCCTGGGAAGAGAACATTGACCCAGTAGAGGCCAGCTGAGGATCATGTGTCTTCTGTAATTACAGCCTGGCTGAAGAGGAGTATCAGGCTTTGACTCCCTCTGGGTGTGAAAAAGATGAGAGAAAAAGAAGAGAGCTGGGGTTCTATTGATAATGCATTTTATGACCTCAAAGAGATGTGGACTGTTTTGAGCTCCTGTTCTACATTTCAGTGTTTGGTGAGTAGAGTGTGAAGCACAAATCTGAAATTCAGATCCCTAGGCTCCTCTGTCAGGGAGAGATATCTAGCTCTGAGTCTATTTTACAACTTTCCCTGAAATGCAAGGTTAAAATTTCCCAAGTGTTATGAATATGAGGGTGCATTATTATGTCAATTAATTTTAAGACACCTCTACATGCGTATTGATGCATTTTACATAGTTTGAAAAATACAAAAAAATTTATTTGAAAACTACTTATTAATGTATTAAATTTGAGATGCATTTATATTCTGTTTCACAATATACAGTACTCAATATACTTTGACTGTGGTCATATTGTAATAATTTTGGAAGGGTATATAAGTTTGAAAAATAGTGTTTTACATATAGGTAGGAAACCATACTATTTATTAATAATCTAGATAGTGTTTGACATCCTTTGCATTAATGTATCATAATACTCCTCTCCTGGGTATGTAGCTCTCAAGTTCTCTGTAAATTCCTATCTCATGACTAACTCTCATTCTAATTGGAGACCTTTTGGCCATTTGGCTAGACACTGGGTCCTCTCCTTATACTATAAATCTAAAAGAGAATCTTGGCTGTGGAAGAGCTAGGGCTTCAGAAATTCTGGCTGTGTCTGCTGATTTGTAAGAAAGCTAGAAAGTTTATTATGAGGAGAAGAGAGGTCGATCCTGTTTACTAGTAGAATTTAAACATAACATACACAGATTGTCAGTTAAGAGGCAACTTTTTGAAAGAGAACTATGGATTCTTCTATGACCAAATCAAACACCAGAAGAAAAGCACCTTGCCAGCTGCCAGGCACACATAGGTCAGCGCCATGGGGCAGGCCACATGTCCAGATTTCCTTCATTAGATGATAATAGGCCATAGCCTGAGCCAGTTGTAATACATAGCTGTAAGGGAAACATGTGTGTGAACTTAAATAGGTTTTAAAAACATACCAACCCTGGGAGCCTGAAATCTGTGGGCCTGTGGCTGAGGGTGCATGCAGGAATATTCCTCTCTCTCTCTCTCTCTCTCTCCTCTCTCTCTCTCTCTCTCCTCTCTCTCTCTCTGTCCATCAGCATAAGGAATCATCCAGCCCTTCAGCAGCAGTTGCAATATCTGGGAAGAAACCAACCATCCTGGTTCTTGGATGTGCGATGTGGGTAAGCATTCCTGGGGCTTCTTATAAATGACCAGCATTGGGTTCTATTGGACATGTTCTCCTATCTTCCAGTCAGGGCAGATTCAATACTATAGGGGTTCAGGTTCTTCATGTTAACAGGATTGCCTTTGCAATGCCTGTGATGTTAAGAAGAGTAGAGCAGCTTTCGCTGCTGCGTCCGCAGCCATGAGTATGCTCAGGCTACAGAAGAGGCTTGCCTCTAGTGTCCTCCGCTGTGATAAAAAGAAGGTCTGGTTGGATCCCAATGAGACCAATGAAATCGCCAATGCCAACTCCCATCAGCAGATCAGGAAGCTGATCAAAGATGGGCTGATCATCCGGGAGCCCGTGACTGTCCATTCCCGGGCTCGCTGCCGGAAAAAACACCTTGGCCCGACGGAAGGGCAGGCATATGGGCATAGGGAAGAGGAAGGGTACGGCCAACGCTCGGATGCCCGAGAAGGTGGCCTGGATGAGGAGGATGAGGACCCTGCGCCGGCTCCTCAGGAGATACCGGGAATCCAAGAAGACTGACCGCCATATGTATCACAGCCTGTACCTGAAGGTCAAAGGCAATGTATTCAAAAACAAGCGGATTCTCATGGAACATATCCACAAACTGAAGGCAGACAAGGCCCGCAAGAAGCTACTGGCTGACTAGGCTGAGGCTCGCAGGTCTAAGACCAAGGAAGCACGGAAGAGCAGAGAGGAGCGCCCGCAGGCCAAGAAAGAGGAAATCATCAAGACTCTGTCCAAGGAGGAAGAGACCAAGAAATAAGCTTCCCTCAGTCTGTACATAGTGGCCCGGCCGTGGCCTCCCATGGATGTCATTATAATAAAACAAGCCTTTGTCCATTAAAAAAAAAAAAAAAAAGAAGAGTAGAGCATAAGTCAGAGATCAAAGATGATCAGACACCAATCATTGCATGCTGTTTTGTTTTTAGGCTTCTTTGGGTTTACAGTTGTTTACTCTAGAGGTAACTGACCTGAAAACAAGCACTTGGTTCTCCTCTCACAACTGCCATCATTCCATTTCAGAGCAGTGAAGTACATCAGACAGAGCCTGCCTTCCATAGAGCCCCTGACCTCTTCACATGGCTTCTTGGTTCCTGGGCTACAGCTAGCTGATGCTTAACTGTAGAGTGGAGGGAAGACCCTGAAGTTGACTCCAGGGAACTCCTCTCAGAGAATTCCTCAGTGCTCAGAGGCATTCTTTTATTACTCTGCCAACCAGGCCTCACCCAGGCTTGTGGAGAGGGTAGCTGCAAATGGACAACATGGCTGCGGAGTGTTCTTAAAGTCCAGCCACAAAGGGGTCATGGTAGCACAGTAGAATTGGAACAATGCGCATTATGGAACACAAACAGTGGCTTAGACTTATAACTCTGTATCTGACCAGCTGTGCAGACCTACACAAACCACTTAACCTCTCTGAGCTTCACTTTTCTCACGTGTAAAGTAGACTTGAAAACCGTACATCACGAGGTTATTAAAAGGATTAGCGCTAGGGCACATACGGTGCCTGGAAGTCATTGGTCAGGAAAGCCAGAGCTGCTGCAGGAAGGGAACTGAATTTCAAAGCCCGCTTCGCAGATCTGTCTGTACTCCTCGAACCCAGCCTGCCAGGCACAGTCCTGATCTCTTGATTAGAAAGATGATCAAAAAGCTTTCGCTTCTGCTAGCACACCAAGAGCTCAACCCAGGGACCACCCGGTTCCCTTCTCAGTGGCACCGTATGGAGTTCTTACTGTCTCTGTGTGAAGGCCCATTCTGGATGTTCACACTCAGATTATGATGGGACAAAAGGTGCCGGAAATCTGTCAGCAGTAATGTGCAAATAGGATGTTGGCTGAATCTCTCTGGCAAATATTCTCAGAACATTCCTCCTCTGCCCTTAGGGTGAGGAGGAAGAGCATTCACCCAGATTGTGGGGGTGGGAAAATCTGCTCTTCATTAGGGGGTATTGTGTACAGTGGGATCAGCTCTTCACAGCCCACTGTCCACAGCCTGGGTGCTAACTCTCTGAGGCCAGCTCTTCCCAGCATTCAAAACCAGGTTCCAGAGCCCAGAAGGGTGAATTGTCAATACTAATTCTTCCCTTTTTCTAGCCTTCTTTTCTAGTGAAAAGCATGTTTCCTATTATACTATTTATCCGTAAGTATAAGAAGAACAATCCTCTCTGTCAGGGACACAAGTTATTAAAAACTCATTTGCCAGCTACTAAACTGGAAAACTCAGTAACCCTAACGGGCATCTCTAGTCAGTCTTTCCTGAAAGATTCTGATCTTTACCCCTTTTCTTTTGTTTCATTACTCAATGAGAAAATACATTGCAGAAGGCAAGTACATTTCACTCACTGACATTCAAGGGAAGACAGTAAAAGCATCTCTAAGGATCTGAAACAGAGAGAGCGCTATACTAGGAAAATGACCAAAGAAAAGACGGAAGTGGGAGGGGCAGGGTTTGAGATGTAAATAGATAAATTAATTACAAAAATGATGGATGCTAGGAGAAACCAAATAGGAAGAAATGAATGATCTCAAAGTTAATCTTCAGCAAGATGCGCCAGGCATCTGAGGCTTAAAGGAGAAAGAAGAGGTGTTGTTCCCCAATCCACGTGCTAGGCTCACTTGCTGAAACCGGACTGAGGACCATGTGAGCGCAGACACCAAGGCCCACAGGAGAAAAGCGGCACCTGCTAAGTGCAGGAAACTAGAGGAACAGCCTCATTTTACCTTCTTCCCATCCTACACGCCCTCCTGTATCTCCTGTTGATCAGTTCAGGTGGAAGCAAGAGACACAGGAAATGCAGTTTGCAGACCCTGCCATACAGAATAGAGCAGCAGAGCATGGAGGATATTTCTGAGGTAAGCCCATTCACATATTTATCTACCTATAATCACATTCTCAAATAGAATATACTGTATCTTTTTTCTTTTAAATGAAGAGACTGGGGTTTGGAAGCACACACACACACACACACACACACACACACACACACACATTTGATATCCTTCTAATTAATCTAAGGTCTGCCTGAGATTTAAGCTCTCAACCCCCACTCCCCACATTCTGACAGCAGAGCTGGGAAGCATTAAGTTAAGCAAGTTCAATCTTGGAATCAAATCAAAGGGTTTTAATTTGACTTTTGAAAACCACAATTAATAGGAAGCATATTTAATGTAAAGAGCTAAACACAACAAGCCTCTGGCCTACTCTGGAGCTTGATGGCCAATCATCTTTGGAAAAGGAGCAAGGAGACTTTCTGGAAGATGCCGTGGCTTGGCAATACTGACAGGGTGCTGTAGGGTCAGCTCTGTGTCTGGGTAGGGATGCCTGTGCAGACATGAACAGTTTCACCAGGGTTCCTATCTGGCAAGGCTGCTCTGAAGTTCTTCCAAATGCATCAGTGGCTATGCAGCCTGTAGGAGCCCCCGCCTCTGCAAGGCTTCTGTGACATCCAGGTCATTTAATCTGCAGTCTCCCCTCACCATTCCCACAGAATTCTGTACTGCATTTATTATGGATTAATGTCCTTACTTGTCCACGAGGGTAAGGCCCTGTGTGTTTTCTGTGTGGAGCACATCACTGAGCACATGGAAGATGCTACTACAGAATTGGAGGGATAAGTGAGGGAAGGGTCAGAGAGGAACCCAGGATATTCTTAACTACTTAGTTTAGTGGAAAGAATGTGCACTTGAGTATCGACTGGACTTAGAATTGTACCCAGTCCTTCTCACATGATATGTAAACTTAGTCCCCTGAGACCCAGGTTTCCAGTGTTCGCTTGATGAAACAGGGATCAATTCCCTTCCTGGAAGAGTTATTGTGCTTCTGAAAAGAGTAGCGTTGCTTAACAACTAGCGTTCTCTTTCTCCTGTTTAAAAGAAAATTACCCTGAAATGTTGGAGCTAATCATCAGGATTAAGTATTAGGATCAATAGGCCATGGTCTTAAAGTAAGGTGGTAGAATGAAGAACAATCATTTCAGGTAATTTAAAGTTAAAGGAATTTAACATAAGTTAACAGAATGGAAAAAACTGTGACAAAATCTGGAAGTGTGATGCTAAGGGCCGTCCCTGTTCTTCTGAATCCAGGGGATTTACGCCCCTGTAGCTGTCATGTCACGAGGCTGCTATTGCCACAGCCATTGTATTTCCAAGTAATACCTCAAAAGATCCAGCCTCAATAGTACCTAGTGTTCATTCCACCTCTAAAGTCTTCGTGTATAAAAGCTGATGCTGCAATTATAACTAAATGTAGAATGCCTTCTGAAAAGTCGACATTTGTTAAAGCCTACATCTCATTGCTCCTATTGGCAAACTACTTCCAGCAGTATTAGCATATCAGGTCCTCACCCAAAGCTTGACTTATGTAGTAGCAATTGTTAGATCCCCACTTTATAAACAAGGAAACCAAGTCACAGAGAACTTTTGTAACTTCTCCAATATTAGTGAAGTCAGTATAGTTGGTAAAGTCCTCTTGCTTATTAAGCTAACCTGTCTACTCTGTCCCTAAGAGACCAGAATCATTTTGTTCATCATATTAACAGAAATACTAATCCCTTCAAATTACGTGGAACATTATGAAGCTGGACGTGGTGGCACATGCCTTTAATCCCAGCACTCAGAGGTGTCAGAGGTCGGTGGATCTCAATGAGTTCAAGGCCAGACTGATCTACAGAATGAATTCCAGGACAGCCAGGGCACAGAGAAACCTTGTCTCAAAAAAAAAAAAAAAAAAAAAAACCAAACCAAACCAAACCAAAATTATGTGAAACTCTATGTTTTAAAGAAGATTTTCTCATTCAAACCTCACAAGAGAGCTTGGAAACTATAACACATAAACATACACACACACACACATCACACACACACGTATAGACACACATACATACAAACATACATATACACATACAAAGAAATGAAAGGTCTAAAAGACACACAATATTTATGAAATAGTTGTGAACTGGATTTAAATGGTTTATAAAACACATGAAGTATGAGACACCAAATGATTTAGATGCATTAACTGTCTAAACCATAAATAAACAACATTCATAAAGTCTGATTGAACCACAGATCATTAACATCCTTGCTGACTCCTCTGCAGAGTAAACACAAATGAAGCCCCTGGCTGCCCAGTGGCATAACTGACAAACTATAGCTTCCCCCCGCCCCCTGACTATTGTTCAGATAAACTTGTCTCCAGGCTCACCAAAAAAGAAAGCATGTACTCTTGGCCAGGCTGTTTCCCTCTATGTAGTCCCTTTGTTTCCATAACAAAACCATCAATGAGAAAGGCCAGAGCAGCAGACAGGGCATATGAATGCCCATCCTAGCACTAATGTAGTATGCCTTTTCCTCTTTAACCATACTTTGGTTCAGAATGTTAGTATATCTTTCCTCCTTTCATCTCACTAAATTTTTAAAGCTCCCCTTTTTTTGTACTGGTGTTCCGACCCAGACCTTTGGCATACTAAGCAAGTACTCTAATACTGAGTCTCCCCCTGTACTTCTAGCATCTCACTATACTTTAAATTAATTTAATGATCCATTTGAGCAGGGCAAATCGATTTTCCACCTATAATTCCCACCTTTGAAGGGTAGAGGCAGGAAGATTAGGAGTTCCTGGCCATCCTTGGCTAAAAAGTCAGCGTTTGAGGCCAATCTAGATTACATAAAATACTACTACTTCTAATAATAATACATATGATTTTAGCATTTTAACTGCCTAGTGGGGTTTAGTTGTTATTGTTTTATGGATTTTCATAGGAATTGCTAACTGTCAGGTACCTTGAACTCTTTATCTTTACAGATAAGGACATTTTAAGATGAAAGGGTATCTGTCTGCCACAAGCCACACAGCTTTTTATTGAAGTAACTGGGAGGCACACCATTTTTCCTATGCAAAGCCTAGTTGTTTCCCCTCAACAAGATCCTTATGGGAAAAATGTATCAGTTAATATTTTATTATGCTAAATTGGAGGTTTATTATGAGTCTCTAAGGTTACAAAGGAGGATCCAAGAATGCTCTGAGCAGCCATTTCCCTAACACAGACTTTGTTTTGATGAAACCACAGTCACTTGACATACCCATGCTGGGCACATTGGTACTTCAGATGACAGTTATGTTTGTCTGTTTCTCATCAATTACAGAATACATGCTCCTATGGACAGGGCTCCTCACTAGAAGATAAACTGAAGCTCAGGTGTTAGAAGTTAGCTCCAGGAATGAGTCCACCTGGGCTGAGAAAGGCTTGGTTGTTATCTTTACACTTTTCCAGTGTTGGACTTTCTGCCAGATGTTAGCCTCAGTGACTGGCCCAAGTATTTGCTCTGGCTCTTTCAGCTGTGAACTTTTGGATCAACTCTAGATTGGCTTCAGTCTATAGATTGCTTTCTCTGAATTAATAGTTAACTCACAAAAGCACCATTAGTCTCCTTTCCATTCTCTTCCATCCTACCTTTGAAACCATGTGCAAATAGATACTCCTGGCCAGAATGCTTTTAGGCTGGTGGCAGAAGGCCTTTGTAGAGAAAGGCCTTTCCGTTGATGGGGAAAACCAGAAATCTCATTTCATTTGTGTCAGGTCAGCTCGCATGGAAAAGATCAGATTTCTCTGATGAAGAAATGGGTAAACTCAGGGAATCTTGCAATACCTTTCAGAGATATTTAATTTTTCTACAGGTTTTCACCACCTTTTCTCTTTTTTAAATTTCATCCATTCAGCCTACAGTCTTTGATCTCACCCAAGTCACTAGGCTAGAAAAACACCACAATGCCCACAACTCAGGTTTATGAACTTCAGAGCAGATGAACGTGGAAACTGAACACAATACAATCCTGTATTTGTCTTTCCTAGTATTGTGGGTTTTTTTCCTACATGGATGGCTTTGCATGGGTAGATACAAATAGAGCCAACAAGACCAAATTCTCGGTGTGGAAACAGCACAGTGCTCAAACACTTGAATAAAGGTCTGTTGAGTAATTTATACTTGGATTCTCCTTATTATCCTGTATTGTTAATGTTTTTAGAATCACCTTTCATTGCTTTTTACCAGTCTTTGAAAAAAAAGTATTTATATATTTGAAGAGAAATAGCAATAGCTCACAAGTTCTTTATTGTAAGCAAGGATCTTTTACAAGCACACTCTTAGTTGAGCTTCCTTGCATCTCCAGGAAATTGGTATTACCTTTGTATTCGCTTTATACATTGCTCAGTGTGACTGTGTGCACAAGTTTTCACTGAGTGTTAATGAATGACAAGATAGACATGTGGACTCTGTGTGTGTGACGAGGCAGGTACTTGTTAGTGTGGATTTGTGTATATGTGAATGCATGTAGAGGCCAAATGTTGGTAGTGAGTTTCTTTTCTCAAACTGTACTCTACTTTTATTCGTAGGAATAGGATCTCTCCCAGTTAGAGGGACAACTAGAATTGAGGGGGTAGGGCATTTCTGTGACCTAGGACAATGGAAACTCCTAGGAATCTATGAAGATGGTCCTAGCTAAGACTCCTAGTAATGGGGGATATGGAACCTGAACTGGCCATCTCCTGTAACCAGGCAAGGCTTCCAATGGAGGGATTGAGACACCAACACAGCCATAATACCTTCAACTGACAATTTTTCCTACTTATAAGATGTGCAGGGGTAAAGATGGAGCAGAAAGGAGTGACCAACCAGTGACTGGTCCAGCTTGAGACCCTTGCAGAGGGACCATACTCCTAGCACTGATACTTTGTTAATGATACTCTGTTATACTTGTGGACTGGAACCTAGCATAATTGTCATCAGAGAGGCTTCACAGGGCAAATGATGGAAACAGATACAGAGATCTACAGCCAAACATTAGGGGAAGCTTGGGGAATCCTACTGAAGAGGGGGAGGAAGTATTGTAGGAGCCAGAGTGGTCAAGACAAGGTAAGAAAACCTACAGAATCAACTAATCTTGGCCCATGGAGCCCACAGAGACTGAACCGCCAACCAGGGAGCATGCATCGGACTGACCTAGACCCTCTACACATATATAACAATTGTTATTTATGTCTGACTCTGTTGCCTGCCTTTGGGACCCTTTTCCCTGACTGGGCTACCTCATCTAGCTTCAAAAGGAGAAGATACACCTAGTCTTACTGCCACTTGAAATGACAAAGTTGGTTGATATCCATGGAAGTCTTCCCCTTTTTGGAAGAGAAAGGGAGGAGGAGTGGATGGGAGAGGTGAGAAGGAAGGACTGGTGGGAGAGAGAGAGGAGGAAGCTGGAATGGGATGTTAATTAATTAGTCAATCAATCAATCAATCAATCCATTGAAAAAGAAAGAAATAGGATTTCTCAGTGAACCTGAAGCCCACTGATTCTCCTAGAGTAGTGGCCAATGAGCTTCAGGATCTCTTTGTCTCCACTCTCCTAGCACTGGGATCATGAGGATGCACCACCATTCCTATCTTTTCATGTGGGTTCCGGGGAAACAAATTAGGGTCATTATGCTTAAGGAGCAGGCACTTCCCAACTAAGCTATCTCCATAACCCCAGAACAAGCCCCCCTTCTTATTTATTGTATGTATACATGTTTTTCCTCACAGCTAACCATCAAACTGATCACAGGGTTCCCAGTAGAGGAGTTAGAGAGAAGACTGAAGGAGTTGAAGGGGCTTGTGGCCCCATGGGGAGAGTGACAATACCAACCAACCAACCAACCAGAGCTCCCTGGGTCTAAACAGCTAGCCTGGGAACACACATGGAGGGACCCTTGTCTCTAGCTGTATTTGTAGTGGAATATGGACTTGTCGGGCATCAGTGGGAGAGGAGGGCTTTGTTCCCTTGAAAGCTAGATGTCCCAGTGAGGGGGAATCTGAGGGAGGGGAAGTGGGAGTAGGAAGATGGGTGGGGGCACACCCTCATAGAAATAGGAGGAGGGAGGATGGTTAAGGGGTTTCTGGGGTGGGGAATGGGGAAAGGGAATAACATCTGAAATGTAGATGAAGTACACAATAATAAAAAAAGAAGAAAAGAAAAACAAACAAACGAAGGGCAGATAATGGAACTGGCAATGGCAGTCCAACATTTGAGACTTTTAAGCAGCAATTTAACATTACTCATATTGTGGGGATTCCTTATAACTGTCAAGGACAAGAGACTGTGGAACAGGCCCATGGAACTTTAAAACAACATTTTCATAAAATAAAAAAGGGGGAGATATATCCCTGTACACCACAAATTTATTTAAATCATGTTCTTTTTATTTTTTATTTTAATTTTTTTTATAAAAAGAATTTGGATGCCAAGGAACTTTCTACTGAGTGTCCATGGCACTCTACAACTAGGCATACTTATGCATAGGTGAAAGGGAAGGATCCACTTACTGGCATAAGGCATGATCCAGATCAGGTATTAAATATGGGGAAGAGGGCATGTTTGTGTTTTTTCTGCAGGAGGCTGAAGGAGCATGGTGGCGGCCAGAGTGTGTATACATTTTTAATATCAAACTACAAGCGTTTTCCACTGTGTTAGGGTTGCTTTCAGCAGTGTGCTTCAGTGTCAGTCAGTAATTACTGTTATATGATGGTGCTACAGAACAAAACCAAAATACATTCCTCCAGGAACTCCCGGTCCAGAGTGAAGTTCTCACCATTGGATGCTAATTAGTCTCACTGAAGATGAGTGTTTAAATTCCTGAAGCTTGGGCCAAATTTTAGATGTTCTTTAAAATTCTTCAGATTATTCACTGGATAGCTACAGAAATATCAGCTGACCTTCTGAGGAGATGGCACCTCTACAAAGCATGCTGAATTATAACAGCTCATTGCCTGGTTTCGCAGGAATCATTTCCTGGCCTTTCATGGGTCGTTTTCACATGGATCTCCTTGCATGGATATCATCAGAATCTAAGACCACAAACAGCTTTTGGAATTTGTCTTTGAAATGATCTGGAATATCTTATTATTGCATATGTGGTTGGAAGGGCAGTATGGCAACAAGAATTCTGGAAGTGATATTCTAAAGCCTTGAGTTTAGCCCTGGTTCCCCCTATTAAAAAACCATGGCTTGAGATGAGCCACTTCTCATTTCTTATTTGTTTCCATCTCTGTAAAACAAGAGTCTAATTAAATGATACTTTAAGGTCCCTTCAGGTTTAAATCATTTAATTCTACATAGCACACATGTGTAAATTCCAAAGCAAAGAAAGAAAGAGAGAAAGAAAGAGAGAAAGAGAGAAAAGAAAGAGAAGAGGGGAAAATAAAGTGTGTAGTTTGTGATAAATGATGGATTAAAACACATTCCAGAATATAGTAGCCTGCAAGAATTATGGCTATGTAACAGGCCCTGAGACCTTAACACAACCAATAACATTAGAGGCACTATTCTGACCTTAGAATCCAGCAAGCAGAACCATTACCTGCCAAAATAGGAACAAAGACTGAATCCATCAAAGACAAGTCTATAGTTTCTGGATCTAGGAAAGTCCCTTAATGAACTAACCTTGTTGTTTGATTTCTGTAGTTTCTCACTAACTGTTCGTGTTAACTGAAGTGTGGCAACCAGGATGTGGTTTTTGTGCATAAAAGGCAATTATACTCATTCTTCAAGGGTGCTGAGACCATGACATCATGAATAAGTATAGCTTGTTCTCCTGACAGATGAGTGTTATCAGACAGCAGGATTGAGGCTCTCTAGTCAACAATAAGCAGCACCTAAGCACTTGAGTAAAACCATCTTAGATGTCCCAAATTCATCCAAGTCCTTCTGCCTGCAGTTACCCCTGTGAGCCCAGGTAAGACTAACCAAAGTTCCTGTCATCCCGCAGTCACACAGTAGCTGTGTGACAGTGAAGCTCATAGCTACATGATTTGGGCAAGTCCACTGTGCAGTCACTAGCTGATAATACAGACTTTCTATTCAGCTTTAAGAGTGCCCATGTTCTCTAGTGGAATTACCTTGCAACTCATAAAAATCTTATGAAAAAGTCTAGAGTCCCAAGCTTGCATTGTGACACTTTGATTGTATTCTATTCATCAGAAAAAGTCACAGAAGCATCTTAGCTTCAAAAAGTGGAGCAACTTACACTATGCCTTGATGAAGTCAACAATGACACATTTTGAGGAGTCATGGGAACAGAGAAGCATGATTCACGGCTGGTCATTATTACTATGCTCCTCCATATTATTTTATTTTCCAGGAATGCTTTTAATCTATCAATAAAGAGCTCAGTCTTTGGATTCTGTTGACTTCAAATACTGCCACTGACATTTACCAGCCCTGTGGCATTTGGGCAAAGAACTCAAATCATTCTATGACTGTTTTCCAATAGGTAATTTGAGGAGGATAATAACATAATAGCGTGGGTGAAATAATTAATTATGGTCATGTCTGCAAAGCTCTAACCAACTTGAAAACTCTCTGATCTGACCACTAAACGGGCTTTCCTGAAGGAGGAGAGGAAGCTGCTTCATTAATCAACTAGAGGCATCAACCAGTCTCGTCCTTCCTGACATTAACACCAATTAACTGTCTGTTCTCTCTTAAAGGTTTGCATATGGAGGATTTTTAACATCATGTTATAAACAGTAGGAATCAAATTTTTATTGTATTGGCTAGTATTTAAAATACACACACATACACACACACACACACACACACACACCACACACACACGTTCAGCTAAAGACCTAGTTTGGGACACTGTTCTTAAAATGAAGAATGTGCCCTGTGGCTTCAGCTGGAGTAATGAGTGTCTGGCAGAAGCAGAAGCGGGTCCTATTGCTGCCTGGTTGGACTTGGCTCCTGGCTGCCTGACTAAGTGGTTCTAGATGAGAGCGACCTTCTGTCCCATGGGAATTTCAGCCTCATTTGCACACAATAGACAACCACTTATTGATTTGGGCTTGCTTGGGACTTGGACTATTAAGGGTGGAAGAGAACCTGTCTGATGTAGATTTCCTCACTAAGACACATTTATAACTTGTTATCTATAATATAAACATAATATTTCTCTGGGGTTGATAAACTATCTCCTGCTGTCGGATGCAGGATATTGGAGAGAGATCAGCATCATGACATAGGGTAAGTGGGAAGCTTACAGAGCCTCAGTTGTATTCTCTACAAAGTAAAGCAGTCCCAGTCCTGTTTACCTTGCAAGAATACTGTAAAGTTACAAAGTAACTATGTAAAGTACTCCATGCAGAGAGTGGATATTAGTAAAAGTGCCTGAGAGCTCCTGGCACATGTTAGGTTTTTTTTGTTTTGTTTTGTTTTTAAAATCATTTCCTTTGTTTAATCTTCATTGTCAACTTGACTGGATTCAAAATCACCATCAAAACACACTGCTGAGAGTGTCTATGAGGGTGTTTACAGAATGAAGGAAAGGAAGTCTATCCAGAATGGAGGAGCACTGTCCCATGGGTTGGGGTCTGAATCTGAATAACAAGGAGAAGCTGAACTGAGCACAGCATCCCTCTCTCTCTGAATCCCGACAGCTGACACACTGTGACCAACCACCCCACACGTCAGCTGCCAGGGCTTTGCTGCTGTGGTGAACTGTACCCTCAACACATGAGGCGAAATATGTTCCTTCCTTCCTGAAATTGTTTTGACAGATATTTTGTCACAGTAACAATAAAAGGAAATCGTTTCCAGCACCAAGGTTGAATTTAAGCTTGAGGCTTTTCATTCATTTTTGTATAAACTAAATGTATTTGGCTTCACTGGTAGAACAAGGAGCATTACATCATTAAGCATTTAAGATTGTGACATTTTAAGTATATCAACAAATGGAATCATTTTAATGACAATTTTCAGCTGTAATTCTATTTTTATTTCTGTGTACGTGTGTGCCATGGAGCTCATGTGCAAGTCAGAGAACAACTGGCCAAAATCAGTTCTCATTCTTCACCATGTGAGTTTCAGGGCTGGGCTTGGGCAGTCAGGCTTGGTGGAGTGCCATCACCCACTGTAGTGGTTTGAATATGCTTGGCCAATGGGGAGCGGCACTATTAGGAAGTATGGCCTTATTGGAATAGGTGTTGCCTTGTTGAAGGAAGTGTGTCACTGTGTAGTTGGGCTCTGAGCACTCCTGGTGCTCATGCTCTGACCAATGTGAAAGAGATCCTCTTCCTGGCTGCCTCCAAATCAAATGTAGAACTCTCAGTTCTTTATCTAGCACCATGTTTGCCTGGACGGGGCCATGCTTCCTACCATGATCATAGTGGACTGAACCTCTGAAACTGTAAGCCAGTCCCATTTAAAGGTTGTCCTTTATAAAATTGGTGATGGTGTCTCTTCGCAATGAAACCCTAAGATATCCATTGAGCCATCTCATTAGCTCTCAACAGTAATTATGTTTTATAGTATATCTATTTTTCACCTAAAGATATTTCTAAAACCTGTGGCCATGGCTCAATGAGTAAAAAATGTTTGCTGTACATGCTTACTGACCTAAGTTTGAGCCAGACCGAGGCACATGTGATTGAAGGATTCCACAGACATGGAGTACTCTGTCCACCTCTCTCTATGCATACACCACCGATTCCACACCATGCTTCATTAGAAAGAGAAGATATGAGATGACCAGGGTTTTTAAATGGGATCTTAGATAATAAGAGAAGCTAACTGGGCTTCCAACCCAGAGAATACCCTCAGAAGCTTAATGAGGGAGAAAGAGCCAGAAAACCAGGAAAGGTTCCCTAAGAGACCCTGCCAAAAGGTGACATAGAGGAAGGAAAGAGGAGTGAGTTCCTCATCAGCCTTACATAAGGACTTAGGGATGCAACAAAATCTTCACCCAACCACATTATAGACCAGTGAAAGGCAAAAATCCTCATCTAGACATCTTGAGATAGCTTAACGGACTTTCCTAATGTCTCAGACACTCAATCCCCTAATGACCTTTCGCCAAGCCTCTGGTCTTGCCCCTGAAAGTTGTGTTAGAAAGATAGCCACACGTAGTCTAAAGCTTGTGAGGGGAGACGACTTAGGGTGGTTATCAACTGAGGGTCATTAAGTCTCTAGAGTTCTCAGGAGGACAAGTAGAGCATCCACACAAGTGAGAGAGGGACCAAAAAGGATGGATGGACTTCTGGTCACCAATCCCAATTCAAGGAGAGCTACCTAATTTTATCTGGTCTTGTTTTGTTGTTGTTGTTTGTTTTGCTTTTGTTTCGCTTTTGAATTTTCAGATGAAATTCTATTCCCAAAAGGTTCCACATGGGAAAAACTATTTTTAAAACTTCTGAGCCCCAATATATATCTCAATTTCTCTTTCCCTTCCCTTTGCCCAGGTATCTGGTAGATGCTGAAAGTTGATGTCAGACACACCAGTTTCAGGTTCCCTGCTAACACAAAAGGCTCCTTATTAAAAACCTGAAGCAGAGGAAAGCCTTGTACCCATTTATAACAACCATGGTTTTTTTTTTTTATGAGGAAATATACTGTTAGCTTTTCTCTATAAGATTCAGTTGGCCTGTATAATGGACTTCTCAGTAGAGAATGGGAGCTCAAAACCCTCCTTCCCTCTGAGTGCCTCCTTCCTCTTCTGATTGTCTCAGTTCTTTTTCACTTTTCACTGGATGATGTCTTCTCAGGATTCTAATTACAGCTGGAATGAATGGTTCTCATCAGTTTTACCTTACACTTCATGTGGAACCCACAAGTGGCTAAGAGCTAACTATGCAGAGGGCAGGCAACAGTTCCTAGATACTTTGCTCCCATCCTGTTGACATAACCAACACCTAGAACATTTTCTTAAACATTTGACTCTTTCCGTTGCAAGACTGACAAACAGTGTCCTTGCTTACCAACCTAAGTTTGCTTTTCAGACAAATTTCTCCCCAGGGATTGATGAGAATAACTTCATTATTAAAGATAGAGTTATTTTTAGCATAAGACTTTATTCTTTTAAATTTAAAAAGGTTGATGTTAACATAACCTTTTATAATGTTATGGGGGGTTGTTCCAGGATTTCCCTAATAAAAATATATTTTTACCTCATTTGTAGGAAATGGAGTTATAACATTTTTTGTAACTCATTAGAATATGGAGTTTATCTTGCTTCCTGCCCTACTAGACCAGGTCTATTCCTGGATTAGACAATGGGTATGTTTTTACGTAATAAAGAGAAAGATTTGAAGTTCTAATAACTAGCCTGGGGAACAAAGACAGGATCCTTATGGTGGATGCTGTGTGCAGGAAGAATTTAAAAATCTAAAAGTAGATACCATATCTGCTATAAATATTTCCTCTAACTTTTCCATAAAATTTTAGTGATATCACTGCTCAGTTGTTCTTTTCTGTGTCAGTGACCTCTTTTGGATGTTGACATTCATATCTAGTTCAGTCATCCTTGAGGCAGACTGGGAATAAAACAAAATCCTGAAGAAAAAAAAATGACCTGAATTTCAGAAACCAAATATCAATGAGGATTGGGATAAGGCTCCTCCAGGCTCTGACATTACAGTTGAGTTGGACTTACTTGGATATTGTGGGTCAAATGAGCCTTAGCTAACTTTTGAAGAATTGCAGTCTGATAAATTACATTTGCACACCCATTGTATAAACTTTACACTGCTTGGTGCAGGGGTACTGCACTACTGAAGATTTTCATTAAACAACTTTTCATTTTCCTCCTAAAATGGCAACAGATCCCTTTCACAAACCTGGTAGCTAGACTGAAATTGTCACAACTAAACATTAAGGGAGTAAAAAGAAAAGAACAACAGTTGACCCCAACAAAGCACAGAGTTCTGTGTCCACATACAGATGGGACACCAAGGTTTTCACAATCTGACCTTCTCAGCTCTCCACTGTCCTCTCCCTCTGTAGCCCTTGTCACTGTGCCCAGTATCACCTTACCTGTAAAAGTCAAAATGACCATTCTTCCAGCCATCTTCTCTTCTATTCTTACTGGAACATGAGAAATGAAGAAGCATTTTGTGTTAAATATTTATTTACAGGCTTCCAAAGCTGATTTCTAAAATGGAAAGGAGGCAGGAGATGTGGCTGAATGCCAGTTCTCAACTGTATGATTCTGGAGAGACTCCTCACTCTCTCTGTATCATTGCATCATCCTTCTGATTCTTTAGAGGAAAACTCACAATTTGGCGATAATACATTTGTAGCCCCCTACTGCTCTGAAGACTGTAATAGTAAAAGATAACAGCACAGACTCAGAACTTTAGGCAGACAATAGTTTCTTCAGCTCTAAGTTTATCCTGTTCCCCTTTCTACCTGGATTATACTTTGTAAATTTGCCGAGATCTCTTCATTTGTAAAATAAAAGTGACAATTCTTGTTTTGTGGATTGGCATGGATTTGTTCATATGTCATTATCGAGAGGTTTCTATGAAACTGGTAGTCCAGTGGAATGCAATGATGAACCAGGGTGATTGTGACCTTTGCCCTTCTGAATCTAGGAAGAGAAAGGGATAAGAAGATGATTCTTTGGGTAATGTGAAGTGCACAGAGGTCAACACAGCTTGGAAATGCTCAGGAAGGGTACCCAACTTGAACTTGGCAGAATTAGACTAAGAAGGCTTTCAGGGCTGGATTGGAAATGCCAAGGCATCTCTCACCTATAGGAACAGTCATTCAGTGAGCAGATGGCCATCAAGGCCATTGTTAGGCTCCAGATAATAGTCCTACAAACTGATCTAATAGATTATCTATCTATCTATCTATCTATCTATCTATCTATCTATCTACTCACCTACCTATTACTTAGCTATGCATGGCACTGATTCTGTTCCTATAGAGAATGCTGCCTAATTCGTATTTAGCTGTTTTTTGTTAGAATGTTTGTCTTAAAGGTACCTACCCCAAAACTTTGGCATTTAATGTATTTAGATAAAAAGGAAAAGTGGAAGACAAGGAGAAATGGAAAGAAAGGGGGAAGGGAGGAGAGAGAGAGAGAATGTAATGAAGGAAAAGTAGAAGACAAGAAGAAAGGGGGAAGGGAGGAGGGAGGGAGAAAGAGAGAGAGAAGAAAGAGAGAGAGAGAGAGACAGAGAGAGACAGAGAAGAGAAGAGAGAGAATGCAGTGGTGACTGTCTCATACTGGCTCATAATGGAACAACTTAGGGGGTGGAAGTTCACTCAAACCCTGAGAGTGAATTATAGGAAAGACTGAGGCTTATTCTAAGGCAAGGAGTAATTGATTGGTTGATTACTTTCTATTTGCTGGTATTACGCTCTGGGCTCCATATGCATTATCTCATTTAATCCTCTAGGGACCCATGAGGATACCTATGAGATTATTTACGTTTCACTAGTGGGGAAACTGAGTGCTATGACATGCAAAGGTGATCATGAGTGGCTAAGATCAAAGCAGTCAGTGGTACATATCAGCAGGCAGAAGAGCTTCAGCATGGTACCATATGCAAAGCCAACAACAACAACACATGGTTTTAGCATGCTGTTGTACCTAGTAGATTTAAAACATCATAGCTTTGCCAAGAAGACTTGGCAAACTTTCTTTTTGTTGCCTATTAGAACAGTGAATCAACATACATTCAGAGAGTGAAGAAAAGATAAATATTTGAGATGAAGGTGGCCACTAAATCTGTCCCAATAATAGAATTGCTTTATTTCTGTCTTGAGGCACAGCACACAGGCTGCACCTACAGCGCCAGTCATAATCTAAGAAGGTCAGTTCGCCTTGGGACAACAGAGTTAGTCCCTAACAGCAGAGTTTGAGTTTGGAAGTTTTCTACAGGGAAACTAAAAACGTAGCCCCTTTGCAATATTTTTCTACGTTTAAAAACTGCCTCTTTACTTTCCAAATCTTAACACCCAGAAATTACAGAACAATGTACAAACTATTAAATCTTTTCTTTAGAGATTTGCCTGTAGAAATATCTGTATATGATTGACCTTCACACACTTCACTGCCCTCCCCAGGGTCCTTTAGATGGTAATTAAACTCTGAATATGTTCAATCAAAAGCCACCTTCAACAGAAGTCACCATAATCACGAGAATGCCCATTGAGCATATGAAGGTCAGAGGACAAGCCTGGGTGTCAGTCCTTGAATTGCACCTTGTTTGGGTCTCTTGTCATTCACTGTTAGCTGTTAGCTGGATTATCTGACCCATGAGTGTATAGGTCTTCTTTTGTCTCTGCCTCGTGTCTTGCCATGAAAGCACTGGGATTACAGATGTCCACTGCTGTCTCCAGGTTAGTGTAGGATCTGAGTATCTAAGTCTGAGTCCTCATGCATGCAGGGCAAATGTTTTACCTGCTTTGCCATCTCCTCACCCCCACCTATGCTCTTCACTCCCAACCTGTCACTGGAAAAAGTCATGTAACAGCTGTGACTAGTTTGGCTACAAAATCCCCCTTATCTAATCTCTGAAGGGCCTGTGGTGCCACCCAGAAATCCTTACTAATCCTGGTTGCTTTCCAGCACATTTGCCAGGGGACTTTTTCCCAGTTTTTCCTTTTCTTAAGCTCACAACCCATGTCAACAACATGGTCAGGATCTTCCTTCTTGGAGGACTCAGTTTATTGACTTCCTCTCCCACAAAAAAAACCCCTCCCGATCCTTCTTAGCTTGTATATGCTCCTTCTCCAGATTTTGTGGGGTGCTTTTCCCATTCACTACCCCCCAAAAAAACCATGCAATTAGAATGTGAGCTCAGATCTCTGACTTTCGAAACTACCTCAGTGTTCTTTCCACCACACCTCAATTTGTTCCCATCAGTGAGAACAAATGACTTGGGTAGCACTGATTTGGTGTGATTCCTCCCCTCTTCCCTAACATCACTGCTATGCAGTATTTTGAGCATCTCTGACTCAGACCTCAGCTATTTCTCGGTCTTGATTGTGTGTGCCACACCTCTCAGGGCTGCATCAGCTGCATATTACAGTTGTGTCACGCTTACTTCTCTTTCAGATTACACACCCAGATAGGGAAAGAAGCAGATCTGAGATCACCCCCATCACAGATGAGCCAATTCAACACCTACCTCCCCATAATCGTTTAGACATCCTCATCAATTTCTAATCAATCTTTATAAATTTATGGTAAAGTACAATTTTTTAAAAAACATTACCATCTTGAACGTGCAGCTCAGCAACAACCCTAAATACACTCATGTTGCGCAACCATCAACCCCCTCCAGTTCCAGAACATTATCTCCAACAGTCAGAAACGTGATACTCATGTCTTCCTCCAAACCCCTAACAAACTTCACTGTGCTGCTTCCCAGCCCCATGAGGTTGAATCCTCTAAGCACTGCACATTGAGAGGTATGCAGTATGTGTCCTTTTGTGCCTAGCTCATTTGACTTGGCTTTCTTCATGTTTCATCCATGCTGTGAAACTTATGAGAATTTGATTTACTTTTTAAGGCTGAATGAAAAGCCTTCTATGTGTGGACCCCTCGTCAGTCCATAGACTCGTGGGTTGCCTCTGCCTTTTGGATTTTGTAATAATGCTATGAAGTTGAATTTAAAAATATCTATTCAAGTCCCTGCTTGGTTCCTTTAGGCATGCTCAGAAGTGAAACTGCTTCACCCCATGGCAAGTGCATGTTTAATTTGGGGGCGGGGACTAGCACGCTGTTCTCTATTTCAGCAGTTGCTGTACTGGTTTACCCTGCCTCCAGCAAGTCATAGGACGTCTCATTTCTTCACATCTTCCCCAGAGGTTATCATTTGTTCTGCTGATCAGAAACATGCTGGTGGAGAATCTTACAGGGTTTTTGATTTATCTCTGTGATGATTAGTGGTTCTGAGTACCTTACATGTGCTCACTAGGCATCTGAATACTCCTTTGGAAAGATAATCTACCCATGAAAGCAAGTCCTTTGCCAATTTTTAACCAAAATAGTTGAGATTTGATGGTGGTGGTGGTGGGTTTTTTTTTTTTTTTTGTCTTATTGTTCATGTCACTTTAAGCATTTATTTCCTTTTTTAAATTTTAAAATTAGCATACCAAGTATTTTAGGAACTCATATTAAATCTTACCACCTGGAAGGACAAAGGATGTCACTTCTAAAGTGTTCTTATAAGTAGCTCCAGGATTCTGTGAGTAAAAAATGAACACAGTAAGGGTGTAAGGGCACAGCAGTGTTCTCTTGGCTAATTTGGGGTTCCAGTATCTGAAAGGCATTTCTTGGCTTTGATCTCCTTTCCTAAGTAGCATCACACTGTAGCTGACTCACTGTGTTTCCTTTTTCTTTACCATTACCACATCTACTCAATCACCACCATGCCCATCTCACTCCTGTTCTTGCCAGATGAAACAGGATCTGTATCCCTCCTTGACTATAAATCAGATTCCCAAATCTGTCTTCCAAAACAGTCGTCATTTTTCTTTACACAAGTTAATATAAATAGCCACTTATATCACCCATGAGAGCTTGTACCTAGCTCTGTGATTCTGTAGAGTTCTCCAATGATGAATGCTCCTGAACCAGCTTTCAGCAAAGATCTACCACAGAATTTTCATTGCCTCATAATCTTCTACACTACTGGACCCGGGGCTCAAATAGCTACTACAGCAATTGCACTTTATCCTATTTAGAGATCATTCCTTCATCTATCATCTATAGAGCCTAACTTCATGCAGCATTTCCTATCTAATCATTAGATATGAGAGTCATTTTCTCAAACTCCTCAACCCTGTAGTATCTCATCTTTATTATTTCTTCATCCTATTTCAAGACATATTCATGTAGGTTTTCTAGTGTTTTTCCTTTCCACAAAGCGACAGCTTTGCTATTAGTGTGCTAACTTCCAAGATGTGGTCTTAATTATCTGAAAAATAAAATATTTAATCAAAATTTATTTTTAGCGGATGTAGTTCACACTTTAGCAATAGTACAGTATGCTCAGCTGAATAATTGACACTTGCAATCCAGCTTGATGAATTATGTATTATTTACCAAAGTATTTCATGACTATTAAGTGAAAATCTCTGGTTTCTTTGGAGACTCAGTTGTGTCATGAGATGTTTTTCTGGAAACTGTCTTATGAGAGGATGTTTTGCTGAGAACAGATACATGGTGTTTTTCTGAGAGCTGCATCTGGATAAAGGGCATGTGATGTTTTGCTGGAGAAGATGCTTGAGAGGACATGTGATGTTTGAAAACGGTACAACTATAACCCAACAGACCATGGCTGATGCTGTGGCATTGGCTCATCTTGCCACTCTTTGCTGGCCTCATTGGGGTTTGCTGATACTGGTTTTCCCTAATAATGCTGTGGTATTGCTTCATCTTGCCTTCCTCACTGATCATTACTGGTAACAACTTCATAGTGAGAAATGCACCAAAGAGCTTCTCATGATATTCTGATGCCTTATTGCTGCTTCTGCAACTCATGCCCATTGGCAGAGACTTGCAGTTTCTACTGGACCCAAACTGCCACTGCTGATTCATGAATAGTGTTTGTGAGTGCATCAAGCTACCACTGCTGATTCATGTGAACTGAACTGCTGATATCCTGACAAGAAAGATTGGAATTACACCAAGAACTATTTCTAAACAAGTCCACATCCCTCTTGCCCTATTAACCTTTCTTTTTCCACTACCGCTGGTGAGTGGGGCTAGAAGGAAGGCTAAAGTGTTTAAGAACCCTTATTAATGTAGATTTTGAACAATTTTAAGCCTACATGAATATGTACTATATGCATAACAATAACAAAACTCTCCTAGAGTCTTTCAGAACTAAAACTATAATCAATAAGCAATTCCCATTGTTCTGCTGTTCCCTGTCCTTACCTGGTCACGTTTTCCCTTATAACCTCTCAATCCTGTGTTCTAGCTCACACTAATTATGTCTCCAAGCTAGGAGGTAGGGTGAATATGTTTAAATATTCTTATTACGCTTTGTCCCCCAATCTCTCTCAAAACTGTTCAGTTTTCACAGATGCCTGGTGGTTAACCAGTATCTGTCTCTCTGACCATAGCCACACACCTTTCTCTCCCCTTGAAGGCTTTGCTTAGGAGCCCTAGGTTGTCCCCTCATCCCCTGCTTTTGTAATCTCTGTATAGCTTCACCATACATATGAGTAGACTCTCTAAATCCATGGCTTCTCTACTCTTTAGCTTTTTCACCTCTTGCCCCTACAAATATGACTCCCAGGGTCACAACTCAGACTTTGTCTCTGATGGTGACTCCACCCTGATCTCAAACACTCCACTCCCTCATGATCACCCCATCAGAGCTTCCCGTCTGTGGAACTCATCACTTTTCTACTTACTATACCTCACCTCTGACCTCACATCCTTCCTCAAACATTAAAGCCTTTCACTGCAATTAAGTTTGACTCTTATCTCCCTGTCCCATCCCCACCTCCTCCCCACCCCATGTTAATATAAGAACTGAAGCATTCCTTGAACCAAATCACTGCTCTTTCTAGCCTATATTCAAGCAGTTCAATACTCCTGCGGTGATGGAGAGAGCCCAAAACTAAGTTGATTGGTTTCTTTTTAAATATATGCCCACAAACCTAATCTATTTCCTAATCCACAGTAGGGATTACTTATTGATTATAGATTTAGCTCTGAAAGACTCTAGGAGAATTATTATTATAATACATATAGTAGGCTTAAAGTGTTCAAAACCTACTTCAATAATATTCATATAGGCTTAAATTTTTCAAAACCTACTTTAATAAGGGTTCTTAACACCCACAAAGTCTACTCCATTTCCAGTCATGCTCAGTCAAACTCTGCCTAGGAAACCTACCAAACTTCCTCAGAAAATGCATTTCTCATTCAACTACCAACCTTTTTCCTTCCTTCTTAAACTTCCCATATCTATCTGTATCCCTTCTTTCCATTCAGGCAGAGACTTTGAGTTACACACTTCACTGAGCGAATGTAGGTTATCAGCGCTGGGCTCCTCAGGTCCACTCCATTGGAATGTATATACTTCTTGTTTTATCTGTTTTTTCTAAAGTGGAAGAAATACAACTTTCCACCAGTGGTTAGCCCTTTTACTCATGATCTCTGTTTTATTCCCTCTGGCTTTCTTAGAAAATGTGTTTTGTTTGTTTGTTTTCATTATGTCATAAAGCTGTGTGTTTGCAGTTCTTAGAGCATAGTGTACTAATTCATGGACCCCATTCCTTCCTCTCTCCTGGTGTCCCAAATTAAGTCTTTAGCTATGTGTGTGTGTGTGTGTGTGTGTTGTGTGTGTGTGTGTGTGTGTTGTGTATTAAATAGAACTTTGATGCCTAATGTTTATAATAGGATGTTAAAAATCCTTCCTGGATGTGCAAGTAATGCTTAAAAGAAAGTACATACTCAATCAACATGCAAAATAAACGGATTCTAAAAATGTGTTGTTCTTCAAATGCATTCTCTCAATCACTGTGACTATCTTACAAGGCAGTGCTATAATTATCTGCATTTGGAAAATGAAGTTGAGCAGGGATATTTCATCAAGAGACAAATAACTAGCATAGATGACATTCATCTTTTCAGGTGTCCATAACAAAACGCTGTGGCCTGGGTGTCTTAAACAATAAGATTTTATTTTTTGTAGTGATATTTGAAGATCAAGATAAAGTCTAATCCATTTCCAGTACAGACCCTTCTACTGGCTTGCAGATGGCTAACTTCTCACTGTGTTCTCGATTGGCCTTTCGTGTGTATGTGTGTTTGTGTGTGTGTGTGTGTGTGTGTGTGTGTGTGTGTGAAGTTAATTTAACATTAGTTACATCCTTAGAGGAACTATCTCCAAATATAGTGGAAGTTAGGGTGTCAATTATAAATTATTGGAGATGAAGGACATGAGTATTAGTCCATATTACCCATAAAGCCAGGACTCAAACTCAGGTGTGTCTAAATCTACAGCCCATACTCTTGATGTTAACTCACCTGGGTTTACAATTCCAGGTCCTCAGCACTACCCCCGAGCCTTGAGGTCTCATGTGTTGCCAGAGTTACTCATTTGCTTCTCTCATGGTACACACTTTCAGTGGAATAAGGAGTTAATGGTACAAAGCCTGGCTTATCTTTATGCACCTTTGCGATCCAATAACCTAACTATGAATGTACCTCAGCTTCCCCAGCAATAAAATAGAAGCAATAGCACAAGATACTTCTAGAACCCTTTCAGGTTGTGACAGAGCAATGCTGGGGTAACTGCACAGAATGCTTTGGAGCAAAAACACTGCACAATCCCAATCCTTGGTGAGATGGATATTTTCCCATGGAGCATTAGCAGCTGTGTGAAGAGAGGTGAGGAATGCTACCTCAATACCAGCCTGAAAGAAAGGCCCTAATGTGGCCACCTGCCATGTTATTCTCATCTTGCCCCAGTTGAAGCATTAGGTTTTTTTTTTTTTTTTTTTTTCTGATTGGATGAAATCTTTTGTCCATTTTGTTTTTGCTCATTTGTGCTACATGTGAGCTGGAGATATTTCCCTAAAAGGATTGTTCCAGCATCCAAGCCTAACTCCATAGAGCTGGAGACCACTCTGTCTGGACAGTCTCAAGGAATGGAATTTGTCTACTTCTGATCAATTAATGGACATCTGAAAATACAAATAGCAACAACTAAACATTGTTGTAAATACCACCTAGATAATTATACCTTCATGTTTTATGGTAACTATGCTTCTCCTGGATGCAAACCAAATGGTCATCCTTCCATGTCTGTACATTCCAAATCTAACTCAACTAAATGGGCATAGGAAAATTTAAAAACTCACATTTGTCCTGAATAATGTAAAGGTGGTTTTTACATTATTTTTTTTATGTATTGTGTATTTATTATGTATTTTCTTATTGGATGTTCTCAAATAACATTTTAGGAATGTTATTTCCTCAAAACTAGTATAGCAACTATTTACCTAGCATTTTATTATTTTAGCTATCATGAATAATTAAGTGAGAGAGAGAGAGAGTTTAAAAGATTCTGGAGGATGTGCAGAAACTATAGGGAGATGTCATACCATTTTATATAAAGGACTTAAGTGTCTGTGATTCTGGCATCCCTGAGGATCTTGCAGCCAATGCTTCACAGATACTGGGGATGAGTATAATCATTCTTGAAGGTAATAAGTAGCCATGCTGGAATTACAACCATGGCATTTTGTTGTACCGTCTGTATTCTGAACTATGAAAGGCATCATAGGTCTCTCCTGATTCCTGCATCTTTGCCTTGCTTGTCCTACAGTCTCTAGTGTCTTCAGTGCTGAAAGAGGAGGCCATACTAAAGTTCAAAGAAAGGAAGCTTAGTGCTTGTAAGAGGATGGGGAGTCAGGGAGTACCATTCTGGAATACAGGCATCAGCAAGAACATGGATCTTCAATTACCACTGAAGAAGTCTGGGGAAGGCTCTTTGGCCAAGGCTCTGTATGAGCCTATGCTTTTCTCTCTTCTTATCATACCCACGGCCTGAATGGGAACTATAAATTCAGCAATCTCCTCTGGGGTCAATGAGTTCTTCTAGGGCAGGGCTATTGTCAGGTCAACTGACCATCCCAGTGTTAATTCAGCTGTCCATTAGTAAGACAAATACCTGTGAAAGTCAACTTAAAGGAGGGAGGTTCATGGCTTCAGCCTCGTTCAGTCCATGGTCACTTAGCTCCATTATGGTAAGTCATAGCTGTTTTATGGTAAGGCAGAACATAAAGGTGATGAGTGTGCAGAAAGCAAGACAGCACCTGTAAGGCAGAGTAGGTGACATTGTGTTGGGGTGGGGGTAGAAAAGTCCCACAGGTGACAGGGAAGCAGAATTTGTTCCTTCTCATCACCAATGGGAGGTTTATGGTGTTCTAGGCAGGCCTGTGTGTTATTAAACTACTAAAGCAAATGAGCTGAGCAAAATGGGGGACCATGGACAAAGATGGGGACTATTGTCTCAGTCACTGAGTCACTTGTCCCCTAAAGGATAAATCTCATCTTACAGTTGCCATCTGACCTAGACTGGGTCAAAGTCTACAGAGATCCTGTTTCCTCTTTCCTTCCTTCTGTCTTTCACACATTTCCCACCCAACATTTCCCTTGGAATGTTCTTTCTCATGCTCTGATTAAGGTCTATGGGTCAAACTTGCTTTGATTCTTGAAATACCTTTGTCCTTTCCTTCTGTTTTCTTTTTTTAATGAATTTTGGTATTCAGACTTAAGGGGAAAAACAAATAGAAATTATGAACTTGAGCCTATATAGAAATTAAACTATTGAATGGTGGGAAAGAAGAAACTGCATTATCCTGATTATCTCTCAGTCCACATAACCACCAACACAGTAGAATGTTGGCTTTGGGGTTCCAAGCCATCTCTTGTATCTGTCCCCTCATGCCTCAATTCTCTAAAACTGAAAATTCTGACAGGCACAGACACAGAACTGGGAAAGGGAGTTGCCACTTTGGCACTGGATCGTAAGTGGTTTTTTGGATTTTCTAATGTTAGCCATTAGCTATCTATCCAATTTTTAATTTTTTGAGCACAGCATATTCAACAGAGGATTGGAATTTTTTATTTACTGGGTTTGGCTCCTAAATTCTCTGCCTAGATTTATTTTTCCTGTGAAAAGAGAGTTGGAAACATTTCAAAGTATGTTTTAAAGAAATTATCTGAGCTCTCTAAAGTTCTGGGATGGGTAAAATGGCCATGCATTCTGCAAAGCTCCTCATCTCCCATCCCATCAGTAACCAAGTGGGCAGTCTCTATCTGTGGTCCTACAGAGAGCTCACATATAGCCCACTCCCAGAAAACTGAGGGACTTTCTCACACTCTACCACCCTCTCCTCCTCTCCTCTCCTTCTTTCCTTCCCTCCCTCCCTTCCTCTCTCCCTCCCTCCCTCTCTCATTCATGTTGTCTCTTGCTCAAAAAAAAAAAATTGTTTTTGGGCCTATCTACATGTCAGGCATAATAGCAGCTGTGAGTCATCAAATTCAAGCTGCCTTCCTTGGTCTCTCCTTTTAAATCACTTGACAGAAACACTGTAATAAATGAATGCAGCATAGATCTCAAATCATCTATCTCTTCTGCATGTCCCCAGGCTTCCCAGTGCCTAATTAGGAAGCTACATAATTGAAGGAGAAGTGGTCCCCTCTCTACCATTTATCAGGATCCTCATTGGCACGTATGCTTGTTTTAGGACTCTTCTGAAAGCAATGAAGGTTGTGAGGCTTCCAGGCTTTGCTGACATTGCAAGATATTGCAGCTAGCTACAGCCTCTTAGGAGATGTGATTATAGGACCTGTTTGCTATAGCAAGACACCCAGTCCTGGCTAGACCTGTGCTAATGAATGCACACCCATGTAGTCTAGAGCAAGACATTCACCTCACAGAATGGTTGTTTAACCAAAGAAAATGTCACAGCATTCTCTGCAACAGGTAAGTGTAGGCAGCCGTGTTTAAGATAGCACCTGGGACAGTTGCAAAGTCGTATGACTAGCACCTGACGATGTAGGCAGCTGGCTTCCAGCATGGCCAGCTCAGCTAAACTGGTAAACAAGTCCTTTGTGCATGCGTCCGCCTCCTGCCCCTCCCGAGCGGGTTTATGCTAATGAGGTATTGGCAGCTTAACCTATCCTGAGAGAACACAACACCTAGCCTGCCTTGGGAAGATATATAAGCAGCGCGCATTTCTGCTGCTAGGGGTCCCCATCCATAGGCCCCCATCCATAGGTCCCCATCCATAGGTTCCCCGGTCCCCGTCCATAAGTCAAGAGTCGTTCCTGCAATAAAGCTGGCTGAGAACGATCAGACCGTGTCGTGTCTTAATTGCTGGTCAAGGCGGACGCGACAGGTAAGCACCCTGATATATTTACATGCTTTGTAGAATGCTAATAGAGGATTTAAGTATTACGAGCACTGTTTGAAGAGAAGACTGCTCAGATCCAGCAAATGTCTCATGCTATGACTTGAGCCATTACCTCATTTCAAATAGAATCCATTTCGGAAATGATTTAAAGGAATAAAGACTTATTTGGGCTCATGGCTTCAAAGGGTTGCAGTCCATTATAGCAGGACAGGCATAGAGGAGTGGCACAGGTCATGATGGTAGGGGCCTGCAGCAGTGCCTATTCACACAGGAAGCAGGCAGTAGCAGGAACATAGGGGCAGGGTAAAACCAAACCAAACCAAACAAAACAAAACCACCCACAATTCAAAGACCTGTTCCTGGTGCATAATGCCCATGCAGAAGTCAGAAGATAGATTTGGATGCTGGTCCTCAGGTGCCTTCCTACAGCCTTTGTTTGAGGAGTCTCTCGTTGGCCTGGAACATTTCCATATAAGCCAGGCCAGTGGGGCCATTAGCGTCCAGAGATCTTCCTGTCTCTGTCTCCAATATCTCCATTGCTGGGATTACAGACCTGGGCTTTGCTTTCCACTCTGGACTCTGGACTCTGGACTCTGGACTCTGGACTCAGGTTCTCTTGCTTTGAGAGGGTGAGTGCTTTACTAGCTGAACCATGTTCCCAGGCCTAAGAAATCCAAGTTTTTAATATGTTATTTGACTCCTGGCATCCAGCAGTTCTGAGGCTATTGTGAAATTATATGAATAAATGAAGTTACCTGTTTTGAGGGGCAAGTTTGGATTGAAGTTTTATCATTTCCACAGCAAGATCTCTGACTTCTTCTCTCCACCAAGGAGCTTCGACATCAGTTACCAAAAGCTATGGTTTCTCCCTCCAAGACACCTCAAACCCAACTTGTCATCTCCATCCCATTCCGTAAAGCACTTCTTTGAATATTCAAAATGTTAGTCTCTCAGGTTTCTCTTCCTCCCCTCCCCTCCCAACTCAAAAGCAGCCTGAGTAATCCTCAGAAAGCATCAGTGTAATAGTCAGGGTACTTCTACTTCATTTATAATGTTTCACTGACAGAATCAAGTTCTGCTTCTTTGGACTGACCTTCCATGCCCTCTATAGTCTAGCCATAGTCTCTACCTTTTCTACTTCTGGTTTCTGCTCCCTCATATGACATATACTCAAGGATTAGGGATTCTTAGCAGGCATTCAAATCCTTGGAGCAAGTTGGATGTAAATCTCAAGTAAACTTGCTATTACCCAGCCCAGATCTTCCAGTTTCTAGGTCACGTGACATCTTGCCCGTTTGAAGTTGAAGACTTCCCTGACACATGACACATGACAAGAAGCCTTGTCTGCACTCTGAATACTTCCATTGTTGTGTTGCTTCACCCAGATGACTTCACACATTACTTCTTCTCTTTACATGTTATTATAGCTTTAGCTGGATACACCTGCTTTCTAGAAATCTTCCCCCCACTAAACAGTCACTCTTCTGCCATAGGTCTACTTCAGATTTCCATTGTATATATTCTCTCTCTTCCTATCTAACATTTTATATACGTTTACCTAATTGGTATAAATGAAAGGATGAATAGATTTTTTTTTAATGATTTTTATTGTCAAGATCATTTTATATAACCCAGGATGGTCTTAAAGCTATGGTCCTTTTACTTTAGACTCCTAAGTGCTGGGATTATAGGTATGTGTCACTATATCTAGTTCATTTTTAAACTTAATTTTTGAAAGACTGCCAATAAGTACATAGCTAAGTAAATAAGTAAATAAACAAACCTTTCCTATTCATTTACTCTAACTTGAAATATACCTACTGAAGTTCATGAGGATGCCAGAAAATTGACATTCTTAGGTACTGTTGTAAATTTCATGTTCCCCATAATTTACACTATAGACTTTCTTTTATAAGACTAAAAGTTAGGCAACTTTTTTTGACAGGTCTCTTACAAGTTCTAAATTATTGTTGTTGAGCTCAGGAAGCACATATAAGTGTAATTCAGAAAGCTGCCCGAGTCATGCCAACAGGAGGAAGTACATGCACTCGAGCAGTGAGCTACCTATTACCAACTGTTACCATAGAGATGACTTGCTGCTGTCTCAAACAACCCTGTTAGGCCAACAGAGTAGGCTTCATCAGTACTGTTCAACCAGTGTGAAAAAGGTAACACGTCAGAGAGTCTAAGGAGTTAGCAAGATTCCATATCGAGATATTGGACAGCACTAGTCCTAAAACTCAGTATTCTGGCCCTACCCCAAGCTCTTCCAACTGCCCCCTACACTTGCTGCCTTGGGCTAACACAGGTGATGTCATTTCCTCACTAGTCGCTGATTTTCCAAGGGACAGAGGACCACTGGGTTCCAGCCTTTGTAGTGTAAGGAATGGAAAACAGAATAGTATGATTTTCTTATTTCCATCTAGCCTTCCTTTCTGGTTCTCCTACATGTAATTGTATAATGTCTTTGTTTTTGTTTCCCCCTCATCTTGTCTCCAAGACTGTGGGTAGAGCCAAAACAGATGAGAGACAAGTCCAGGAACACAAAAACAAAGACTAGAGGTCCCCTCACTTGGAGTCACCTGTTCTTGAATTTCTTGATGTGAAAGATAATTTATTTTTACAATCCTGCTAGGCTGTTAAGTCCCTTGTGTGCAGAGGCATTACAACAGAAACAGCATGGAACTATGAGATGTGTATTTGGGGTAGAGATTCTTGAGTCTCAGTCTCCTTTCTAACACTCCAAGTTGGGGATCTTACTGTTTGGGGTTTGGGATTCTTCACAATATAAAGGGTATGAGTTTGATCATGCTCAATGTATCTGGCAACTGCAGCAAGGAGTAAGAACCACTTGGTGCATGGTGGATTATAAATGCCTTCATTGGTATTCCAACTGTATCAACACTACAAACACTTTTGCAAAGTACTCTTTAGACCATAACTTTACATAAAACATTTTTTTTATTGGTTCCCTCATCCTTTCTCCTCTTGTCAGAAAGGAATTGGGTAAATCAAAGGTAAATTATTAGATCAAAAATACAAACCTCTGAATGAACTTCGTTTCCCTAAAACTCACAGATCATTGGGCAGGGCTGGGCAGGGGATAAAAGGCTTTGATAATAAAACTCTAGACTGGAGGTGGGGTTGGAGGGCTGCTGGGAAGATGAGAATTTGCCTTGAAGTCAGTAGTGAATTCTTCAAAGAATAGTCTAGCAAATCAAAGACTTGTCATTTATTTGTTTTTAATTTTCCTGCAGAAAGGTTTTTAAGGATTTAGTAGTGCAATTTTACTGCATTATAAAGAAGACGGAAGGGGATGCGGGGAAAAGCCGCCATCTCTTGTCTTGAAGAACAAGATTATTTAGATAATCTGACTTCACCAATGATCTGTTTAGAACAGTCAGAGCTCCTTGTCCTTTCAGGATGAATTCCAAGACACCCAGTAAATGCCAGGAAACCCAGATACTACCAAATCCCTTGTACACACACTCTCTTTTTACTGTATGTACGTGCCTAAAATAAAGTTTATTTTATGAATTAGACACAGAACAAGAATAATAAAAGTTAATAATAAAATAGTTCAGTTATAACAACAATTTATATGAATAGGGTCTTGCTTTCTCTCAAACTATCTTTTTGTATGTTCGCCTTTTCATTTAAGGGGAGTGTTTTACAATTTCTCTTTGTTGTATCTAAATTACCAGTTTACTCTGGTACCAGACCATTATTGTTCATTTGTTGGGGACTGTTATTAATTAAATAAGGGTTACTTGAATGCAACTGCTAGGATCCTGAAACCGTTGCCCTGATAACTGAGGTGATATTCAGTGATTTGGGGTTGGGAACACATATGGCATGGATACACTGGACAAAGAAACGATGCATGTCCCAGAGATGGTGGAATGGCTCAGCACAAGATTTCATCAGATTACACTAAAATAGTGAGCAATTTAAAATGTGTACGTTGCTTATTTCTATGATTTGCATGTAATATTTTCTGACTTTAGCGAACTATGAATAACTAAAACCTCAGAGAATGATAGCTTGACTAAGAAAAGCCATTGTATACAGTGATGCTATCAAAGTAGCGTCCTCGCTCCCAGTGTTAGGAGTCCCATATGAAGACCAAGATATACAACTGTAACATGTACTGAGGGCCTAGGTCAGTTCCATGCAGGTTCCCTGGTGGGCAGTTCAGTATCTGTGAGGTCCTATCAGCCAGGTTAGTTGACGATGTGGGTTTTCTTGTGGCATTCTTGACCCCTCTGTCTCCTATAATTCTTCCTCCCCCCAAGAGCCCCCCTCCCCTTTTTTTTTGTTTTTCAAGACAGGGTTTCTTTGTACAGCCCTGGCTGTCCTGAAACTCACTTTGTAGACCAGGTTGGCCTTGAACTCAGAAATCTGCCTGCCCCTGCCTCCCAAGTGCTGGGATTAAAAGCATGTGCCACAACTACCCGGATCCAAAAACCCATTTTTATTATCAGCATAAACCACAAAACCCCAGCTTCCCGGTACCCCTCTCTGACAGAGGAGCCTACTGCTCATCTATAGAGGGTGCCTCACTCTGAACATGCGCAGTTGTTCAAACTGTGCTCCAACCAGCCTTGAGAAAAGAAACTAAATGCTTGATTATTGATGGAAAAGCAAGAGAACCCAGGATCCAGGCCACCAGGGAAGCAGGAGGCTTGCACCCACAGTGACCATGGAGTTACGTGTTAATAGTCGTGGTTTACTTCGTGATTTCCCGGCGGGCAAGGACAGTAATGTGAGTAACTACTTCCAGATCTCACTGATTCTAGGAGATAAATGCCCTCACTAATTTTAGTATACTGGAAACCCGGATAAGAAAGTCACCCCTCCTTGAAGAAAGTTCCTACCTGCAGCTGCTGGTGTCAGTACTAGAATCTTCTGGCAGGGTGACCTTCAATGACTCTGCCTCATAAGAGGATTCTCAGAACTGACACCCTCCCGGAGCCCAGGGACACTGCTGCAGGAGTGCCCTGCCTGCCTGCCTTCCTATGGTAAGTTCCTGGCTCCCAGGAAGGAGCTTCCCCCTGAACCAGGGCTGCAGCCCCAAAAGGGCCTCTCGTCCACATGCCCGCCCGCCCGTTAGCCTGGAGAACAGCTCTTCCAGTGTTCTTCGGAGCTTTGACATGAAAATAACACTGCTGATTACTCCTGCAATTTTCCTAATCCAAGGGCCCAGGGCAACAGGAACCAGGTGCTGGCGGTTTGAAATAAAGCAGTTTACTTCTCCGAGCAAGAAACACATTGCTTCTGGAGATAGAAACTCTCCTCTTAGTCTCTGGTGGGCCACCTTTAACACACTTTCAAAATGGGACCTAGCTACATCACTCCTGGGCGTGCACCAGAAAGACTCTAACTTCAGAGATTCTAACAACATGTTTGGTACTTGTCTATTCACAATGACTAAGGAGTGGAACTGGTCCAGATGTCCATCAGCAGATAATGAATTGATAATGAATGTGTGGTACATGTAAACAATGAAATTTTGTATATCTGTGGAGAAAGAAAATGAAGTTATAAAAATTTCAGGAAAATGGATAATTCTGGAAATGATTATATTAAGAGAGGGGACTCAGACTCAGAAAAATAATGCATATTCTCTCTCATATGTGGCTCCTAGCTTTTAATGCTTTTCATAGATGTATGGCACTATATATTATATAATATAAGCATATAAATATATATGAGAGTAGTTGTGGTTATTGGCCCTGAAAGTGGGAAGAGGACTGCAAAGCGGGAAATGAGGTTTTGAAGGATGTGCTCAGTAAAGGAAAGCAGAAAGGCAGCTGAGGGGTAGGGAGGGGCAGAGAGAGGATACTGAGACCCAGCAGGAGGAATTGAATTGCTGAGACCCAGCAATTCAAAAATGCTGAAGAGGAGTCTGATACCGTGTGTGTAAATATGCACACAAAGCTCAACCCAGGATGAACGGTGATGCGCATAGAACTGGTATGAAAGACTAAAAGTGTAACTGATGGACACTACTTCCTGTCATGGCTCTGGGTGCTCAGAGCAAGCTGGCTCCTCAGCAATCGTTACCTCCACAGTCACCAAGGAAATCCCAGAGGCCTCTGACTGTCTAAGAAGGGCAGGGACAGTCCCGAGTTTATTTTGTTGCTGTCTATGCCAATGTCAGATTGACTACAGACTTCAGACCAAACAGCTAAACATTCCCTGCTTCCTCTCTTTAAAATGTCTCCCTGCTCCTTGCTCTATGGCCTCTATTACCAGTGACAGCAGTCATTTATCTCTGTGCTGAGTATACAAGGGTGGAACAGTGAGATATGATGTCTCCCTCGGTTAGCTTTCAGATAATAATTATTCATAGAAGTTTTTGTAACAGTAAGAATAAATGAGTAGCTAACACGGAGAATCAGTCATTGTTCAATATATGTGTTTGCTAATTTAATCAATGTAGCCCTATGAGGTAGGTACTGGTCATAACCTGGTTTGGCTCTTAATGTAATGGGTACTCAGATGGCATCTCTCCCATGTGTTATCCACCATTCAGTGTCCCTGGCTCTATGCATTAGAGACAGCTGGTCTGACCTCCTTGCAAGCTCATGCTGGTAGATCCAGGATATTTGAGGATGAAAGAGCTTCATTGGGCACCTCTTCTATGTCTGTCCCTTCTTTCTTGGGGAACAGTTTCTCCCAGAAGCTGCACCTCTCTGTGGACTTGGCAATAATTTCAGGAAGGCTTCCCTCTCTAGTAAGCATGCTCACCTGACATTTTGTTCCTTCTCCCAACCCCCAGCCTAATGATAGCATAGCATTTTGGGTGGCTCTTATTTCACTCCTCAATCCTCTTCTTATCTCTACCAGATGGCATTTAGTTAAAGTCTCTTCATTTGAGCCCTTCTAGGATGAACTGTGTTCATGCTGAGTTCCTGACTGATATGCCCAATTAAAATAATGTGCAGCAGAGATGCAAATTTTAGATGCAAACCCAGTGTTTTAATAACAGGGAAATGGGAATGTAAAATGATAATAAAAGAAATTTAAAAACCATGAGAAAGTTGTAGAAAATTACTACAGGAAATCATAAGCTGATAAGCAATATTTTCTAGAGAATGGACATTGTGTGACCTTCAAAAAGTGGTTAGAACATAGACACAGGATTTGGAATAGTGTTTCTTTCTTTCTTTCTTTCTTTTTTTTTTTTTTGGTTTTTCGAGACAGGGTTTCTCTGTGTAGCCCTGGCTGTCCTGGAACTCACTCTGTAGACCAGGCTGGACTCGAGCTCAGAAATCTGCCTGCCTCTGCCTCCCAAGTGCTGGGATTAAAGGTGTGCGCCACCACCGCCCGGCAGGAATAGTGTTTCAAATATAAGCAGGAACAGAGGGGGCAAAAGTTCTGGTCACATCTTAGACTGGAAGTGGCTTAGTCTGATAAGTAGAGTACACTTAAAAATGGTGTTTTCCAAATTTCCTTCTTTAAAACCTTATTAGCCTATAAAATATTACTATCATATTGAAAAACATTAAAAATTGCCCAATCAAGTAAGATTGAGTACCTTCTAATAAATAAACTGAGCAAGATTAATTTATTCAGAACTTCTCCGAGCATTTAGGACGCTAATAAGCACAGTGAATTAACCTTTACTTTCAAAGATAATCTGTTACCTACAAGAAATATGGGGATAATATTTAGAAAATACATACTTTTCTAATAGGATTCTATGTGAGTCTTCCTGGAGAGCACTTCAGAACAGAATGGGGCACCCAAATTCAGAGCCTCCTTGGAAATGTTCTCAAGACTTCATTGGAATGCCTCAAGTCTGGACAAATGGCATTTAGAATGCAACCACATGAAAAGGAAGTTGACTTTATCACCTGGATATGACTTAGAAGTAAATGGTAGTGATCAGAATTGAAACAGAGGTTTGGACTTATTTATATATTGTACAATATTAGAACTCGGTAGTGAAACTTCACATATGTTATGTCCTGCTCGTCATGGCTAGCCATTCAAATTCTTTTAGATCTAATACTTTTAGCTAATTAAAATGTTATATCTTAATTTATGTAGTAATTGTTTATATACAAATTGATTGAGCCTTTACAAGGAGCTCTTGGCTCCACTGTGGTGGCAGAGACTACAGACTACAGAGGAAAACAAAATGGATTTCCTGCTCACGGGGTGCTCTGAGCCACTTGAACTTCAACATGCAAATGCACATGACCAGAAGACACTATTTTCATATAGTTCCCTGAGAGCAAAGAATGATCTTAAATACCCAGCGCCTGAGGGTTTGGAAGCCTTCAAAGATGAGTTGATGTCTGAGCTTGAAGGGTGAGTAGGATTTGCCAGACAGAAAAGCTGTCTCATGAAAGACACTGAACTCAAGCATCCAGACTCCATACTTAACCACATAAAAGCTTCTTGTAAGAGAGAAAAGAGACTCCAGTATTTGTGGATAAATATAACCAGAAATTGAAAACAAAACAATTTTCTAAAAAAAAAAAAATTTCTAATTTGAGAGAATTTTTTGTAATGTCAGAAATCTTTGATTTCTCTTTTGTTCTTGATGACTCAACTCTTTATAGAGTTAGGGAACACCAGAGAAACCCAGTGTTAGCCTCTGGAGACTTTTCAAATTTAACCAAAGAAAATGAGAAACACATAGTTATTTTGAAATGTTTCTTATTTTTCAGTTTAGAAGAATGCCCACAGTATATAGGATATCACCAGCACCGGAGTCTGTTTTCCTTCCTGGCAGTTGTTGCTTGATCTGGTCTTCACAGTAGGGTGAGAGAGTAAGACTCTCCCTTGCTGTGCAGCTTCTGTCACTGAGTCCCACCAGGCGTCACTGTGAAGATCTAATAATATTTAATATTAGGCATATGTCACATTTATATTTTATACCTTCTCATATTTGTATCAGTGAGATGATGGCGTTTATTTTTAAATGCTCATCATGCATAATCTCTAACAAAACTAGGATTTTTTAAAGTTTTAATATATTTCCTTTGCTTGATTAGATGTGTAGAAGATTTCATGTTTTTAGTGGTTCATCTTGTTAAGTTTTTTTTTATTTAATTATGGAATCTATTGTGCTATTTTTATTAACAACATAAGGTTTTCAATATCACATTATAAGAAGAAAAATAAATGTCTGCCCTTAAGACACTAATAAAGGCCTGTCAGTATTAGTGGTTTAACTGGTGTTTGTTGACTAAATAAATTGGTGATGTCTTAGAGAAGATTAAAGGAAGAGGCATGAATGGAAAACTTAAATCTGTAATTTTGTCCTAAATTCAATAGTAAAAGAAGCATTCTTACTTATAAACCACACCAATAAAAACATCTGAGGACTGAGTAGCAACGTGAACTAGTTTCTTCTTAGAATTTTTGGATTAAATATGTAACATTGATTGCATCTGATTCATACATTCAGTAACTTTAAAAACTTTTAACAAACACTCATAGTAACAATAATAATGATCATTATTAATAACGACAGCTGATAGAAATACAGAACGTATTTAATGCGGAGTGCTGTGTATCGATGACATCCTTGGTGAGCCCCGAGCACAGAATAGAACTGAAGCACAGAGGGTCACACCCTTTACGAATGTCACCCAACAAGCAAATGAACTCTAACTTGTCAGCCCCACGCTAGAGCTCCACAATCTTCTATGGCTTAGGTTTCCATAGTAAACCCTGTGAAGGCCTAAAAATTAAAAAAAAAAAAAAAAAATAGATGGATAAATGGTGTGCTTTCCTCCCCACCCTCAATGTCAGACTCAGACTCTAAGAAGGCATCACCAGGAGTTCTGATTGCAGAGAAGAAAGCAAGGACAGTGAGCAAGCAAAGTCCAAGCAAGGTGTTTTACTTGAGGGCACACCTCCTTTATGGCTCAGATAGGTTTCAGCCCCCCTCCCCCATCCGCTTCCTTATCTCTCATTCTAGCCTTTTTCTCACTCACTATGTAGAGCTGGCAACGCCCACTTACTGAGCAAACTACGAGCTCCACTTAACACTTTGTGAAAGTCACCAAAGTAGTAAAAGCACATGGAGATGATTATTCAAATGATGTTTAAATGTTGCATTAAAACATAAACATTATCCGTGTTTGTCCGTAATGTGTGATATTTCAATATATACATACACTGTAGAGTGCTTTAGCAAGGAAATAGATCTCCTCTGAAGTAATCTGATGGATAACTTCCAAACTGACTAGCCTCCTGCAGCTGTGTATGGATCTTGGCCTCATATAAAATAAGCCCTAAATTTATTTAGCCCTAAATAAGTCACAGTTTAGAGCTGGTGTTGGGTCCAGTCTCCAGTTATCACTTGGTTCCATTTCACTGGCTAATCTGAGGCCATGTAACAAGTCAGATCAGCACCTGGAAAACTGGAGAAAGGTAGCAGGTGCTCTTGAGAGGACAGTGAAAGTTGGAAGGACAGCTGCAGCTGACTCAGCTCCTTATCGGAAGCACTAGAACAGGAGAGTCCCCAGGGCAGTACAGACTCTCAGCTAAGGTATGAGACAGGCAGCAGGAGCCTCAGCCATGCTGTCTACTAGAGCAGAGCTCAGGATCCTAACGAAACACTCTAACCTCAGTGTCCCACTTGCAAAATGGAGAAAATCGTAGTTCCCGAATTCTCAGTATAATTAGTGGGACCATTATGAGGTAGACACCTCACGGAGTAAATTAATATTATGGAGGGAATAGGATTTTTATTGTGAGGTTGCATTTGGCATGGAAGTGAGCCAGTCATTTTTGTTCTTGTATCACAACATGACGCCCGTGACCTATTTTATTAGCACAGACACTTCCATCTTAGATTTCTCAGCCTCTAGACTCATGAGCCAAATAAGTTTCTGTTCATTATAAATTATCCAGTGTGTGGTGCTCTTTTGCAGATCATATGACAGACTAACATATCTCTCCTTTTCTGTTGATCTTGAAGATTACATGCAATAAAATATACTCCACACCACCAAGCATAATGTGTCAGGAATGCACCCATAATCTTATAGCTGAGTCCTAACTCTGCTCCCTCGATCTTTGCAGACTTCTCATTTATACAGTGGAAATTCTCTTCTCATCATATGGCAGTGTGGTTCTACAGACCCTGTAAGATTATGGATATTAAAACCTTGCCCAGAATCTGGGGTGTATCCCAGTGGTAAAGCTTTAAGCCAGTGTGAGCAAGCTGCTCACACTGTATCCAATCTCCAGCAATTCAAAGTGAGAAAAGGCAATAAATGAAACTCCTGGGCCTTTACCTTTGAGCTTCAATTCAAATTCCATAGCCTCAGGGAAGCCTTTAGACCTGGCATAACAAGAAGCAATGATTCTCTCACATTTTCTACTAAAGTTTGTTCCTTGATCTAGACTATATTTCCCTTGTGTTCAGATTTTGTCTCTGTCCCTAGCTTTTAATAACCTGCACCAAGAGGGTCAGGGGCAATTATTTGCACAGCCCCAGAAATTTTCATCAGAGTGGACAGACAGTAACCTTGCAGGCCTCACCCTGAGCACACTTTTAGCTCCTCAACTGCAGTGCACATAAAAAGGTTTGACAAGGCAGTGAGGGGGCTGGGGTCCTTTCCCCCTGGGGGTGGGAAGATGGACAAGTACAGAAAACAAAAAAGCAGACTTCTATGTGTGGCACGGGAACACCTGCTGTTGACACAACACACTTCTCTCAAAGGTCAAAGTACAATACAAATCCATCATGTTACTGTCCATATGGCCATCACACAGATGACCTAAGGGCCAAGTTATTTTTCTATAACAAACCTAGGAAACATTGAAAACTCTGATACACCCATCAGTGCTGAGAACGCCTGTTTGTTTGTTAGCTGTTTGGGGAGAAGACAATAACACCTGGAACTGGCTGAGAGAGGGAAGTGTTCTGAGGCCCTTCTGTGCCCCAGTTTTTCTTTATGATTGATGGAAGTAATATTCGTTCTTCATGGCTCAACTTTGAAAACTACAAATGTTAAAGAAAAAAAAAAGCAATGAATGTCAAAATATGGGCTGAGGTTGTGCTGTAAGAGAAGGCTTCAAAACACTGTCCTTTTGCACAGCGGATTAACCGCGGCTCATGTGTCTTACCTGTTTCCTGCACATAAAGAACTATTCCAAAGCAGTTTCTGTGTACTTATCTAGTCAGCCTTTAAAACCTCCCCAGAACCCTGGTTGAATAGAAGAGACTACTGAGGCAGAGAAAGGTTAGGACAAAAACCACGATGCTAGTAAGGAGCAGGTCCTGCACGGTACCCACACATCGCTGTGGGACCTTCTGACATAGAAACAGTAGCACTGATTCTATGCCACACAGACATAAGATAGGCAAAGCTCCTTTAATGAGAGAACAAAGGAGATGATCGGCTCCACTCAATAGAGAATGCAACAAGCTTTTATTCAATTGGGGAAAGAATGGAAAATTGTAAATTAGTCAAAGATTTTGTTGTTGTTGTTGTTGTTTTGGAAACAAGGTCTCTCTGTGGAGCCCTGGCTGTCATGGAACTCACTTTATAGACCAGCTGGCCTCAAACTCATAGATTCTCCTGACACTGCTCTGGAATGCTAAGATTAAAGATATATGACACCACTGCTGGGCTTAGGACTTAAAATGCTTCAATCAAGAATGGTAAATCCATGCTGTGGCTGGTGTCACCCTCTTGCCCTAATGTCCTGCTCCCATGGTTTGATCTGAGCCTAATGATGACTAGACTAGAGGACTTGAGCTTGTGAGAAAGTACAAGGGCAGGGAAAAGAAACTCATATCAACTCCACAGGCAATAGGCCAAGATAACCCTGTACTATAAGTCTTAGACAAAATAGTTCTGAATGCTCAATGTTTATATGTAGTGGTGAGAAGCCTACAAGTCTAAGATTGAGGATAGACATGATATAAAAACAGAGGGAGCAAGTTTTTCATCCCATTTTAGTCCCTCCATCAGTTTAGTCTGGATGCTTTCATAGTCCTGAAGGAAATCGAAGCCAATAATTTTGTTAGCCCACACATCCAAGGAGCTCCAATATTAAAGCTGATAAGCAGCTAACAACGTATCTATTGGCCATGTGGCCTCTAAAGTAAGTTATACTTAACTAATAGCAAATGAAGATGGAGGGTTTATCTGGGTTTTTCTTTGGTAATAATTCTCTTGCCTTTGTCATTTCTACAGCCTCTTTAACTGCACTAGGTTTTAGTTGGTTTAGTCATAAAGATTTCCAAGTCCATGAATATAGCTCCATTGAGAGCTATAAACCCTCAGAGACCCGTAATTCAATTTGTTTTACTTGTGTGATTTCAAAGAATCAATATAAGCATATTCTGGATCATTGAGATAACCATCAGTATTACTATTCTATTGCTGTGATAATAACTGCATGGCCAAGGCAACTTAGGGAAGAGTTTATTTCAGCTTACAGTTTGAGAGGGTTAGAGTCCATAATGGCAAGGCATGGCAAGCAGGGGGCTGACAGCTCATACCTTAAATCTCAAGCACAAAACAGAAAAGGTGAACTGGGAATGGTGCCAGACTCTGAAACCTCAAAGCCCACCCTCTGTGACACACTTCCTGAGGCAAGGCCACACCTCCCAAGCCTATAAGTGGGGTTACCACTTTCACTGTTAGTTAACAAGAGGCTGGAGAGAACAAGAACAGAAGTGAGAGAAAAGAGTCCTTAAAGACATGGCACTTACCACAGGAGTGGAAGCACTGTGGAGGACTGAAGAGAACCCCTCTGGCAGTCAGTAGCCATATTCCATCAATAGTTGAGGAAGAAGTATTAACCTAATTGGTAGTGTTCTGGAAGATAATTTTTTTATTGATCAGTTTTAGTTCTATTCTTGAGTTGTTCAAAGGTTTACGTTTTACCTAGCTTTATGTATACACTCACATTAATGGAGTCTTTAAAAAGAAAATGAAGTAAGCCAAGACTGGAGAGAACTAAGAAGGGTTTGCCTTTAATGTGGTAGACAATACTAGCTTCCTTTATGTTTCAGAAACACTACTCAACAATGTGTTCAGGGCTTACTTATTTAAAGGCAAAGCAAACACTAGCTCACTGGGCATGTCGTTAACATCCTGGTATGGAATAGGATGTCAGGCCCTCCCTTTCTGAGGGCAGGCTTTGACAGGAAAAAGGAAGGCTACTCTGGGATTGACAGGAGAAAAAAAAATGACCTCTCCGCAAAAATCTTGCCCTACTGTTCAGGAGCTGTCTGACGTCTAGTCTAGCAAGATTAGGCCTCTCCAATCCTCCCGCCCTTAGGGGAATCCACAGCACCACCCTTTTCATCGTTATGACCTGCAGGAAAGGTTCGTTCACAGAAATGGATGTGTGGGGGAGAGACTACCAAGTCTCTAGCGTTAGATATTTAAATAGTGAGGTCACCAGGCTGACTTGGAGAAGACCCCCAGGTGTGGATGCCTTCAGTGATTTAGGGAAGCAGGCACCATCAGCTAGGAGGTGGCTCCACCAGCTGGTGCCCTGGTGCCCCAATAAAGGCCAGGCCAGGGGCGTCATCAGCCAACCCCGGGGAAGCTGCCAAGTCCGCAATCCCTTGCTGTGCTCTGGGACCCAGTATGCGAGGGGCTGAACTGCAGGGTCTGCAACCTTGGTAGCCTGCCTCTGGATTATGAATTGCGGTACCCTAGAAGCGCTTGAGGCGAGAACTAAGGTGGGAAGGAGCTCGGTCGTCACTATTTAAGGCTCACAGAATGTGCACCGGTGAGACACTCACAAGTTTGAATTCAACTTCGCAAATCTGCCTAGGACGCTCCGTGCACCCGGGGTGCTGGAGGACTGGAAGGCTGGAAGGGACCGCCCATGCTGGAGCATCGCTTTAACCGACTCCAGGCAATGCAGACCCCCTAGAACTCAGTGTGTGTTGTCGAGAGCGTGAGGGTGCAAGAGTCACTGGTAGGATCGTCCGTCGGACCCGGTGCAGGGACATGGAGTCGGGGAACCCGCTGGTGGTGAAGCGTTGCGGAGACCCACCTGCGCGGGGCCGGAGGGTCCAGGATCTCTGAATGGCAGGGTGACTCTGGTTGGAGGCAGGCGGCGAGGGGAAGGGGAGGCGACGGCGGCGGGCTGGCAGCTCGCGCCCGGGGGCGGGGCGGGAGGGCCCGGGAGGAGAAGAGGAGGGGGTGTGGGGCGGACCCGGTGCGGCGGGCGCTGCTGGACCGCTGGCTCGCACTCGCCCCTCCGCGGAGCAGGCATGGGAGCCGCGCGCGTCCTCCGGGCGCCCACACCTGTCTGAGCGGCGCACGGCCGCGGCCCCTGCGGGCTGCTCCACGCGGGTGAGTTCAGGGCGGGGACCTGGGGTCTCCGGCTGGATCCAGGGGACCCAGGCGTATGCCGGAACGGGACAAAGGGTCGGGTGCGCGCGGGATGGGGTGGCTGCGGACTGTGGGGGCACCGGAGAGTTCGTCGTGGCCTCAGCACAGACTCTGGGCTTAGGACGAGAGTCTGAAAGAGCCTCCTCCCGGGACACGCGCTCTGTGGGTCATTTGGATCACCCAGTGTCACTCATAAAGTGGATGGGGAAAGAAGGCTTTGAAAGTGCTGTCTTGGATGCAAGGTGTGGCTATGTAGGGGTCAAGGGAGCTGTGTCTGGCAAGTTGCTCCCGAGTGGTTAGGGTAGGCTCTCCCCACAAACACACATAGGTAACCTCTTCCATTTGCTTTCCTTGAGTTTTGTACCTACTGTATCTGACTCCGTCACGCTCTGAGCATTAATTTTTAACCTGACACGTGATTATGAACACACCTTAACAAGCAAGAAAAAGTCAGCAAACACAGGTTGGGAACAGGCTCTAGGCTGGTGACGGCAGCGTGCTAAACCTAGAAAAATGCTGCTGGACTATCAACAGTTGTTGGAAGCAAATATTTCTTCAGCATGTAGCCATTTATCATAAATTGTTAACTGAAAGAAAAGATTTTTCCTCCCCTAGAACTTTTAAGAGAGGAAGACTTGTTTAGATGGAGCAATACTACCCTCTCCTGAAATGAGGCTACTTCTTCCTCCCACCTCCCTCAAAGCATCTCTTGAATAAAGCCTCTGATTAAAATCCCGTTTGTTTTATTGTCCATTTCATGACATCCATGAGAATTTAGAAACAGCCGTAACATATGAAAAGCTCCAGATTATTCAGTATCCCGACTAGTTCAGAAATTGCTTCTCCGAGGTCTTGAAAGTGAACTTGAGGGGTCCTAGAGAACCCTTTAGGAACAGATAAGCCAATACTAAAATTGCCTCATCAGGCTCTGTGGGAAGAGTTTGATTTATAGTTGAAGTTAGCTTTTGCCAAAATCCCTACTGCAAATTAATATCAGGATATTGTTAGACATTGTTTCAAGAGTGCACTCGGCGAGAGAGCGTTTAAAAGAACTATTAACTGTCTTTCTAGGAGTCTCTTAGGAGTGAGGTACAGTAGTGCATGCCTGTGAATCCCAGCACTTGAAGGGCTCGGTGAGGTCATTGAACTTGAGGCTAGCCTGCGTTATACAGTGAACATTTTTAAAGAGTCTCTTACAACTGGATTGGGGGTGGGATAAAGGGACCGAGGATTCTATAGAAGGCACTACATTCATTTTTTTCTGAGTGTTTGTGTCATAAACATATGAATAAATCGTAACTGAATGACGTAAAGTGGATGGGGAAAGAAGGCTTTGAAAGTGCTGTCTTGGATGCAAGGTGCTGGCTAGGTAGGGGTCAAGCGGAGCTGTGTCTGGCAGTTCCTGGAGTGTTAGGGTAGCTCTCCCCCACAAACACACATATGGTAACCTCTTCCATTTGCTTTCCTTGAGTTTTGTACCTACTGTATCTGACTCTGTCACGCTCTGAGCATTAATTTTTAACCTGACACGTGATTATGAACACACCTTAACAAGCAAGAAAAAGTCAGCAAACACAGGTTGGGAACAGGCTCTGGGCTGGGTGACGGCAGCGTGCTAAACCTAGAAAAATGCTGCCTGAACTATCAACAGTATTGTATTTTCCATTATTATAAACAGGCATTAAGCAACTTGTCATGCTTTCTCTGAACTTGGAAGGAAGCAGTCTTCCAAGGTAATTAATATGAATCTTATTTCTGTCTCACTGATGACTATTCAGTAGACAGTGGATGTAGGTATATTTTTCTGCCTATAGCCTAAGTGCCAAAGTGCCTATTAGTGTGTCTGAGAACATTGTTGGCCCAGATCTACAGTATCAATGGTCTCAGGTTCTCCTGAGCATCCCTTCCATGGATGCTTTAGGAGCAAATGTACCAGGCATTATTCATGCATAATTCCAAATGACTCCAGGGATTTCGTTTCTCATGGTCTCACCATTGACAGCTTTATGCACTCTGTTCTTGCTCTGCTGCTAGGTTGTCTTGGGATTACTAGGATGGCTCATTTTGCCTAAAACCTGATAGAGAAGTTAAAAGCTCTGTGTGACCATGAGATCGTGCTTGAGTTGTCTGGCTTCTTAAGTCCCCTCCAGTTTCCCTACAAGACCGTCATTCTTAAGCTATCCTGTGATTAGGTCTGTCTTGCTTTAATGGGTTATGTGACTCTGGAAAATGAGAGCAAGCCTGGCTTCAGTGTATTCACAGAGCTTTGTTCATTTGTAAGCATTTGCTTTGGGAATTAGCAAAGCCTCATTGTTCAGTATTCCTGGCTACAGATTCCATGGAGGACCCTTTGTCACTCTTCCAACTGGTGTCTAGAATGAGCACCTTCATGTACTTTCCTACCTTTTATTGTGGTCACAGGAAACCATACCTTGTATAATAGAGAATGGATGTCTGAAAAATTAGATATTCTCTTGTAGCAATTGCTTGCTTATAAGAGTTAAATCATTCTTTCAAACATTACCCCCTTGAGGATAGCTGAGTTTTGGCAGTTTTGAAGACTGCCCTGTAGAGAATCACAAAAGACAATCTCAGTACTCCAGTCCCTAGTCCCCAGTCCCCAGGCCCCAGTCCCCAGGCCCCAGAAAGATTATTGATTGTCTTTGGCACACCTGATAATGTGAAAATTCCCTCTACCATAAAACTATTATTGGGCTTATGAAGTATGCTTATAAAGTATAAATATTTTGACACACTAGAAAGCTAGACAGAGGGTAACAACCTGGACAGGGAGGGTGTAGTCTTCTTGTGAGTCAGATAGCCAGAGCTGGAAAACAAATGCAGTTTCTGTATTACTAAGCATGGTGAAAAAAAAAATCTGCTCACCTGCTTTTCCATTAGCTTTGCCATTAGGTGAGTACTTCATAAAAACATTTAAGTCGAAAGCTTAGAAAATAATTATTGTATGAGAACCTGTATCCTGCAAAGGTTCATTCCTAGAAATGGAATGTGATAGAACTAACATTTTTTCATCAGATTTACTATAAGGAAGATAAGGCTTGGGAATCTTTCATTCCTTTAAAAGATGTTGGTTTTCCAAACAGCTCTACAAGAACAAAGATGATCCACTTTTAAACATTAGAGGATTTAAAGTTAAGTCTGACATGTATCATGTTTCTAGCTAAGAGATTAAAATTGTGTATGTTCCATCTGTTTATGTCCCTGAATGTCTATGTATAAATCCTTTAAATGGATATAGAGCAAATTACTTTGGATCTTATAACTTTAATAGCCAATGCCAGTTTAAGTCCACATGAGGACTTCAATTTAACTTAGTCTCAATTGCTCACCATATATTCCCAATCATTTGAACAAAAAATGATCTTCACTTGTTATCTTAGTCTACATCCCTTTCATGTTGGATTAAAGTGTTAACTTTCAAGGCTCATAGAAACTTAAGGAAAATTAGAATAAAGATTGTCTTATCACATCAATGAATGCAGTTCAACATCACTGGGAGTTCTAAGCTTGTTTCTACTAAGAGAAAATAATACTTCAAGTACCCCAATTTAATCTATACAAAGAAAGTGTGTTTTCCTAAGTGATAACAGTCTTATCCCATAGATGCCAACTTCTCCTGACTCCTGGCAACATGATCAAACTTAAGTTGTTAGCAATCTGAATTGGTATAGCCTATCATTTAGTAGACCCTTTAGCATTCTTTCATTTGTAAGTGATCTTCAAAGTTCTTGGCATGTAGTCATCTACTATTTTGCCAAGGAGTAAATTTGACCATCTATACTGAGAGGCTATCAGGACAAGAGCCAAGCTGACTGACTACCCAGCACCCACAATCCACGGAAAACTGGGTACCCGTCCATGCAGCACAGCTCACTTGACTAGTTTCTAAAGATGTTACTTCTTTTTTAAACACAGACTAAGGGGGATGGCATGTTGGCACTTGTGAAATGGGGTGTACGTTGGGACCTTAGAAAGTATTCTTTAAATAAATAGGGATTTGCTGTACAGGCAAAGCATTTGGAAAGAGGGTTTAATTTTGCCTGAGAGGAGGATTAGTTCATTAAAGCAAAGATCCTAGTTGGATTTTTTTAAAATGTGTTTGCAGTGGTTTCAGAGTTTTTCTGACATTCTCTTTCCTGACACCCTTGTCAACAAACTGTTTCATTTTTAAATAGATGGATGAAGCTATACACAGCAGTACAAGTTTGGTCCAGTTGATAACTCAGTCTCTATCCAATTATGTACTTATTTCAGATTTGGAACTCATAGTTTCATGTTCTGATATTAGCATATCTTAACACTGTTTTTCTTGTCTACTGAAAGTGTTATATGTGTCTTATGATAAATGTAGCATAGTCCTGTCTCATATCCTACTAACCTCCACACAGGTTTTAAAAACAGGGATGCTTGACCACTTGGGCCTCTGGATTCTGTGTCTCCTTAAGACAAGATGAAATAAAACTTGGTGCATTGTGCAAAACAGAATTAACATTTTCCACATTAGTGGAGCAAAGAGAGAGGATAGTTTATTTGCAGTCTTCAAGGGAGACACCTGATTTCATTAGTAGATCCCATTTGACAGGGATGCTGGTGTGAGTGGAGTGGCTAGTCAAAGCAGGAATTCTGTAGAGCAAACGCTGTCCACACCAAAGATGAGCTCAAGAGATGAGCCAGTCACTGGTATAGTCAGGCTGAGACCATGCTCCACAGATCTCCCAAAGTGTTATCATCACGACATGGCTTAACTCTGTATTGCAGGCTGGAGTCTCTTAGCATCAGCACACCTTCCCTGGTCACTTTGAAGCATTAGTCTGACGTTATTGTCCCCAACAATTGCATACAAATACACATTTGCACATGTCCATTTATTCCATGATTTCACAGACATAAGAAAACAGCTTAACGTTTTTCCACTCCCAAGTATCCAAGTATTCCCCAAATACCCAAGATCTTTCTTATTTAGAAATATGGAGAGAATTTTGAGGACTTTGGAAATACTGAGGAAATGAATTTTTTAAGGCTCTCATGTCTTCATTTCTCCATTCCTATTATCCATAGCAGAAGTAGAGTCCAAGGCAATGGGGCAAAAGAGATAGCAGAGGGGACAGATACTAGGGATGTAGCCTGATTTACTCAAGTAGGTTAGGTCAGATCAATAGAGTTTTCTGCCTTATATAAAGCAAGCACAAGAACTTGCCAGCATGACTGTACCTTACAAGAGAAAGGGAGTAAAAATAAAGAAATCAGTTTCCTCTTGTTGAGGCTTTGTTCCTTTAGCTGGACTCTTGAGAAAATACCCCTCCCATTCCACTCTGGGATGCCTGATTGTGAATGAATTACCCTACCCACTGAGTCAGCTGAACCAGAAGATTTGGAACCAGTCAGCGCCCACTGATGCTTAAGCAATGATGAAAGCACTTCCAACCCTCTTTGTAATTGCTTTTCTCCAGGGATGATTGATCAGGGCTTTAAATACATCTTTCAGGACAAAATTTGTACTCTTGCATTTAGTACACACAGTGCTCCTCAACAGGGTTGTCACCTGCCTCCTCACCATCTCTGTCTGCCCCTGCTGAGTTGAATGTAATTCCTGAGCTGACTCACACTGTTGCCTACCCCATGTTCTTGCATGTTGTTCATTCTGAGTGTCCCCTTCTTTGTCTCCTAATGTATCTAATGTCCTTTCACCACCTCCCCTCACTGGAACACCTGTCCTGCTCCTCTTACTTTCTGCATCTAATTTTGTACCCTTAGTCTGAGCCACCACACCATCTATGCATATCTGTCACTGGAATTCACCATGCATCATTCAAGAAATATATTTCCTGAATCACAATATTAATTTATTTTTCCAGCAACATAAGCATCCATCCCATGACTCTTTCAAATGCTAGCATAGGTCCAAGGTGAAGGCATTAGACAAGCTGAAAACACAGATACAGACACCTAAATAAATAACCAACAGTAATAGTCATAAAGTTATTAGATGCAGTGCTTAAAGCTTTATATCTTTGACACAGTCCCCTTATTTTGCAGCATAATTCAAATGTCTACAATTATTATTTGTATGGAACTGTGAAGATGCTTATTCAGGATCCTACAGCTGTTTCAGCCATGCCCTAAAATATAAAATTTCATGAAATTCCCCCAAGCCACTGAAGGTTGATCAAAGGCAATGCCTAACAAAATTTTTTTTCCAAATTCAAAGTAAAAATCTGCAAAATTCTCATGTCATCTTCCAAATGCATGCATACATCATTTAGGAATGATAAGATTTCTAGTATGACTCCACCACTCCCAGATGCCTTTGTGCCCAGTAAAGTGTCTGATTTAGATTTGCTATCTAATGAGCATGTTGCCCAGAAAATTATGTAAGAAGTTATTAAAACAGAATAAGATAAGAAAGAAGGAAAAAGGTCAGGTGAGTAGGTAGGGTGGGTAGCTAGACAGAAGAGGACAAGGTATAATCAAGTAAAAAGAACATTCAAAATCTCATAAAAATGAGAGCTAGCCATATGTTCACAGAATAGTGGTAACTTTTCTAGATGTGGCCCTGTAACGTCCCATAGTCTTTACTTCTTAAGCATGAAGGGGAAAAAAATAAAACCAGCTTCATTTGGGGCTGAGGTGTGGGAATGAGCGCAAGGTCAAGCAAGTCCTTGCATGTAAGTGAGACCATTACCTGAGGAATTGTCTCGCTGGGAACCTGAGGAATGTCGCTGGGAACCTGAGGAATGTTGCCAGTCTTAAAACATGACCAGCATGCTGCCGTGCATTGCCAGGCTGCAGGAAATGAGCTGTATAGGTTTTGTCCTCCTGACTTCTTGTCTTTGTTTCTACAGTAGCACTCAGCATGGCTGGAATCCCAGGGCTCTTCATCCTTCTTGTCCTGCTCTGTGTGTTCATGCAGGTGAGTCCCTACAACGTTCCATGGAAACCCACATGGCCGGCTTACCGCCTCCCCGTAGTCTTGCCTCAGTCTACCCTCAACTTAGATAAGCCAAACTTTGATGCCAAAGCGAAATTGGAGGTGTCCTCCTCATGTGGACCCCAGTGTCACAAGGGAACACCTCTGCCCACCTACGAAGAGGCCAAGCAGTATCTTTCCTATGAAACCCTTTATGCCAATGGCAGCCGCACAGAGACTCAGGTGGGCATCTACATTCTCAGCAATGGTGAAGGCAGGGCACGAGGCAGAGACCCGGAGGCCACAGGGAAATCTCGCAGGAAGAGGCAGATTTATGGCTATGATGGCAGGTTTAGCATTTTCGGGAAGGACTTCCTGCTCAACTATCCTTTCTCAACATCAGTGAAGTTGTCTACTGGCTGCACCGGCACCCTGGTAGCAGAAAAGCACGTCCTCACTGCTGCCCACTGCATACACGATGGAAAAACCTATGTGAAAGGGACACAGAAACTCCGAGTGGGCTTTCTGAAGCCCAGGTATAAAGATGGTGCCAGAGGGGACAACAGCTCGAGCTCAGCCATACCAGATAAGATGAAATTTCAGTGGATCCGCGTGAAACGCACCCATGTGCCCAAGGGGTGGATCAAGGGCAACGCCAATGATATCGGCATGGATTATGACTACGCCCTTCTGGAACTCAAGAAACCCCACAAAAGAAAGTTCATGAAGATTGGTGTGAGTCCTCCGGCGAAGCAGCTTCCCGGGGCAGGATCCACTTCTCTGGTTATGACAATGACCGGCCCGGCAATTTGGTGTACCGCTTCTGTGATGTCAAAGATGAGACCTACGACCTTCTCTATCAGCAATGTGATGCCCAGCCTGGGGCCAGTGGCTCAGGGGTTTATGTGAGGATGTGGAAGAGACCACAACAGAAATGGGAGAGAAAAATTATTGGCATCTTTTCAGGGCATCAGTGGGTGGACATGAATGGCTCTCCACAGGATTTCAACGTGGCAGTTAGAATCACACCTCTTAAATACGCCCAGATTTGCTATTGGATTAAAGGAAACTACCTGGATTGCAGGAGGGGTGACATGAATCTTCTTGCCAGCACTGACGGTCTTTTTGCACTCATTGTAGGAGAGGCTAGCTTTTTATCATTGACTCTTCTGGTGTGTGTCACATAGTATCTTTTACCTAATATCCTTCAAATGGCAAAACTATTGGCTATATTATTTTAAAACTGTTGTGTGCGTTATAGCATTTAAGCAGTCTGAAAGCATACTTCTGCATAGAGACTTAAAAATATTAATGTTTGGGGTAATAGGGAACATTTGGCAAGTAAGATAAACTTTTAGTTTTTGGAGAATTCTGATTTTTGTCTTATCCAAACTTGCTTCAGAGGTTTATATCAAATATGTGACATATGGGGAATATGAATTCTTATGTTTGTATATGTATGTTTTCTTCTGAGAGTCATATATTGATATTTTTCTATGTGTGGTTGTAATGCTTCCAGATGATGATAGCAAAGCCTTCAATAGGCAATTATAATGTTTTGGATTCAAACATTTCCATAGTAGTCCTTGAAGAGAAACAATAATTTATTGGCTATATTGATACACATATAAAACTGTATCTTACAGTGCACAGAATTCCCACGCTGCTTTTAGTTTTGAAAATAAAACTTTCTCTTCTACAAACTGCTGTTCTGCTTTTGTGGGAAGTCTCTATATAGTTCTGCAAATCTTACTATTACACCAGAGTAGGCAACACCATTTAGCCCAGTCCCTCCTCTTAACAAGATTTGATTCAAATATCTGAAGCTAACAGTTTCTTGAAAGACAATAAGTGGAGCCTAATTAGAACAGGCTGAAATGCTTCCTAGCTAGCAGTTGTGGCTACAATAAAAACAATTCTTGGATTTTCTCTCCGCAGTGAGGCACATCTCACTGTTTATCCTGTGGATGAGTAATTTAAAATGAGTTAAATTCCAGAGAACAACGGATGCATTGCTCCATAGTTGTCACAGCAGAATAACAACTTGTTTGAAGCCTTGCATAACCACACAGCATAATTCAGAATTATTCTGTCTAGTTTTTCAACGTTTCCAGAGAGCTTTACATTTGTTTAGTTTGTAAACTTTTCTCTCTCACTGCACTTATTTTATAGTTTAAAAAAAAATGTTTGGGAGTTGCTTTAGGAAAACCAGTATAGCTTTATTTTCCCAGCTTCTAAGTGGGGTCTCGTGGTGGAATGGTCTAGGCTATAGGCACATTTAACCAGACACAGCAGTCAGAAAAACAACAGAAGATGGTGGGTGAGATGGCTCAGCAGGCAAGGGTATTTCCTGCCAAGACTGACAGCCTCTGAGTTCAATTCATGAGATCCACACGTGGAAGAGGAGACCTGACTCCCACAAGTTGACCTCTGACCTCCACAGATGCACAGTGGCACGTCAATGCGTTCCTAATAAATAAACAAATGTAATTTAAAAATCAGAGGGCTGGGGGATGGCTAAGTAGTGAAGAATGTTTGCTGAGAAAGCATGTGGACCAAGATTCATTTCCCCTGCACTCCATAAAAAAATGCAAGACACACACACACACACACACACACACACACACACACACGTAATTTCAACACTATCAGGGACAAAGATAGGAAGATTGATGGGTCTTGCTGGCTTCTGGGCCAGCTCCAAGTTCAGAGAGAGACTTTGCTGCACAGGAATAAGGCAGAGAATGATAGAGCAGAACATTGAATGTCCTCCTCTGGCAACACACACACACACACCACACACACACACACACACACACACACACACACCGCATGCGCACGCACGCATAGACACATACACACAGACACATGCATACAGACACACGCTCACAGACATACATACACACAGAGACACAATACATAAAATAATTCAAACAATGGAGGAGAATGCAAAAACTAATGAGAATCATATATTCTAGTAAATGTTGGGTGAACAGAATCACAGCATAAAAAGAAATTACTAACTTATTTTTGTAGTTTCATCTTGTGACTCTTAACCTAATTCTATCAGTGAGGAGACAAGCAATAGGAGGTCGATGTTTGAGGTGTTGCATGCTGGGTAATTTTAGCTTACACTGTGGCTCCGGAGGACATTCAAATTTAACACTGTCGGTTAAACATTCTTCGGTGGCTTGTGTTTCGTGAGCTTTATGAAGAATAATCCTAGTAAGGCTGTGGAGACTGTGCTGCAAGCGTTCTTCATGTCGTTTAAGTGTGTAAGGCAAAGTGAAGGGATTCAGCAGGGTAGGTGGAAATCCGCTGAGTTCCAGTACATTGCTTTGCAATCTAGCAGGAATCTCATCCAACTTGAGGAAGAAGAAGCATGTCCATTTCTATGTCTGGTACTTGGGAGTTTTGTGTGCTTTTGTACATGCGTGCAAGAGGTACAGTGCAGGCGGGGGGTGGCGTTAGGGAGACTTTGAAAGTAGATATTCCTTTTATGCATCTCCTTGAGTTTTAGATTTGTTTTTTTTTTCTTTAAATAAAATTAGAGAGTGGCACAAATTAAAATAATATCAGTTCTTACCTTACAAGTTGAACTTTTTACATGAAATGGTAAAAGAATAATTTGAACTACTTCAATATGTTCACCTTCTCATTAGTGATAAACTGTGATGTTAAGGTGTTATAGTAGAGCTAGGAAGATGGATCAGAGTACAAAGTATGTTTTGTGCAAGTGTAAAGACCAGAGTTCAGATCCCCAGGACCCACAAAAGAGCTGGGAAGCCTACAATCCCAGACCTAGAAAAACAGAGACAGTAGATTCTTGGAGCAGGCTAGCTAGACTATCCAGAATCAATAAGCTCCAGATACAGCCAAGATCTTATCACAATAAATACAGTATGAAGTATGGAGGAAGATGCCTGACACTGATTTTTTTTTTTTTACCTATTTATGCACATTCACTAGGATTTGGAGATGTCCAGAGCATAAAATGGAAGAATAAATCTGAAAACCATTTGTCTGTGAGGATCAGAAGGTTGTGACAGAATTTAGGACATATTTGTTATCATAATTACAACCTTTAGGAAGAAACCAGTGTAAAATGTCGTAGAAACAACACTCAGAAGATACAGAACGTGAACCAGTAAGTGTCAGAGCTGTGTATGAACTCTTGCCTGACCTGTTTGGGATAAGAAAGGGGTTAGAATGTTGAGACCTTGCTCCTATTTCCCTGTTCTTTATGGAGTTTAGGCTCCCTGCTCCCTGGAAAAAGTTCCAAGGACACCTGAGCCACATACTTCCATGGTGATCTTTCCAAATCCTTACAACATTTTCAACCCAGAATGTGTTGAAGAGACAAATGATGTGCATATAGGCACACAGACTAATGACAAGACTTCAGATGCTATTCTCAGCACCTCCTCATCCAGGACTAGTGAGGGTCCTGGACCAAGGATGTCAGTGGACAATCCCTGCACTAGATTTGATTCTTCGTTTACCTGGCATACGCTACTGCTCACATCTGCTCCTTTCCTTCATTCTTGCCATGAACCATTTCAATGATACTTTTAAGTGGTCTCCATCAAAGTATGGATGTTCATAAGATATTCCTTTATCTATCATCCAGTTGTTCTGAGGCTGACTGAAAAGGGATACAGTATAACGATGCTGAGGCACATTTCACATACCCTAGGCAAACTACCATGTTTGCTCATTGTTCTAGTTTAATTCTGATACCAAAGCACTTTATTCAACTGCAGCTTAGGGGAAGAAAGGATTTATTTGGCTTGCATATCAGTCCATCAATGAGGGAAGTCGGGAAGGAACCTAAAGGCAGGACTGCTTGCCATTTCACACAGCACTACCTCCAACAGGGAACCAGCATATAGCCAAGAAGATGCTGCAGAAAACATGGAGGAACACTACCTTCCGGCTTTCTCAGAGACTCGTGTTTAGCTATCTCTCTTGTAGCTTAAGACTGCCTGTGTGGGGATGTGCTGCCCATAGTGGGCTGGACCCTCCTCTTTCATTATCAAGACAACTGCAGACATGCCTACAGACCAATCTGAAATAGGTAATTTCTTGACTGAGACTTCTCCTCTCAGAAGACTCTAGGCTGTGTGTCAAGTTGAAAATTAAGGCTTACCAGGACAGTCAATCTGACTGCTAAATCCTTGAAGCACTAGATAGAATGTGGACTGTGAGCAGTGCTAACCTAGAACCACCTAGGGTTCATTCCCCTGCAGTCCTCAGCTCAGGCTTTCCTGTGGTTCTGGCTATATTCCTTCTTCCTCTGCATCAGAATTCTAAGGTCCTCCTATTAGACAGGAGCATTTCGATGACCTCTTGGTAGATGCTTAGGTGCTGGAGGGATAACTCAGTAAATGAGACCAAGCCTGGGGACCTTGAGTTCAATCCCAAGTGGTGTGACCATGCACACATCTAATCATAGTGCTGAGTAAGCAGAGATAGGCAGGTTCCTGACCGGCCAGTCAGCCTAGCTGAGACCTTGTGAATAGCATCTTTAGAAATGACTGACACCCAAGGTTGACTTCTGGCCTCCACAAGCATGTGCACACACATGCACACTCAAATGAACACACACACACAAACACACACACACAAACCCACATACACAGATACAGATAGAGGCATATACAAAAACCTTTCTGATGGATCTAGAATATATCTGGAATATGTCAGTGGTAATACTGACCCATTTCTAGCAAATGTGCTACACTTATTTTTCACTGTGGTATTTCCCTAGAGAAAGGAATAAACGCCAAGTTAGGTGAAAAGAAGGCAAAGGGCAGGGGCAGAAGACTGGTGTGGGGACAAGATGGCCTTGCAGTTGGACAGATTGGTTTCATAGTTCTCTGGTTTATTTTAGCAAATAAATCTCAGTGCACTTTAATTTAGAGCTTAAGCCCTTGTATGTGGTTTAAGATCTCACTCTTGTAGTCTCCAGCTCCTTCAGAGGCCTGGGGTGAGGCAGATGAAAAGGGAAAGGAGAACCATCTCTATCTAGTTTGCTGTGGGTGAATCCTCATCCGCTGCTTCCCTTTAGCTACCACCGCTGGTGGTCTAATCATTCCTTCCCTTCTTGCTAGTGGGTCACAGTCATCTTAGAACACTTACAGCCTCTTCAATAGTGAACCAGCAAGGGTTCCAAGCCCTGTTATTATCTTCCAATTCTAAATCATCTAGGACCAACAGGCTTTCTATACTTGAGAGCTGCCAGCCGCAAATCTGGAGAGGAACAGTGTTCCAGACTCAGTGAATTGGAGTGTAAAAGCCCCTGTCAGGATCAGATTCGCACTATTAAAGAGATAGCCAAAGGTCATTGAACAAAAACGACGGTTGTTGGGAAAGAACAATTCTGACCAGCTTATGTAGGAAAGAATAGTTAAGGTAAAGAGTTATAGTTCATTGTCCTTGCTGAGAGACATGAACAAAGAGCTTCTAGCAGGGGTGCTGAGAGGCTCTAACCAGGACCATGGATTGCAGTGTACTGAAAGAAAGGGAGGCTACTTTGTTGTCCAGAGACCAGCTCTTTAGAGATGAACAGTCTCCTTTTGTGACTCTCCACTCTCCTTATTAAAAAACTAACCCTGTTGGCCACATGCACTCAGTCATCACCTACAAATAAATGGTTGACTCACCAGATCTTCTTATGGGGACTTGGGACAGCTTTGCCTACAACAAACACAAAGTCTCAGGGCCAAAACTTTCCAGAGATGTACAGGCTTTAGTGAGCCATAAAAATGGTGGGCTCATGCATGGACACCAACCAAGAATCACCTGGGAAGACAGTCTCCCTGAAGAAATATTTAGATCATGTTGTCCCGAGGGCACACTTGAATGGGATTGTCCTAAGTGTTAATTGATGTGGAAAAACAAACAAACAAACAAACAGTCATCTATAGTGACACCATTCCCTACACAGTAAGTCCTGAATTTATAGAGAGCAGAACCAAGCAAGCACACCTGTGTGCATTATTCTTCTCGGCTCTTGACTATAGAATGTGACTAGCTACTTAAAGTCCCTGCCATTGTAACTCCTGTGCTATGGTGGACTGAAACCTGGAATTGTAAGCCGAATAAACCTTTTTCTCTCTCCAATAATCTGGTTTTTTGTCAGTGTTTTTTTTTAATCAACAATAGAGATGGAACTAAGACACTCACTGCCATCCGCCCTGCCAGGCTTGATGCAAAAGTACAAGTTGGATCCACAGAATGCTTTCTCTCTGTGTATATCAAGAATGCAAATGTCAAATGCTCTCTTGGTTTTGCTTTCTCACTTTCCCAGTCCTCAGACTTTTAAAAAGACTTCAGATGTGCTTTCTCATAAGGAAAAACAACAATTTTGAGAAACAATAGTCCCAATCCAATGAAATAAGATTAAAGTGTTTACATTGTTGAAAATGAGGAAGGGAGTGTCTGGCTTGGGCTCCTCAGTTTGGGGATCACAGTGAGGTGGTGCCATCACTAGAAAGTCTCTTAGGAACGTCCGTAATATCCTCCCCATTGTCTCCGTAAGTCCCGGCCCTCCTAAACAGTTCTCATTGCTTTTCTCTGCTGTTTTTCTCTGCATCCCATTTGCATACTTCATTGCTGATGATCTCTGCTGCTAGGCTACAATTTTATGATGACAGGGCCTTTATCTCTTGTATTTCCATCACGGCGCCCAGGTTATGTCAGAATAAATGTGTTCTAAGACAATCATTGAATAAATTATCTTATTAGGTTTAGATAATCTATAATGTTATAGTTGGAATTACTTGAAGCCAGAATAAGACTCTTGGAGTGTCTTGGACCCATCCTATCTCACTTATTTACCTTAGCCTACCCTTTCTTATCCTATCTCAGCATATCCTACCCATCCTATCTTATTTACACATCGTGCCCTGTCTTGTCGTGCCTTGTCCTAGCAGGTATTACACCATCGCTGTCATTTATATCTGTCTTCTGTACTAGAGGTTTGTTGTTGTTGTTGTTGTTGTTGTTGAAAAACAGCAAAGTTGTTGTTTTCCCTTATGAGCCTTGTAAGAACAAGAGTTAAATTCTGTTCTACCTCTGACTGTTGTCCTGTGGCCCAGCATAAGAACTGCTCAGTGATAAAACAGATCTTCCTCATGACTTGTGCAGTAATCCATTGTCTGCTCCCTCAGCATGTCTCACATGTAATCAGGCGATTGGTTGCTTAGTGGTCTGTTCAATCTGTCCCCTCTCCAGCTCCTTACCACTGGTCTCATTCCATTCACTCCTTTTAAAATGAAGACAGCAGCCTCTAGACTAGAGTATGAACCTCCCAGCTTGTCTTGGCTGCCTCAGATATGACTGAAGCAAAGACCTGATCCCATTATGCTTCCCCTTGACTATAACTGGGTCACTAAAACCCAAATTTCATTTTCTTACCTTTGAATCATACATAATATATATGTAATATATATTATATGTATATATTGATCAAGTCTCTTCTCCAATGCTCTCTAGACTCATACAGTGTGGCTTTCAGCCAAACTCTACTGAACACACCTGTGGATTTTATCTTAGGTCATTGGCCAAGCTCTCCTCCCCTTAGCTTGCCCTTTCCCATCTCTCCAGTTGTAATTATTTACCCAGAAAATATTTAACAATGGGCACTAGTCCCACCCCCATGTTCATTCCCGAACTTCAGAGAGAATGTTGCACATTTGTGTGTTCAAGATGTTTGTGCGTCACTGTAGTAAAGACCTTGGCCCCGTTTCTCAAGGCTCAGGAATCACCCTCTCTACAGAAATACCTTGGCATTGATGAAATGTAATTACCACTTTGTGAGTTCAACTAGCTGAGTATCTCGCATATACTTTAATAAATCTCCCAGTTAGTGTCCAGCCTCACTGCTGCATTTCCTTTCTTGGATTTATTAATACTGATTCTATATCCAGTTCCCTGATGGGGAAAAATGCCATGTTAGGCAAAGCAGTGTGACCCAAGCGTGACTAATGTCCTCTGTGGATAAGCCATTCTGGGACACAGAACATTTTCCTTTTAAAATGACATGCTTTACTACTCCCAGATAATTGCCAGAGCAGTCAAACGCAAAGATAGGAAATTCCACACAAGTATCTCACTTTGCTTTCCCACTGTAGGGAAGAGCTTTGTTGGTCAACTACAGTACATTATCAGGGAGAATGATTCTTTATTGATCACCTTAATTGTGACTTTTCTTCTGTTCTATAAAATCTCTAATGTCCCATGCTCTGTTCTTTTGGAGTTCTTAAATATAGTAAAATGCCATCAAGGCTTATCAGGAGAAAGGGGAATTTGACTTGAAAAAATCTAACTTTTCATGAGACTTGTGGAAAAGGATAAAACATTGTGATCACATTTGAATCTATACACCTGGGCATTAACGTGTAATTAGATTCCTTTCAGTATATCTTTTATCGAACAGCCAGAGTTGGGTAATAGAGTAAACTATGTGTGAGTCTGTCAGTATATAAACACTAGCCAAGTGTACTCAGACTTTCTTTACTCTCTGGTCACGTTATTTGTACCATTAATTAACTTTATTTCCAATTTGCGAGCATTTAGAAGTTTCCCACTGCCCCAGAGAAGGGATTTAAATCCGTCAGATGCACTGAACTAGCCCTGTGGTTTCTCCTGATAGCATAATTCTATTTAGAAGAGTTGTTGCTTATTGTTTCTGATCACTTACCAGGAATTCCCAAGTCAAGAGTAGCCTTGGGTAAAAATCAACACTTTGAAATATCACCTTGTTCTGCTTACTGTGTGATCTCAGCTTTCTTCAGATGTTATAAAAAGCAACTTTTCTTGGCTGCTGCTGATTTTTCTCCATTCTTGGCTTGCCCCTAGTGGTTTCCTTGACTTATAACCCTGTCGATATCCTCCATTTCTCCGAGCCTAAAAGGGGCTTTCTGATGGCTCTAAGTATTTGATTTTAACTTTGTCTTTTTCACATCTCCTCCCGTTTACAAAGGGGTCATCCAAACACAGCCTCACCTTTTTCCCTTGAAGGGAAAGGAAGCAATGTGGAAAGTAGTTTAGGAACTTTGTGACGATCGATGCATTCTACTGACCACGGTGAAATCCTTCTTAGAAAATTCCATTGTGGTTTTGCCTCAGCACTGTTTTCCACTTGCCTGGCGTTCACTTTCTCTGTCAACGTTGGCGTGATGCCAGGTAATCTTGGGGTGCAAGGATGACTTAAAGTCTGTGTTGCACTTTGAAAATGCCAATTATATATGCTGGATACAGCTGGGCAAGAGTCCCATATTCTCATCCATAATAAACAAGTTAGCACTCTTGGGGCCCCACAGTTGGTCCCAGACTTCTTGGCTCCATCTGGATAGTTGGAACTGTGACTTGTTCACGCCCAACCATTTGAGCTTCATCCAAATGCCTTGGAATGCCTTTGAGATCCTGTAGAAAATGAAGGAGAGGCCTGATCACTGTCATACCTGGTCTCTGCTGGATGTTGGATCCTAGACATCTGTACCAGGAAACTCAGTGCAACAAACATTACTGATCTAAAGCTTTATTGGCTCATGAAAGAGTACCAAGAAGTTTTCAAAATTCAAAAGGGCTTAATTAAAAGACTTTTAAAGAAAAATCTTGTTTTTATTAAAATCTAAATTGTAAGAAGACTGTTGATATCACAAACTGATGATCTTTCCTCTCCAGCAACACAGTGTCTGCAGAATTGGATTGGAGGTGTCTCCCAGCAAGGTTTGAGTATGGGGGGTGGAAAGATGGCTTTGTGGTTAGGAGCACTTGCTGCTCTTGACAAGGACATTGGTCAATTCCCAATACTCACATCAACCAATTCCCAATGGCCCACAATCACCTGTAACTCCAGTTCCATGGCGTTCAATACCCTCTTCTGGACTCTATGGACATCTGTATGGACATGATGTACATACATGTACTCTGGTAAGCACATACACACAAAATTTAAAAATAGAATGAGTACACAGCAATCAGTGGACTAAAAGTACATGGTAGGAGAATATTTAATTATTTATAGTTATTGAGAACCTACTGTGTGCAAGGCACTCATTTTAGCAAAACTGAAATGGTGTATGCCCCTGTGAACTTCACATAGCCACTTCCAAAGAGGTAACATGTGAAAAATGACCTCATCTTTTAGAGATGTGTAGGGTCCAGTAAGATAAGAGATCTTGTGTTCTACATGGCTGTGGAAAGGAGAGCCAGGATCAGTGCATGGACCCCCAGGGGCATCTGTTTGTCTACAATGAAAGAAAGACCCAGTTACAGTCAGCATAGCCACAAACCAAATGACCAGCTGCTATAGGGAACAAAGGAGCATGATCTGCAATTTTCCTCTCAATGGAAATAGTTTGTAAGATATTTGGGACTTAGTATGGAGAATTTCTGCAGTATTATCAAGGAGGGAATAGATGGAATTCATGGTTCCTTATGCTACTTAATTTCAAAACGCTGTGAATGTGATGGAAGCCGGGTCCTTGCCATGGCTGGGTGTCTTCTTAACAAGGGAGAGAGGGAGCATAACTGTAGGATCTGTTCTGGCCAGCAATGACCAAGAGCCACAGATTGCTGACATCTTCTGCCTCTAGCAATTAAGTGCCTGAATCTGGATCTGTCCAGGTACAGGCAGGAACCAGGACAGAGGAAATCCTGCCAGGCACTCTCTTCTAAAGACCAGTAGCCTGCATCTAGCAACCAGAAACAAACATGAGGCGGTGGGGATGATAATATATGTATGATTTATTTAGCTCTTAGTTTTCTTACTTTAGTATTTCCAATCATAAAAAAAATGGAAAGAATAAATATACTTAATTCTGTCTTATAGATGAGTATTCTGAGGAGCTAAGAAATTAACCTAATTGCTATACAGCTAATTTAGTAATAAAGATAGGACTTAAATGTGCTGTCTGTGTGCTTCCATTACTCCAGGTACCTCTAGCCCACACACAGTGGGAAAAATGGAAACTGGACTGAAACAGGTGAGCGGTGTCCCTCTCCTGCCCAGGACCTTTGTCCTAATCTCTGAAGGGACAGAGGAGTGAGCATAGCAATTTCTATCCCATTTCAAAGCCTCCAGACCTGGAAACTCTGTGTTCCAGCAGCTGGTGAGAAGCAGAAATACTAGGATAAATGAGACCATGGTTTGCCCTGGGAGAGTTCATGGAAGTGGAAAAGACATGTGTTCATAAACAGGCTGCAAAGCAAAATCCTAGTGCTACTAACAACTACCTCATGCTTCCAAACCTCCATTACTTTCAAAGGAGCTAAGCAATTCCTCATTACTTCCATCAAGTACTGAGAACAGGAGGCTTGGATAAGAGAGGTTAAAGGTTTCAAAGGAAAGCCAGCACACCTAGAAGAGGGTATTGAAGAGAGTGTGCTGTGTGGCTTAAGGATCTGAAATTGTGGTGAAACCCACTTGTCCTTTAGAACTCTTAGATGCACAAGACCTGATGAGTGGTAGAAAGGGTACTTGTTAGCTCTCTAAGCTCCTTTTCAGACTAGCTAGAGTATTGTATCTATTTCTATGTCTCTTTTTAAGAAAACTTTCCAAACTCCTGCCCCAGAGTCTGTGTTATGTATGAGCAGTGGACTGAGATAGGAAGGGTAGGGATTTGATTGAGTATGGCTCCTTGACTACGTCTGCATTACAAAAGATTATTGCTCAGCCGATGGGCCCTTCTCTCTGAGCCTTTGAAAAGCAGGATGATGAGAAGCTGTCACTTCTTCCAGTAGATGAAGCTGAGGTTAAGGTTAGATGTCTATGTCAACAGAACAACTCGGAAGACAGGTTGGCATACCTAATGACTTTCTAAAACAGGAGCAAGAGCGAGCCTACCTTTCAGCGTTGTGGACTGTGACCCAGAGTCTTCTATAGAGCAACAACCCCATGGTATGAAACCTGAGCTCTCAGTGTTAGTTTCAGAAGATGTAGGGATGATGTTCTGATTGGTTAGTCGCTGGCATTTATTGAGAGAGAAGAGGTTTTGTGCCTCTTTGCCCTTTAAAATATTTCATTCATGTGAGTTAGTGTCACCATTAAAATGAGCAAGATGGGAATTCTGAAGAAAGCTAAAAATAGATTTATCTGGGCAAGAGGAGAGGGCTTGATTAGTAAAATGTTTGCTGTGAAGGCATGGGGATCCAGGTTTGATCCCAGAATCCACATAAATAAGCTGGACATGGTAGTGTATACTTGTAATCCCTGTGTTATAGAGATGAGGACAGGCAGAGCCCTGGAATTCACTGGCCAGCCAGCTTGCCTAGCCTGTGATTTTAAGGCTAATGAGAGACCTTGCTTCAAACAAACAAACAAACAAACAAACACAAAATGTGTTTGTTCCTGTGAAACACCTGAGGATGACCTCTAGCCTACACATGTATGTGCATACGTACATACATACCCACATAAGAGTGCAGTTATACCCACATTTAAAAATCCATGAATATGCATAGATACTTCAACACATACACACACACACATACACACACACACACACACACACAATTGATTTACCACCACAGAGACCAGTGTATTTAGTGTGAGCAAAATAATTGGGAAGTGTTGAAACATTTAGAAGATAAGGTCTAGAGGAAAGAGGTTGGAGGAGTTTGTCCTTCAATGGAATATTGTGATTGTCTAAGCTTCTTCCCCTGCCTTTCTGCTTCCCGACTGCTGTGAAGTGAGCAGTGTCAGACCAAGAGGTATAACCTACATTGATGTTCTGCCTCATCATAGATCAATGGCATAGATGAGTGTAGAATGGAGCTATTAAAACTGTAAGCCACAATAAACATCCCTCTTAAGTGTTTATCTTGTATTTTTCACACAGTGGTGTCAAGCTACCAAGTGAGTATTCATCCAAAGGCATTGAATACCAAAAAATACTTCACCATCTATGTTTACTGTCGTTTATTTCATATAGCCAAGACAGGGAAAGAATTTACATAGCCATCTATGAATGAATGGATAAAGCAAACATTCTCTTATAAGTGATAGATGATAGATAGATAGATAGATAGATAGATAGATAGATAGATACATACATACATACATACATACATATCAGATGGATGGATAGACAGACAGACAGACAGCAGACAGACAGACAGACAGACAGACAGCAGACAGACAGATAGGTAATAGAATGGTATTTAGTCTTGAAGAATCTGTAGTCTTTGGCAGCAAAGTAGTTGGAACTGGAAGACATGTGTCAACTGAAATAAATTCAACACAGAAGGGCACAGCATCCTCCATGGTCTCTCTCATGTGTGGGAGGTGAATTACAGACCTGGATATAGAATCACCAGTGAAGGATGCAAGGGGAAAGGAAGATAAAGAAAGGCTAAGTTTAATCAATGTCTATATGGAAATATCACATGGAATCCCACTGATACATATGATTAATAAATGTTTATGAAAAGTTTTCTTTTAATTGTATCTGGGCTTGACAAGATGGCTCAGTAAAACACTTACTCTGCAAGCCTAATCATCTTAGTTTGATCCCTGAAATCCATACCAAGGTAGAAGGAGAAAAGTGACTCCATAAGGCTGCCTCTGACCCCCATTTGTATGCCATGGCATATACATGCCCAGCCCCTATACCATATGCACACAGTGATAATAAACACAATCTAAAAATGGTCGTTAAAAATTGTATCTTTACTGATCTACAGACAAAACATGTTACTTCCATCTTTCACTTTCCTGGTGTTCTTTTTATAGTTTTTTTTTTTTTTTTAACATTGTAACTGAATTTCATGGAACATTTTACAATTAAACATCTCTTCTGCTCTCTTTCCTTAATGATCTTTTTAAAAATCACATTTTCTCAATAGTGTGTGCTGCTCTTCACAGTTTATAAAACACAAATTCATGATCTCACGATTCCGGTTGAAGCCCATGAGGCCACAAAGCAATCGTTATACACATTTCAAAGGTGAGAGAGCTGCAGGGTAAAGAATTAAATCATTTTCTCCAGTCTGCTCAGCTCTGTAGATGAGCTAGGACTTGAACTCAACCTGTGTCATGCTGGACACTGGGCCTGAGCTACTCTCCCACGTCAGCAAGGTTGCACATCTGAAATATGATGGACCTCATTTAGAACATGGATTCTCGTTTCACATGATTTTACAAGGCCAAAGACTGAAGAACATGATGTCCTAAAACATGAACAATTCAGTGATAAAATATAGAGAGCGAAATCTGTGAATCAATAGAAAGATACTACATGTTTGGATGCTAAGTAAACTTTTTGTGATACAAAATGATGCCTCACTAACACCTCTAAGACTGTCATCACTAGACAACATTCAGTCTACATGAAGAACACACATATGTATTGTTGGGTACATAATTGAGTAAGCGAATGATGGTGATGTTCTGGACCCTTAAGATACACCAGTGAACAAAGCTCTAGTCTAGAGCCTAAGGTTTGCCTCTGTGAGGAAATACTGTTTACTTTGTGACTAAAGACTGAGAAGGATTTGTCCAGAGGCAGGAGAATGTTTAAGTGCAGAGAATACCATAAGCAATAACCACAAAGCTGCAGGGTTGAGCTTTTAAGAATGTAGAGAATTTCAATATGTAAGCACAGGGTAGCAGGGATGCCAGATGGACCCAGGAGGCAGATAGGGCCTAGTAGATTAAGTTCTGACCCCATATACCAAAGAATCTGAGACAGAGAACTGTTTGTGCTTTGAAATAAACATCATAGAAAGCAGATCCCACATGGACATGAAAGGATGGGAAACTACAAGAACCAGTTATAGCTACCTTGTATGAAAGCAGGGGCTTTGTAAAAAGGAGATATGAAATATGGTGTTTGAGGGAGGGTACCCAGGGCTGAAAGAGCAGCATGAACAAAGGCCTAGGGGTCTTTCAGAAACAGGCAGCAGTTTATATTGCTCTAAAGAAAGGGACAGGGACTGGGGAGATGGCTCAGCAGTTAAGAGCACTTACATAATGTTCAAGTATGAGGACCTGAGTTCAAGTCCCCAGCACCCATTTAAAAACTGCACATGGCCATGCATGCCTGTAACCCCAAATCTGTGAGTGGGATGGAGACAGGCAGTTCCCAGGAGCCCAATGTCTAAATAGCCATCCTATTCAATAAGCTTCTGGTTCAATGCCTTAATGAAATAAAGTTAATAGAAGAAGATACTCAATGTCATCCTCTGACTTCCACATGCATACCCACAGGGGTATACACCTGAATGACTTCATGCATGTGGCATGTACACATAGCACAGATAGATGGATAGAGCAGTAGGCATGAGACAGTAAAGTTGGAGTGTGTTACATTAGGAAAGGTTTTTAATGCTACAGCAGGCTTGCTTACGTTTCATCCCATAGAAAATGGGGGCTGGTAAAGCTGTTCCCTCATCTCGGAGGATGATAAAGAAGATGGCAGTTGTCACTGCACTGGCAGTCTGTCCCTCACTTTTATACGATTAATGTCCACATGAGCCACAGTGTGACCTAATGTTGATATCCTTTTGATTATTAACAATGGCTATTTTTTACTAAGTGCATAATATTTTTCTTGCACAGAATTAAATAGAACCTTTATAGACATAATTTCAGACAATTCCCACTTTTTTGGTCTAATTTTTAGATGAGACTACTAAAACAGAGAATGTGAGATGACTTGCTCAGGAACACACAGGTACTAATAATATTATGGATTCTGACTGGATATGTGTTTTATCCATTTAGCCCAAGGGTACAGTGCCTGAGTTCCCAAATCATTTGGAGTACTCTATAAACAGAAAAGAAAGAAGGCCTGGAGAGATGGCCCAGTGGTTAAGAGCAAATACTGCCATTGCAGAGGACCCAAATTCAGTTCTCTGCACATACAACTTACTGTAACTCCAATGCCAGAGGATTAATCTCCTTCTTCTTGACTTCTGTGGACATTTGCACTCATGTACACATACCTACAGACATGGCATACATGAATACACATAATTTTAAAGTAAAAATAAAGAAAAAAATAAGGTAGGAAAGGAAGAAATCAAATCATCTCTATTTTCAGAGGTATGGTCCTATACTTCAAAGTCTTTAAAGAAAGGCTTCAAAGGCTACCAGACAACTCTGCTATCTGATAAATAGTTATAGCAAGTTAGTAGGATAGAATATCAGCATAAAAAAGTCAGTAACTTTATTATATCAATAACAAAGAAATTAAGACAATATTTTATTTACAATATGCTCTAAAACATCTAAGCCTAAGCTTAACCAAGGTGAAAAAGCTCTAAAATTTCTTTTCTTTCTTTTTTCTTTCTTTCTTTCTTTCTTTCTTTCTTTCTTTCTTTCTTTCTTTCTTTCTTTCTTTTTTGGATATTTTCTTTATTTACACTGCAAATGTTATCCCCTTTCCCAGTTTCCCCTCCACAAACTACTTACATTAGTCACAAACAGAAAAAATATAAAATTTATATAGCTTTACAGAAGGCACCAGACACCCAGAACAGTCTTAATAAGAATGAATGCTGAAGAAAGATGCTACAGGCATCAAATATCTTAGCTCAAATTATATTACAGAACCAGAGGGACAAAGACAGAGTGGTTATGCAATAGCGAATGACACCTGGACCAGTGGACTAGAATAGAGAACAGAGAACACAGAAGCAAACATACATATTACAAACACTTGATTTTCAACAAAGATGTCAAAATGTACACTGGGAAAAGACAAATGCTTCCCCCCGCCCCAAAAAAAGACTCCAATAAATTGTACTATGAAATCTGGATTCTCATGTGTAGAATGGAATAGGGAATGTATAGGGGATCATATCCTATACAAAATCAATTAAAAATGTATCAAAGACCTTTACATATAATCTGAAACTATGAAACAACTAGAGAAAATATTTCAAAATATAAGTATAGAGAAGAAGTTTCTGAAAGGAACCCCTAAAGTCCAGGAAATAATAGCAAACATGAACAACTGAGATTGCATGACATTAAAAAGTTACACAAAGCTTCCGCCTGGGACAGCCTGCAAAGGTGAACAGTGCACAGTCCCCTGAGTATAGCTCCCCACAGCCTAGCTCTGGCCTTGCTCCTTGGTCCAGAGGAGCCTGGTGGGATTCCAAGAGCATCCTGCCTCCCTGTGAAAACCTTCGCCGCGCCCCCCCAAAAAAAACAGCTTAGAGGTCTGCCTGACCATATGTCCTAGTTGAATCTGCCCATCACCCCAGCTGGTCCACCTGGGACAGTTTGCAGAGCACCATTGTCTAGCTCTGGCCTTGCTCCTTGGTTTGGAGGACCTTGAGGGACCCCAAGAGCATCCTGCCTCCCTGTGCAAATCTTCAGGGCCTCTCTCTCTCTCTCTCTCTCTCTCTCTCTCTCTCTCTCTCTCTCTCTCTTACACACACACACACACACACACACACACACAAAACCACCACCAACATCAAAATAACAAGAAGTAACATTGGTCATTAATATCTCTCAACATCAATGGACTGGATTCCCCAGTAAAAAGACACAGGCTAATGGAATGAATGCATTAACAAAATCCATCATTTTGGTGTATACAAGAAACACATCTCAGCAATATAGTCATTATCTCAGTATACAGGTCTAGAAAAAGGTTTTCCAAGCAAATGGTCCCAAGAAACAAGCTGGAGTAGCCATTCAAATATCTAATAAAAGAGGCGTTCAACCAAAAGAGACAGAGAATATCACTTCGTACTCACTAAGGGAAAAATCCACTAAGAGGACATCTCAATTCTGAACATTTGTGTCCCAAATGCAAAGGCACCCACATTCATAAAAGAAACATTACTAAAGCTTAAATCACACATTGCACCACACATATTAATAGCAGGACACATCAACATCCTACTGTCACCAATGGACAGGTCATCAAGACAGAAACTAACAGAAATTATGACTCAAATGGACCTAACAGATATCTATACAACAGTTGACCCAAACCAAAAGAATATTCTCACTTGGAATTGATCAATCTTCCATTAGGTGGTGAGAATATTCTTTTGTGTTTGGGTGAACTGTTGTATAGATATCTGTTAGGTCCATTTGAGTCATAATGGAAGATTGAAATACCCCAAGCATCTTACCAGATCCCCATGGATTAAGGCTGGACTTCAATAACAACAGAAATAACAGAAAGCCTACATACTCATGGAAAATGAACAACTCTCTACTCAATGATTACTTGGTCAGGGAAGAAAGAAAGAAATTAAAGATTTTCTAGAATTCAATGAAAATGAGGGTACAAACTTATGGGATACTTATACCCAAACTTATGGGATACAGTAAAAGCAGTGTTATGAGGAAAGTTCATAGCACTAAATGCCCTCATAAAGAAATTAGAGCATTCTCATACTAACAAGTTAAAAGCACATCTGAATGCTCTATGGGAAAAAAAGGCAAACACACACAGGAGGAGTGCACAGCAGGAAATAATTAAACTCAGAGCTGAAATAAATCAATTAGAAACAAAGAGAATAATACAAAGGTTCAACAAAACCAAGAGCTGGTTTTTTGAGAAAAGCAACAAGATAGAAAGACTCTTAGCCATACTAACTAAAGTTCAGAGAGACATAATCCAAATTAACAAAATTAGAAATGAAAATGGAGATGTAACAACAGATACTGAGGAAATTCAAAGAATCATTGGGTCTTACTTCAAAAGCCTTACTCCATAAAACTTGAAAATTTAAACAAAATGAATAATTTTATAGATAGATAGATACCATTTACCAAAGTTAAATCAAGATCAGGTAAACAATCTGAATAACCTTATAACCCCTAAGGAAATAGAAGCAGTTATTGAAAGTCTCCTAAACAAAACAACAACAACAAAAAAGCTCAGAGCCGGATGGTTTAGAGTAGAATTCTACTAGACCTTCAAAGAAGAGCTGATGCCCATACTCTTCAAACTATTCCACAAAATAGAAACAGAAGGAACACTGCTACACTCATACTGTGAGGCCATAGTCACTCTGATACCTAAACCACAAAAAGATTTAACAAAGAAAGAGAACATCAGACCAATTTCCCTTAAGAATATTCACACAAAAGTACTCAATAAAATACTCGCAAACCCAATCCAAGAACACATCAAATACGTCATCCACCATGATCAAGTAGGCTTTATCCCAGGGATGCAGGGGTGGTTTAATATACAAAAATCCATCAATGTAATTCATCATATAAACAAACTGAAAGAAAAAAAACCACATGACCATCTTACTAGATGCCAGAAAAGCATTTGACAAAATCCAATATCCCTACATGTTAAAAGTCTTAGAGAGAGCAGGAATACAAGGGGCATATCTAAAGATAATAAAGGCAATATAGAGCAAATGAATAGCCAACATCAAATTAAATGGAGAGAAACTAAAAGCAATACCACTAAAATCAGGGACAAGACAAGGCTGTCCATTCTCCTCGATATAGTACTTGAAGTTCTAGCTAGAGCAATAAGACAACTAAAGAAAATCAAAGGGACTTCAAATTGGAAAGGATTGCAAATTAAAGTATTACTATTCGTAAATAGTAAGATAGTATACCTAAGTGACCTCAAATTCTACCAGAGGACTCCTACAGCTGATAACTTCAGCAAAGTGGGTGGATATAAAATTAACTGCAAAAAATCAGTAGCCCTCCTGCATTAGTAAGCAGTAGCACTCCTGCATTAATTAACCATTAATGAATAATTAATTAATGCATTAATTGCATTAATAAGCAATTAATGGGCTGAGAAAGAAGTTAGGGAAACAGTACCCTTCAGAGTAGCCACAGATAATATAAAATACCTTGGTATAAGTTTAACCAAGCAAGAGAAATTCTTGTATGACAAGAACTTCAGTCTCTGAAGAAAGGAATTAAGGAAGATATCAGAATTTAAAGATCTCCCTTGCTCATGCGTTAATGTGGCAGAAATTTCTCTGCCCAATCTATTTTAAGGATTAGTGTAGCAGGAGGCCTGGGATTGGACAGGAAAAAGGGAAGCGGAGCTAAGAGTGTGAGAGAGTGAGAGATGCAGGAAAAGGCAGAGAAGGGGGAACAAAAATGGAAGCCGAGACCCGTCTACAGACCATTCCACCTGGATATCCATCCTATGTGCAGTCACCAAAGGTAGATGTTGATGTGGATGTCAGGATGTACATGCTGACAGGAGCCTGATATAGCTGTCTCCTTAGAGGTCTGCAAGAGTCTGACATACTCAGAGGCAGATGCTCACAGCTAACCATTAAACTGAGCATGGGGTTCCCAATGGAGAAGATAGAGTGAAGGCTGAAGGAGTTGAGAGGATTCGAGACACCATGAGGAAAGCAACAATCCCAACCAACCAGAGCCCCCAGGGTCTAAACCACAAGCCTGGGAGCGCTTAGGGAGGGACCCATGGCTCCAGCTATATATGCAAGAAAGCTATATATAAGTGGGAGAAGAGATCCTTGGTCCCATGAAGGCTGGACGTCGTGGGGGGGGATACTCGAGGGTGGGGAGGTGAGGTACAGGGGAGGGTGGGTGGGGGTACACCAACGTGGAGGCAGGAAGAGGGGGGAAGGGATAGTGAGTTCCTGGGAGGGAGGGGGGGGGGAAATGGGGTAAGGAGAGAACATCTGAAATGTAAAAAAAATTTTCCAATAAAAAATTTCCAATTAAAAAAAAAAATGGAAGCCGACTTAAACCAGCATAGCTTTAACTAGCAATAGGTAGATATAAAACCAAAAGGTTAGGATAAATGGGATAATTTGTCTAATCTGTGTTGGCATCTTACCATTATCAATTGGCCTTGAAATTATTGTGTGGGTATTTTGGAATTTGAGTATTTGATGATGTATAGCTAAAACAATCCTGAACAATAAAAGAATTTCTGGAACAATCACCATCCTTGACCTCAAGCTGTACTACAGAGCAATAGTGATAAAAACTGCATGGTATTGGTACAGAAACAGATAAGTTGATCAGTGGAATCAAATAGAAGACCCAGAAATAAACCCACACACTTATGAACACTTGATTTTTGACAAGAAACCAAAACCATACATTAGGAAAAAAGAAAGCATCAACAAATGGTGCTGGTCTAAGAAGATCTCTGCATGTAGAAGAATACAAGTACTTCCATATTTATCACCCTGCACAAAACTCAAGTCCAAGTGGATCAAAGACCTCAATGCCAAACTAGACATACTTAATCTAATGGAACAGAAAGTGAGGAATAGCCTTGAATGCATTGGTATAAGAATGAACAGAACACTAGTGGCTCAGGTTCCAAGATCAACAATTAATAAATGGAACTTCATTAAACTGAAAACTTCTGTAAGGCAACAATACTGTCAAAAGAACAAAATCACAGCCTACATTTTGTCCTTTTGTTACTTGGGAAAATATCTTCACTGACTCTACATCTGACAGAGGGCTAATATTCAAAATATATACAGAAATCAAGAAGTTAGACTCCAACAAATCAAATAACCCAATTTAAAAAATAAGGTATGGAGCTAAACAGAAAATTCTCAGCAGAGGTACCTTGAATGGCCAAGAAGCACTTAAAGAAATGTTCAATATCCTTAGTCATCAGGGAAATGAAAATCAAAACATCCCTGAAATTCCACCTTACACCAATTAGAATGGCTTAGATCAAAAACTCAAGCAATAGCACATGCTGGTGAGGATGTGGAGAAAGAGGAATACTCCTCCATTGCTGGTGGGGGTGCAAACTTGTACAACCATTCTAGAAATCCAGTGATTTCTTAGAAAATTGGAAATAGTTCTACCTGAAGACCCAGCTATACCACTCCTAGGCACACACCTAAGATGTTCCAACATACCACAAGGACACATGCTCCATTACATTCATAGCAGCTTTATTTGTAATAGTCAGAAACTGAAAACAACCCATATGTCTCTCAACTGAAGAATGGACACAGAAAATGGGGTTCATTTATATAATAGAATACTATTCAGCTATTAAAAACAAAAGCATCATGAGTTTTATAGGCAAATGGATGGAACTAGAAAATATCATCCTCAATTGAGGTAACCCAGACTCAAAAAGTGAATACATGTGTGCTATGTACTCACTGATAAGTGATTATTAGTCATAAAATATAGGATACCCATGATACACTCCAGGCCCAAGTGACAATATTTGATTCTCACTTAGAAGGGGGAACAAAATAGTCATAGGAGATAGAGGAAGGGAGGGAAGTGGGTGGGAGAGGGAATGGGGAGTGGAATGGGGTGGTCAGGATCGGGTGTGAGATGGGAGAGAGAGTCAGGAGAATGAATGGAAATCCACAGCTACCAGGGCTAGGGGTAGGAGAAACTCTAGAAGTCCAGAGACTTGGGATAGAAGAGGCTCTCAGGAGTCATTGCAAGTAACCTTAGCCAAATGTTTAACAACAGTGAGGACTTGGAACCTGAAGAGGCCACCTGTAGCTAGTCATGATCACAAGTGGAAGGATGAGGACACCAGCCCACCCACAAAACTTTTTGACCCAAAACTTGTCCCATCTAAAAGAAATGCAGAGACAAAGGTGGATCAGAGACTGAGTGAATGGCCAACCAATAACCAGCCTAACTTGAAAACCATCTCTTGGGCAAGCACCAATCCTTGACACTATTAATGATACTGCTATACTTGCAGACAGGAGCTTAGCATAACTGTCCTCTAAGAGGCTCTATCCAGAAGCTGACTGAAACAGATGCAGATAGCTACTACCAAACATTGGATGGAGGATGGGGACTCTTATGGAAGAGTTGGGGTGAAGGATTGAAAGCCCTGAAGGGGATGGGAACTCCACAGGAAGACCAACAAACCTGGACCCCTGGGAGGTCTCAGAGACTGAACCATCAACAAAAGAACAAACACGGGCTGTACTGAGGCTGCTGGCACATAGGGAGCAGATGGGCAGCTCAGTCTCCATGTAGGTCCCCCAACAACTGGAGCAGGAGCTAGCCCTAAAGCTGTAACCTGACTGTGGAATCTCTTCCCCAACAGGGTTGCCTTGTCTGGTCTCAGTGGGAGAAAATGCACCTAATCCTGCAGAGACTTGATGTGCCTAGGTGGGGAGTATGCATAGTTCACACACACACACACACACACACACACACACACACACACACGCACACACACACACACATTCTGAAGTATTAATGGGTGACTTGTTACTATGGTGACCTTAATACTCGATATAGAAAATAAGACCCCTTCTTGGAGGCTGTGCACAGTGCATGCTGTGGTGATGATCCCACATGATTATTTTCCTACCTTCAGAGCTTGTCATGGCCACACTTGTGAAGGAGCAAAGACTTAGCTCTTCCCCATTCCTGTCATGATCTGGCACGCTGATGAGTTCAGTGGGTGGAGGTGTTCAGAATGTAAGGAGCGATAGCTAGAAATTTAGACATTTGGGTCAGTAAAATCAGGTTACTTGGCTCTAGTGGTAGGATTTGTCAGCAGCAGGACTTTTCTGGGAGCAGAGGAAAAAGTGGGTTATAGGGAGCATCTTTTGTAAGGAGACAATGGTTTAGCATCATCAGCACTTAAAATTAAAATGTGTCTTGCCTAAAGGGCTGGGACCCATGGCAACTGACATTGAACACTATCTTGGTGGGGCACAGTGGCAACTACTCCACACAGATGAGGACACTGGAATCATCAGGTGTTCCTAAGTCACTCACCTGAGTTCATACAGAAAGTGGGTGCAGAAGAGTGTCTCAGTCCAGTTGTCTTATTCCAGGTCATACCTCTAGACTTTGTTTTCAGTGGAAAGGAAGCAGCCAGATGTGAATTTGAGAATCACCCTTCAAGTATCATGGCAGGGACCCAGAACATTGGCAAAAGATTACCACTAGGACTTCTGCAGTTTGAAGATTTCCTAGAACTGAAGCCAGTCAACTGAGTTCAGAGATACTGTGCTCCAAAGGGACGAGACAAACCCCAAATACTGGCCAGGACTCCTCTGTAGTCATGCATAGATAACTTTCAAGCCAGTGGGTAAACAAGAGCTTTGGGCGAGTCCTTGATCTGTGAAAATAAATATGTGCTTTGTCAAAGGCCTGAAGGCACAGCCTCCACCCACCTATTCTCTGGGGCTGGGGAGGCTGAGCCTTCTGCAGGCCCTTACAGAGTGTCAAGGATGTCAGTTTATAGGAGGCTCTCTGCTGTCAACACTGTGGCCAGCACTCAACTCTCACAACTACATATCTCCCAATGTATACAACTAATACTTATGATGTACCCACTATGTCCTAGACAATGAGATAGATATGGATATAAATGTCAAAATTCCCAAAATGGGGCTTCTATGCATACTTAGGGAAAGGAGATTCTAATTACAAATCCCTAAGTAAAAGATTTAATCTATGGTGCAGCTGCAATGGCCAATCTTCATAAAAGCACACCATTGTCAGGCACTTTTCTAAGCCCCTCCATCTAAGTTAAATTATCCTAACTTAATAGATGTGAAACTTGATGTATAACGAGTGAGCCTAAGTTATTGTCCAAGGTCAGCTTGACTGGTGGAGGAAAACTCACTTGAACAAATGTCAGCACTGCTCTAGCTTCTGCGTGGTCAGGGGCAAATCGCCAACCTCCCTGCCTCTCCATTTCCTCATCTCTAAAATGAGACTGACATTTAACTTGAAGTGTCTCACCAGGTTGTGGATGCCTACAGATAGGGGGAAATCTTGTGTCTGGGTGTGTCTGTGTTTGGAGAGCATTTTGTTGTATAGGCCAGGCAGTGGAGCACAGAAGACCCATTTCAATTCTGTTATCTAGTGGGATGGAAAAAGAAGGCAGAAGTGAGTGGGTACCTTGCTTGGTCTTCAGTGAGAGTACAACTTCCTGTGGCTGCTTCAGAGCTCAGGTTCCAGGTTCTTCAGCCTTCATACTCCAGAACTTGTACCTGTAGTCCTCAGAGTCATTGAGACTCTAAGCCTGGTTCCCCTGTTTGGAAGCACTAGGCTTCTAATGAGACAACCACACTACTAGTTTATAAGCAGCCTTTACAAGCTATTTAAGCTACTGAAATTGCATGAGTTCATCTTCATATGCTTGTAAGAATTGTGTGTGTGTGTTTGTGCGTTTCTTGAGGATTCTGACTTATATTTGATATAAGATATAATACTAGTATATAACACTGATGTACAATTGAAATGAGTTAGTAAATGTAAGGTGCTTAAAAGTACTACATAAATGTATGCATGTTACATGTAAATAACAAAACATTTGAACAGGAAGTCACACAAACCAAAGAGGACAAGAAACAGAATTAAAAGAGACATCTGGGCCAGAAGGGCCAGGCAGACATCAAGGAAGGGGGACATGGCCCACAAATACAAGGTGGTTCAGCTTCAGATCAGGAGAACATTGCAACTAGGTGTTAGGAGTCTGGGCTAAGACTGTACTTGAAGTGATGGAGCACATTAAAGTCTTTGAAAGCTAGTGCTGATTAATCTTTCCTAGCATTCTATAAATGTGAAATGTATGGATCCATTCAGAAGAACCTCATTTGGCTAAGCAAAATTAACTCATCCTGTTCTGTATAGAAGGCTTCTTCTCGGGTACATACCCATGACAGATTAACTCCATTTAAACTTGTCCTTTCATCACAAACAACTAAAAACAAACAAACAAAAAACTGCATGCTGTACTGTAGTAGGATATTTTCCCCACAAATTGGGAGGAGCTAAGGTGGGAGGAGTAAGGAGAGGAAGAGGAGGAGAAAGGAGAGGAAGAGGAGAAGGAAGAGGAGGGAGAGGCAGAGAGGTAGGAGGATGAAGAGCCATGCAGGTATGGAGAACAGTCCTGGGTAACAACTTATATTTAGGTTAGCTAATTGGGAAAACGCTCTAATTGTATGGGCATATTGTTATTGAGCATTACCAAACATATAAAGCCTTTGATTAATATTTAAGCATTAGAGTCTCATTTCCTACCGGGCCCGAGTGGATGGCAGTATGGTCTGGCCATCGCCTTGCAGAGGACAATGTCGAAGAATTGGCAGAGCCATCTCCTACTCTGGCATCGCCTTGCCTAGTCAGGAGCATGGCGGCCCCGATTTGCAAGACAGATAGGGTGCCACTGTTTTAAAATATCTCCCACAACACTGTACATATGCAAATGATTCCAAATAGTACATTATGAACATTATCAAGTGTGACTACTGCTTACGTTAGTGTGCTACCAAGAAGAACACGGGGGCATTGCGTTGACTTGAAGAAATGGATCCCTAGAAGCTGAAGAAGTTGCATAGTTTGAAGTAAAAGAGCCATGGAAGCTTTGCATAAGCTGACAAGGCTCCATTTCTAAGGCTATACTAACTTACAAAACAAAGGCAGAATGCCATGCTATTCCTGTATAAGAAGAAGGGAAATTAAATATACCAATATAATTTGGAGGGGGAAATCACAAGGAAAAGGATCAGAAATCTTTGTGAATCGTGGCTGAGAAATAAAGAAGGCACATGCAGGGGGAGATCCACATGCCAGGAAAAAACCAAAGAACTGCAAAGTAAGCAAGCCTCAGAACTGGCAAAGCAGCATCTGGGTTCCATTTGGCCAGAGTGGGAAAGTCCCACAGCACATGAGGACATTCAGCAGGGCTCAAGGAAGGGTGTGGTCGAGTAGCAGGGCTAAACTGGCTCTAGGCTAATACTCTGGCAGTGGTTTCATAACAAATACCAAAAGAGAGAAGTTAACAGCAGTTAGATTAGCTGCCCACTCGGGCGGTGGGGAGATGTTTAAAAAAAGAAGTGGGGTTCACACTGCAACTTCACAAAGCCCAGCATTACAAATCAACAGGTATGACAGGCAGTTGATGTGACTCCCAGAAATCAATTAAAAGTAACTCACAAGAGGCTGTCGTAGGATTGCCAAAGGGGTCAGCTAAAATTTTGTATTGCTTTGACTTTTGGAAACCTGTCAATGCTTTACATACTAAAACTGAAAGTCAATCATTAAACCATTAAGAACAGAAAAATACTAGACAAAATTCCAGCAAGCTGTATTTAACTTTCATGTGGTTTCGGTGGGAGAGGATGTGCTTAATCCTGTGGAAACTTGATGTCCCAGGAAAGAGGGATGCTGCTGGGGTGAGGTGGGAGTGGGTGAGCAGGAGAGGGGAAGCACCCTCTCAGAGGTGGTGGGGGAAAGGGGTGAAAAACTCTGGAGAAGAAATCAGGAAGGGGAAAACGTTGGGAATATAATTTAATAATAATAATACTCTTTCTCATACTGAAAAAAAGGAAATACACTCAGAGTCATGCTTGATATAGAATTTTGACCATGTCATCCAAATTTAGGGAGAAACACTGAACTCTCTACATTTGTGTTTTCCTAGCAGGATTCAGACCTGGAATTATGTTTTGTGTATTGAGAGATCAAACAACTGTGTGAACACCTGGCATTGTTGGTCTGCACAAGAGAGAATATACAAACACGGGATGAGGAAGTCACAGAGAAACTCCTTGAGTTTAATTGGCAATGAAGGTTTCAAGAGACATTCCCTCTCTTTCTTCCTCTCCTCTCCTCTCCTCTCCTCTCCTCTCCTCTCCTCTCCTCTCCTCTCCTCTCCTCTCCTCTCCTCTCCTCTCCTCTCCTCTCCTCTCCTCTCCTCTCCTCTTTCCACCCTCTCTTAAAGAAGCTGTGTGTTTGTTTGTGTGCTATAAAGACACCGAGTCAGGGCAAACAAGAAACACAGAGAAAAATGTTATAGTGTAGGGGATTTTTTTTAATTGGTGGATATGGTTAAAGAGTATATGAGAGCCATGTCTTGCCATTGTAAATTTTCTGTACATTTGAAAAAATCAAACTGAAAAATTAAGAATAATAAATGTATGCCTCTTGCCTTTGGAGACAAACAATGTGGTTGTAGATGGTGCTCTGGAACTAACCACCTGTGCTTCCTGCTGGACCCAGAAAGTTATCACACCCTGCTTGTCTGTAACCTTCCTGTTCCCTTTTACACAAGGGTGACCTGAAATACACCAAATGCACCAATCCCTTGTCTAGGGCTCTCGTGTGCAGCATCTGTTCTGACCACTCCCATCTCACTTTCCTTTTTAATCCTCAGTACTCCTGTGGTAGGCTAAATAATGGCCACCATCAGAGCAGGTCCACACCTTCACTCCCAGAGCCTGCTGAAAATTACCTTATATACCAGAAGCCTGTAGTTATGATTAAGGGTTTAGAGGCAAAAAGGTTATTGTGGGCTATCTGGGTGTGCCTGGTATGATGGTTGGAGTACTCACAGGAGGAAAACAGAAAGTCAGAATGGAAAGCAATAAGAGGACTGAATCAGAAGCTGCCATGATGAGCTTTGAGAATGAAGAAGGGGCCATCAGCCAGGTGACAACTTCAGCCAGGTGGTGATGAGATGTTGAAAAATGGCAAGGGAATCAGAGTGTCTCGAGGACTACCCACCAATAATAGACCATAGACCAATAATACTTTTATTTAATCTCAATGTCAGGTACACGGAGTGAGTGCAGAATAGAAAATCAGGCAAGCTGGCCCAAGATCCTGGCTCACCTGGTTATCCATTGTAGTGTGTGAGCAAAGGGTCATGAGTGTCAAAGGCATGAGTGTCAATAATAGGGTGAAATGCCAGGCACACTGGGAATGTTTGTGGATTCTAGTTCCTATGGTGTATCTGAAGATATTGTTAAAATATGGTTTCCTTTGCCGCTCTTTAATTCTGCAGCTATCACATAACTGTTTTTTTTTTTTATTCTTGATAGATCAAGAGCTCTTTAAAGACTTCAACCTCAAACATCCCAACCTCCCCATAGCATGCAGCAGGGTACTGAAAATGCACCGGGTACTCCTAGGTGCTTTCCAAAGACTTCCCTCACCAGCTACCTGCACATCCGGAAGCTGAGGGTACCTAGATAACTCAGTACACCACAGGCACTGCCTCAGAGAAGAACCCCTGGGGAGCTTTGAATGCTTATGTGGGTATCGTTTCTTACCACAGAATCCTAACTTTCAGAAAGTAAACCCCCAAACATCACAAATGTCATAATACTAAATCAAGTATCTCTCTAGTCCCCGCTGGCCAGCGACTGCTAGACCTGTTTTCTCTAATACAAAATGACTTCTCACACTTCAAATTCTTTAACAACCTCTGGAGACACGCTCAAATGTTGACATTCTCAGGATTAACATAGAAAGATGAAAAAGCCACGCGCTTTGTGCATAACTAAAATCCAAGCTGAAGTCTGCATTATAGAGCAAAGTTCTTGTAATTGTGTAATCCTGCCCTGTACAATGTCTGACACAAACAAAAGTGGCTTCCTTGCAAATATTTGCATGGCTATTAAGCCTGAGGTCACCTGGAGCCCAAGGCCATGACTAAAATTTAAACTGCCAAGTCACAACAATAAGAACATTGTTTATGAAAGATACTCGCGTTGAGTCTCATACTAGAATGTGTATTCTGCATTTTTCATCTCATTTCTGTCGACAGTTCCATGAGCTTTGTGTTCTTTTCCTCATTTTACAAACAAGATCTCCAAAGCAGAGATATAAGGAATCTGGCCCTGACTGTGGTCTGTAACCTTTGCACATACCACACACCCTATGACAATGATTCCTATAACATCATTTTTCCAGTCAAAGATAGCTAAACTGGCCTTGCATGGGACTAGGCCACTGGGTAAAGATGTGAAGTAGTGGAGCCAGTACTGGCTGGGATTTTGACAGCTGCAGTAGACTCACTCCCTGACGGGGAGAGGAGGAACAAGTGTCCATTGGAAGGTGCTGGGTGCAAAGAGCTGAAGGTAGAAGTGGGCACCATCTATTCTCTCCCCACTCCCACCCCTACTTTCTCCAACCCCCCTCCCCCGCTGTCCCTACACCGTCACTACCCCATTCCCTTCCCCACCCCCTTTCCCACCCAGTTCCCTCCCTCTTTCACCCCCAATATCTATTTTATTTCTGCTTCTGAGTGAGATTCAAGCATCTTCCCCTTGGGGCTGGGAGGAAAGAAGGGAGGGGGCTTTGATCAGGATGTAAAGTGAATAAATAAAGGGGGGGCATCATGCAGTTACATCTGAAAATTATGGCCAATCATGTCACCTGTTCTGCCCAATGACACCAGTCTCTCTGCCTTGAACAATATTAGCTCTGTGGTACCTGGTAACCTGAAATGTATCCCTGAATATCTATTAGTCTTGTTTTCCAGGCTATATGAATTTCCTATGGATGCCATAACAAATGATCATAAATTTAGTGGTCCTTACAACACAAATTGACCATCTTCTGGTGCTGGAGGTCAGAATTGGTTTTAGAATTGATCTGGCTGACTGGGGGTCTGTCCTAGTCCCAAGGACCAGAAGGCTAAGAACTCGACCATCTTTGATAGCAGCAAAAGAGACATTATTCTGCCTACCATAAAGAAGGAGTAGTTTGGTGGGACGCTGTCCCTAGCACCTAGCACCTAGCACCTAGCACCTAGCACCTAGCACCTAGCACCTAGCACTATCTCTATGCTCAGTAAAAGCGTAGGTATATAGGCTTTGCAGCCAGGCAGACCCGAGATTCAGTTTCCAGCTCTGTCATTTACCTTGGTCTCGGAGGGGTTACTGAGCGATTTAGTTTCTCTGAGTTTGAGTGCCCTCTTGTGGGAAGAGCGTAGTATGACTATCTTTGTTATGTGAGACAATGCGTCCAAGTACAGAGACGTGCATGAAAAGAGCCTAGTACATACCTAATGTATGAGGCACTGCTGTCACTGTCATGTTCATGTTGTTTAAGCAAGTTTTGTGAACATAGTGAAGGCCATGCTATGCCAAAAGGCTCCCGGCTGGGCCTTGGTGGACGCCAGATGAGAGAGAGCAGGCCAGGTGGTAGAGAGGCTGTTGACCAAGCTCAGCATATGCTCAGACTCTCTCAGGCCAGCAGTTACCAAGCCTGTGCTTGATAACTTTGTTGGCTATTTCTACTCAGATAGCCAATTCCTGGCTCTGGTCCCACTGATCACTCAATGACTAGTGCCTCCAGGTTAGGACACTCCTCTTACTTACTAATGCTGCCAAGTGTTTGCACAGTCAGTGGAAATGGCAAAGCCAGGATAATAGGATAACTTGCTGAAAATTGATTTTCCATACACAGAACATCAGCTTACACATGGTGCTTTGAATTGAGGTTGCCAAATGTTTCTTACAGAAGTCTTATGGGATTAAATAATCACACCTGGGAAACTAGTCGTCCATCATTCTTTACAGTTGGCTGTGTCTGGAGTCAGGCTCCCTGTTTCTGGAACAGGAAAGAGGCTTACTTTCCTGGCTCTCAATATAATAGAGATGTTTTGAGAACACTAAAACCCAGCTATGATTTTTCAACAGTATTTTTCTTGCATATAGAAAAATGGGATTTTAATTAGCACCTAAAGTGGCACACTCTGTTCTAACGCCCAGCCTCACTGGGCAGCACAGCCACACACAGTAAAGTGCCAGCTTAGAGAAGCACATGGCCAGGAAATGCAAGTGAAGTGTCCACAGTGCTGAGTATGGGGTAAGGAGCTGTGGACAGTAAGAACAGTGGGGTTTGGGGCTGGAGAGATGGCTCCTGAGAACAAGCTGGGAAGCCACACCAGTTGGATCAACAAGCTTTAGCTTCAAGTGACAGACCGTGCCCTAAAGAACAAGGTGGAAGAGGAAGTGAGGAAGACTTCTGACATCAACTTAGGGCTCTCCATAAATGTTCACATGCTTGCACCCCATACATATGAACATGTAAGACTATACACATTAAAGAAAGAGGAAAAAGAACTAAGGTTCAAGAACAGGGTCAGCATATGCAGGGGTGACATATTTAAAGTCATCTTGCAATTGAATTAACGTTCTTCAATTCTTATTGTTATTAATGAGGTTTTTTTTCCAACCCAGATTGACTCAATAGCTCACCACCAGCTCCCTTTGATCTATCTTTTTGCAGAGGAGATTGTAGCTGGCATTCTCTCCCTTGGAGACCACTCTGAAGTTAGCGCTTCCACCACTATGCACTCAGAATTAGCCCATGTGCTACTACACTGGATTCTGGTTGTTCAGAAAAAGAAACCCTGTACAGCAATATATAGTATAGAAAAGATAGGCCATCTACTTTATGCTTGTAGCACAGAAGCACATCTTCCTGTGCAAATGTAAGTTTCTCTACATTTGTTTAACTTGTTCTCATCATGAGAAGTCCCTTCTCCACAATATCTTGGTGGTAAAATTATCTCATTCTTTAAGACTTAAACAAGGCTTTCCCAGAATGTTTCACAACTATTACGGGTGGGGAGGTCTAGATATACAGTTCATTGGTAGAGCACTTGTCTGGTAAATAAAAGGCCCTGGGTTAGAATCTCAGTATAGCAAACAATAAGGGAAAAAGTATCTACTCTTCCTCCATGTTCCTATAATACCTCACACCTGACTCCCACAAGAACGGAAGTTTACTCGTTTCCTAAATTGGAAGACAGTGTTGTACATGCTGTGCTTGCTCATCATTATCTTTGTAGAGTGTGTTTGTAAGGAAAGTCTCAGATAGGGGCTGGTAAGATGGCTCAGATGTTAAGAGCACCGACTGCTTTTCAGGAGGTCATGAGTTCAAATCCCAGCAACCACATGGTGGCTCACAACCATCCATAATGAGATCTGATGCCCTTATATAGGTGTTTGAAGACAGCTACAGTGTACTTTGGGCCGTAGTGAGCATGGCTGGATCAAGTGGGGCCTGAAGCGAGCGGAGGTGGAGCAAGAGGGAATAGGGAAAGGGACAAAAAGACCCAGATGGGTGTCAGCAAGCCTCAGTCTCTCCCTTTCGGGGTATAGCCATGCTTCTTATGAGAAGGAACAGCAAGCTAAGAAAGCACAGGGGTGGCAGGGAGTGGCAGGGGTGCAGGGGTGGCAGGGGTGGCAGGGGTGGCAGGGTGGCAGGGGTGGCAGGGGTGGCAGGGGTGGCAGGGGTGGCAGGGTGGCAGGGGTGGCAGGGGTGGCAGGGTGCAGGGGTGGCAGGGGTGCAGGGGTGCAGGGGGCATTCTACAGTGCAATTCCAGGCAAAGAAGAAGAGGTCCTTCCAACAAGGGTATGCTAAATCACACCCGTTTACTTCAGGACACCCTGCACCTAGGATATGTATGAATGACAGCTTGACCCCTCCCATTGATGCCAGATAAGGCAGTCCTCTGCTACATATGCAGCTGAGCCATGGGTCCCTCCATGTGTACTCTTTGATTGGTGGTTTAGTCCCTGGGATCTCTTGGGGGGTCTGGTTGGTTGATATTGTTGTTCTTCCTATGGGATTGCAAACCTCTTCAGCTCCTTCAGTCCTTCCCTAACTCCTCCACTGGGGTTCCCCCGCTCAGTCTGAAGTTGGCTGCAAGCATCTGCATCTGAGTTTGTCAAGGCTCTGGCAGAGCCTCTCAGGAGACAGCTATATCAGGCTCCTGTCAGCAAGCACTTCTTGGCATCAACAGTAGTGTCTGGTTTTGTGGCTGCATTTGGGATGGATTTCCAAATGGGACAGTCTCTAGATGGCCTTTCCTTCCATCTTTGTCCCTGTATTTCCTTTAGACAGGAGTAATTCTGGGTTAATATTTTTGAGATGGTAGGGTGGCCCCATCCCTCAACTGGGGGCCATGCCTAACCTCTGGATATGGTCTCTACAGGTTCTCTCTCCCCTTTGTTGGGTATTTCAGCTAATGTCATCCCTGTTGGGTCCTGGGAGCCTCTTGCTTTCCTGGCATCTGGGACTTTCTGTTGGCTATCCTCAGTTCTCCAACCCCCCCCCCCCACTGCTAAAAACCTCTGTTCAATTTCCTGACCCTCTGTATATCTCCCCTGTTTCCTCCCACACCTGATCCTGCCCCGTTTTCCTTCCCCCTCCTCTCTCTTCCCAAGTTCCTCCCTCCCTCTTACCTCCCTTGATTATCTTATTCATCCAAGTAGGTGATCTCTATTTCTATCTGTCTTTGTCCATCTTTCCATTCTGCTCGTCCTCTTTCTTTCTTACTGTGCCAGCAAGTTATCGTGGGATTAAAAACACATGTAGTACAAGACTCAAATAATTTTTTTTCTTACTGTTTTCAGGGATGATGGAAGAAAAAGTTCAACATCTCTTTCTGACCAGCAGAGGGCGGACTTGGACAGAGTCAGCATCCAAACCCCTTCAACTCAGCAGATGCACTTTTAAACAAGGCTTACAAGATACCAGAACTCAAAGGCTTTTCCCCAATCATCCACAGGAATCAGCACTACCTATCCTGTTTGTTAGAGGGCTGCTTATGATGTAGCCACTCTTCAGTGTGTGAGTAATGGACAGGAACTGATGTTTCACTTGTTGATGTTTCCTTGTTCATCTGTTTGATAGTTTCCTTTCTCTTACCTTTGAGTCCTTCTTCCTCCCTTCTCCAGTGGTCAATCTCCTCTTATGTCTATTCAATAGAATGCTCCTTTCAGACATTACAGTTTTCTGGTCCATTTGCTTTTATCTTTCTAGTTCTTAGCTCTTCAATTGGGATGTCTTATTTTTTCTTTAAACTGGTAAAGATATGTATATTCAGTTTTTACTCCTTGCCTTTACCCCAGCTGCTACATCATCTCTGAAATTAGTTCTATCGAGAAATTTACTTCCTGACTGGGTTTTTTCAGGTTGAATACTTTTTGTAATATGCAAGACATATGATTCTTTCCTTTGAAAAATGTGGGCTTTTGTTTTGGTTTGATAGATTAGTTACTAGATCAACTTAAGCTTATTGAGTTTGGCTATGCCCCTTGTTAGAGTGCATCAGAGTTATCTTTATTTCAAGGTATGAGCCCTAATCTGACAGTGTTCCTTCTATAATGCCTTAACCTAGTCCCAGCATTTGCAGTGAGATGATGTCTCTCTTAGTGTTTATAACTCCAACATTTCCAAGCACTTTGAGATCTCTGGAACACCTTCATTTTGCTTTCAGCTCCCTGGAAGTTCTTGTAGGTCTTGCCACACAATAGGTAAGTTATTTATGTAGTAAACTGTTCATGCACTATCCAGCCTCTTTGAGAATCTGATGTTCCTTTTCTGAACAGCACCCTCTTTTTCATTTCTCTGCCCCACAATGCCCACACCCCTACCTCAGCAGCCCCAGGCTTCAGTGTTTACCTCTTCTCCTCTGCAAGAGTTTTGGTTTTTGTTTGCATTCATCTTTCCAACCCATGTTGTGAGTTGATCTTCTGTTAAGCCACATGGGTTTGTGATTTCGGACAAAGACTGACAAGAGTTGTCATGTGCAATTTATCACTAATGGTAGAAGGTACCTGAACTCTCTATTTTTAGTGAGAGCAGAAAGAAGCAAAACGGACAAATGGACAGAAGGAAATGGGGAAGACTTGAGATCCTGACCCTCAGTTTACCTGGAGTTGTCCCTGTGGCTTGGTTAGTCAAAATCATTTAATTCATGTGGGGATTCTTGGCTGTTACTATGACATGTAAGCTCTGCAGATGTTGGTGACAGAAAATTCAGAGGGAATCAGAGGATTCGGGGATAATGGATCTTACTGAAGCAGATGGCACTGACCATTAGTCATTTTGCTCTCAGAGTGGCAGAACTGTACTTTGGGGCTCCTTTGTGGCTTTTTTCAAATATGTCTTTTAGTATATTTTCTCTTAAACTAGTGTTCTGTTGTTTTCACGACTTGTAGCCCAATGAGTTCTGACTAATATTATTAATGTAAACAAATCACCTAAAACTCATAGTGTAAAAATAAAAACCATGATATTATGCCTGTGAATTCTGCCAATCATTAATTAGGACAGGTTACAATGAAGCCGGCTTGTATCTGTCCCACAATGACTTAGGCCTTATCTGGCATGCAGATAGCAAGTGTCCAAGGGACTGAAACACCTGGTAGTTTCTGCACTCACATGCCATCTCATGCCCAGTTGGTGTGACTTGAAGGCTGAGTTCAACTGTGGTACCAACCAGAACACCTACACATGTCTCCTCCTTGTGGTTAGAAATTCCTCCAACATGGCTGCCCTGGGGTAATTGGGCTTTTTTTTTTTTTAACATGGTAGTTTAGGACCTGGAGCATGCCAGTTTCAGTAAACAAAGCAAAATATCATGGTTTGAGCTTAGCCTCTATTCTGCAGCATCCTACCGGATAAAGTAATCCCAAGCCACTCTACATCCAAAGAGAAGTAAGCGACTAAGATTTTTCTTTTGATCTGCAAGATCTTATAGGCAAGCTGTTAACATGCCATATGGATGTATCGACCAAGCTAAGAGCATCTTTGCTAAAAACTCATTGTGCCTCTTTATGTCACTCAAAGACTCTCCATTGGCAAGAAGTACCTCTCTCACAAAGAGCAAAGTGCTTATGAGTTCCCAGCACAGAGTTTTTCCCAATATTGATTCAGACCACCCCCAAGAACTCTAGACAACCATTAACTTTTTCTGCACTATTTCTTGACAAAATCTTTGATTAAAAATTTAAGCAATGGTATAGATAACAGGGACCTCAGATCAAGTTGATTTGCTTTTATAGGCAGAGACCTCTAATTTCATCAATTATTCTCTGTTATTTGGTGTAAAGCTGGGGATAGCAGTGTCAACAGCTGGGAGGATGTGTAAACAGAAGATGAGAGCATCCCTTTTTATCTTCAGAGATCTTGTGCAGATCAATTTTCATTCTCACAGTCAAGTTCCTAAAGACAATGTCGATGCCACTAATAAAGAAAGAGCTTATTGACAAGGACTCTTCACTGTATCAAGTACATGTGGCTCTGTAATTTAACAGTGAGCTAAAACAAGAGTTCCTTCAAGAGACAAAAGTAGACTTAAAACTTTTCCTTTCCTTTCTTCATGTTTATCCAGGTAGTTTCTGTAGTTTCCTCTGCATGTGAATTACTGTGAGAACTAGAAATGTTAGATTAGATAAAGCTATGAGACACTGGACAGTAGCTTTGGGCCTAAAGAAGAAACTCTGGATAAGCCACCCTAGGTGTGCTAGGAGATACTGTGAACACTGTGATGATCAGATATGCTTCCTGACATCAGAGATATCAGGGCTGAGAAAGACAGAGCCTCATGTCCTCTGCATCACAAATGCAGTGACATAACCATTACCTACGATAATTTTAAACTAATTAGAACACTGAGGTTCTTTTTTTCCATCACTTTATCCCTCACTGCTTCCTTCTGGTCCTCCCCGCCGACACAACAGTCCTTTTCCACCCACTCTCCTCCTTCTGAGAAGTTAGAGACACCCCCCCATATTCCATAATTGTAGGACTACCCTGAGTTCTTGATATTATATTAAACATTAATATATAATACTCCTTTCTATCGAAATGGCTCATGGATGTCACACTGGGAGTTTGTTACAACCTTCTCCTCTCCAACCTCAAAATCCAGACATCCTATATTTCAACAAGCTTGAGTGATTCAGTGAAGTCTATTAAATATATATTATAAGCTAAATAGAGAAATTTCAGATCCATTTGTCAAAGTGACCTATGGAATGGCAAAGTAACTAATAAAATTAAAAGTCTAAGGAATGGTGTAGAAATTAAGAACAAAAGGGACTAGGGCTGAGAGATAGCTCAGTCAGTGACATTCTTATCTTGCAAACATAAAAACCTGAGTCCCCAGAACCCATATTAAAATGATAATAACAACAAAACTCAAGCATGGTAGATTATAATCTCAGGGGTATTGCAGATAGATCAATAAGGTGAGTGGTCATCTAACCTGGTCTACTTAGTGGTCTTCATGCCGGTGAGAGCTCTGCCTCCTAAAAAAAAGGTGGATGCCACCTGAGATATAACAATTGAAGTTGTCCTCTGACCTCTACATGCACGTACAGAGATAAAGACAGAGACAGACAGGGACATAGAGAAAGACAGACACAGAGAAAAACAGAGCAACAGAGTATTGTACTATACATAGCATCTTCCAACTATCTGGCAGGGGAGATGCTATAATCACAAGGCAGTGACACATTCTTAATGCACTATGCCCTGAAGTTTCCCTAGACATGAGAAACTTGACTTCATAATTTTCAGTAGTGGGAGTCTGCATTTGTTTGGAAAAAAAGGAAGGGAGAGGGAAAGAGGGAGGGTAAGAGAAAGGATGTAAAAGTGGCCCTACATGAACTAGTCTAGTTATCAGTTCCCAGAAGTTGTGGGATTTTTTAACACATGAAGAGTCTCTATTATTAAACTGAGCTGAGTGGCCTCTTCTCTTACTGCATGGCTGAGCCCTGAACAAGCAAGTCATTTTAGTCATCTTGGATGGATGAACAAGATTCCCCATGCTACACTTAGTCACTGTGGTAACCACAATCAAACCAAGATGGGCAATATCTAGGATTGGCAACAGGCACTTACCCCACTTCATTCCCTCCTTGTCCATCACGTTCTGTTTTCTGTTCATGCTTGTTTCCTCCACTGCACTGCAAAACTCCATATGGATATGGACTTGTACTGCGTGTATGGTCTGCAAGTATTTTCTTTCATTCTATGAGTTGTGTTTTCACTTTTCTCCAGCATACCATCTGAAGCACTGGCACTAATGTTTATTGCATTTGCCTTCTCTTTTGCTTTTTATGTTTTAATGTTATATTCAAATGGCTGTTGCTGATATAATGCAAGTGAACAAAGATCTCAACTTCTGTTTTCTTTTAGGTGTTCATGGTGTTGCATCTTACATTTAAGTGTTTGATCAATTTCAAATTTTATTGACAGTGAGAAATAAGTGGTTCAACTACATATGAATATTTAATTGCCCTGATACCATTTTCTAAGAAGACTATTCTTTGTTTACATTAAATTAATGACTTGCCATCCTTCCCACCCCCAGAAAGAGTTTATCATAAATATAACTATCTGTTCATTCATGCCAATCATAATGCTGGAATTAAACAGTCTTGATTACTGTAACTTTGTTCAGCATTACAATCAGAAAGTCTGAGTACACGGTTTAGTTTACACATTTTATGAATTCCAATCAACTTTATGATTTTGATTTACCTCAATTAGGTCTCCCAATCTCAATGAACTTTATTTTACCTCCTCTTTCTACTTCAGGTTGGTGCTCCAGATATAATCCTTAGCATTTTAAATGAATCATTATTTAGTTATCTTCTCAAAACAGAAACCCTGGAAACAGCTCATACTACTTTCTCCCTTCTTTTTACTATAAACAAAAGCCACCTGTCTGTATTTCCTTTACCCTACACACACACACACACACACCACACACACACACACACATGCACACGCACACGTGTGCGCACACACACACACACACACACTTCTCCCATATATATTAGCCTCTGTTTTTTAATCTCTACCAACACTGTCCTGGATTAGATCCCATCATCATCTCTCCCCTTATGGTTTGAACTATCAGCCCTTTCCTACTTTGTATCAATGCTTCCAGTTTATCTTCCAGAAAATCTTCATACACATATTTTATTATACCATTTTCCTCCTCAAAACCTCATTCACCATTATCTTGGCTAGGATTCTATTGTTGTGACAAAGACACTGTGACCAAGACAACTTATAAAAGAAAGAGTTTTTAATTGGGCTTACAGTTCCAGAGGGCTAGAGTCTGGGATGTTGGAGTCAGGACATGGAGACGTGTGGCTAGGGTAGCAGTTAAGAGCTCACATCTTGATCCACAAGTACTAGGAAGAGAGTACACTGGGAATTAGCAGGAGTCTTTTGAACCCTCAAAGCCTTCCCCTAGTAACACGTCTCCTCCAACAAAACTACACTTCTGTCTTAATTAGAGTTTTACTGCTGCAAATAGATGTCACAAACAAGGTACCTCTTAAAGAAACATTTAATTGGGGCTGGCTTACAGGTTCGGAGTTTCAGTCCATTAACATCAAGGCAGGAGCACGGCAGTGTCTAGGCAGGCATGGTACAGGAGGAGCTGGAAGCTCTACATCTTCAGCTGAAGGCCACTAGGAGAATACTGGGTTCCACATAGCTAGGACAATCATCTTAAAGCCCATAACCACAGTGACACACTTAATCCAACAAAGCCACATCTATTCCAACAAGGCCACATCTATTCCAACAAGGCCACATCTATTCCAACAAGACCACACCTCCAAATAGTGCCACTCCCTGGGCCAAGCATATACAAACCATCACAACTTCCTAATCCTATCCAAACAGTTCCACTAACTGGGGACCAAGTATTCAAACATATGAGACTATAGGACCATTCTCATTCAAACCTTCACACCTATGAAACAATCTGTGGATTCCCTTTCATGGTATAAGCCTCCAAGATACTGTCTAAGATGCTCATTAGCCAGCATCATGTCTCATCAATGCCCCTCTCCTGTTACATCTTGCTCTAGACATACAGAATATATACAAATTATTGAACGTGTTATGTCTTTCACACTTCCTTGATCTTGAATGATATTACTGCTTCTTCCAATTGGCATCTTTGAAGCATCACTTAAAGTCTATTGCTCCCTCCCCAAGAAAGCCCTTTCCATATCCCAGACACACTTAAGGTCCTTTTTCAGTACTCTATATCTGTATCCTCAATAAAGCAACTTTTTAATTATACTGATTTATAATAAATATTATACTGCCTTAAAATAAAATGCTTTCTGGAGTCAGAGTATGTATTCTACTATTCTCTGTATTCCAGTGCTAAAGTACAGCTTGATCTCAAGCAAATATTCAAAATCTATGGTCCCACTGTTTAGTACTATTCCAACTACTATGTTGCAACATGGAAATTTCCTCACAATTCTTAGCTCAAGAATGTAATTTAACTATTACATCCGAAGAACCTTATAGACAGAACAATCCAGCCCTATCCACTGTATATCTGCTTCCTGAAACTGCATGAAGAAAGGCTCTGATGATTGGAGAAAGACAGGATGAGGGTTTTGGAGTCAGTCATACTCAGATTGGGAATCCACCTCAGATTTTACTGCAGAGTGTTGTTAGATGGCTTAGCTAAATTAACCTTGTGGTAAAATTTAGCATCAGCCTGGTAAGTAGTGAGCCATAACCAAATGTCAGCTATGCCCAGTATATGATATTTCACTTATGAAAGCCAGAAGAGTCATGAGGGAAAAAAAGGGTCCAGGAAGAAAACAAAGACTAAAGTCTTAGGATAAAAGCCAAGTGTCACAGAAGAACTTTCATAGCCACAGAGGAGAGGACAAGGAAATAGATGAGAATATTTAGAAAACATTCCTTGCAAACACTTCAGACATAGCTTTATCAAAATAGCTTATAGTCAGACATCCCAAATAGCCACTATAAAAATACTACTGTCCCAGCTATCACGTTCAATACCATACGTGCAATAATTACTTTGTACGTATATGCTCCCTGGATTCAGAAGCTTGCAAACCAGTGTATGGGAATGGAGGTGGGTTCAGAGATATAGACACATGTACTGAACAACGAAACAGCACACCACACAAGGGGCTGGGGAGATATGTCTGTGTAAATGTGCAAATGGCATGCAGCACACACATGAGAACATGAATCCAATTCCTAGCAGTATGTTTACATGTATAGTATATACAGTATTATGTGCCTGAAATCCCATCCCTGGGTGAGTAGAGACAGGCATATCCCAGGAGGGTCTACTGACCAACCATTTTATTCAAAATGGTGAGTTCCAGGCTCAGTGGGAGACCGTATCTCAAAAAGTAAGGTGGGCAAGGATAGCAGAAGGCACCCTGACCTCTACACGAGCATGCTCAGGTGAACACACCCATACACAAATACACACACATGCATACACACACAGACACTACGTACAGACACTCGCACACAAAAACAAAAGAAAATTTCAGAAAAAGCAAATAGACAAAAGCCAGCATATTATGTTACTGGACATCAAGTTAGTACTAAGAGTAAACTGGACAATAAAGGCATGTCGGTACAAGAGGACTTCAGAAGGCTTTCAGCAGAGGTGACATTTTCACAAGTCTTTGAGGGGTAACAGAGTCCTCTGTATGTAAGGCACTTCTCTTTTCTGCATAGATGAGAGGACCCACAGTATCGTGCATTTTTCTCCAGCGCAGAATCCAAGGAGTCCTTACTTCACTGTCTGACAATAGATGACGAACACTTGTTATTTTCCATATTTCAACAACTGGAAGAAAAATCCGCTGGGAGAATCGCTGTAAATCCAAGCAGTTCACCCCTTGAAAGGTTTGTCAGGGAGCAAAAGAGAAGGCCCTCCTTTGAATTCAAGTTATAAAAACCCTGCAGGACAGCACGTGTGTGGGGAAGGCAGCCTCACTGGCAGAGTTACATGAAGGAAGCAGATGGTCTTCTGCATTGTAAGAGATTGTTGATCACTCCTGAGACTTTGTTGAAAGGTTGCTCAATCATTTCTGAGCTACAACCCTCAATACTTAATAGCAAGCCCCATCTGAGGTCCTGGTAGTGGGCTTTTGTGTCTAGACCACAGGAATTCTATCCTCAGTCTCCAACACGAGGGTGTTTGAAATTGAGAAGGTAGCTTCATGCTGACAACACAGCTACCAGCCAGATGCTTCAAAGCAAGAGGATCCAACTGAATGACTTCAGAGGAAGAGTGTATTAACTCGTCATACTGCCTAGCAGATGGCAGGTTTGTGCTTGCGGAACATTTGCCGCCAGGATGAAGTCATGTCTTTTGCAGTTACTGCCTCGTTATTTTTAATGGATGTTGATGTAGAACACCTTACAAAGACCTGGGGATGTGCCTGGCCCAAATCCTTCAGAGGGGATGTTTTTAAGATTTAAAGGAAGTGGAAATGATGCTTTCTGCCCATCTCTGTTAATCGCTAGTAGAAGCTCAGAGGATTTTGACAGTCCTTCTGTTGTTCACACTTCCTGTCTAGTTAGTGAATGCCAGAAGATGGGCACAGCAAGCTCACCCCTTGCCCTGCAGATCAGGGACCTCTGCAGCCCAGAGATTCAGTCTCTATCTTGGTATTTTCAGTGCCAAAGAAAATACCCAAAGCACTAAAGCAAAAGAACTCATAATGATGAGGGTCTGTTTCCATTCTTAAAACAAAAATATCAGAGACTGGACAATTTATACTGAAGTACTGAGACTTCACCTGACAGAAGGGACAGAAGAAGCAAGAGACAGGATTGAATTCACCTGCTCAAGGCCATTCATAAAAGTCTTAATCTCCCTGTGAGACTGAGCCCTGAAGACTTAATTGCCATACCTTCTGCTGCTGCTGTGCTGGAGGAGAAAGCTCAATGTGAAGTTTGTAGAGACAGACACGTTCAGTCCAAGGCACACCCAAGAAAGTCCTGCCTGCCCACAACTCTTGAGAAACCAGACAGATAATTTATTTGTCACCCTGAGACTTTGTCCACAATGCATGCCAAACCTTAGAGATAATCCATGGATACTAGAAATATGCCCCCTCCCCTGTTCTGCATCCTTTTCTTCTCTGCAGTGGTCCTGTTCCCCTGAAGCAGCCAGAGAGCTTTCCACAAATACCAATATCCAGGCTCCGGAGATGACTTCCGGTTAAGAGAGCTTACTACTCTTCCAGAAGAACCAAGTTCTATTCTCAGCGCCCTGGTGGGCTACTCACAACTGCCTGTAATTCCAGCTCCAGAGGACCCGACACTTTCCTCACCACAGTCACCTGCGTACAGGTGTGTTCACACACACAAATGTAAATAAAAAGAAATCTTCTTTTAAAATGCCAATGTCAAGGCTGGGAGGATAGCTCATTTGGTAAATGCAGACAGGGCTATGCTGAGGGCTTGCTGAGCAGCAAGTCTAGCCTAATAAATATTCCTCAGGTCTCACTTTCTTGTCTCAAAAGCACGGTAGGCAGCTCCTAAGGAACAACACATGAGGTTGCTTCCAGCCTTCATACATGTGCATATACTTGTATGCAAACCTGAAGCGGAAACGTAAGGGTTCTTTGGAGAATCAGTTGTGTTGGGTGGTGTTTTGCTGGGACAGACACATGAAGGAATGTTTTCCTGAAAAGGACACAGATGAAAGACTAAGGCAGACTTGCGAAGGAATGTTTCACAGAAGCAGACACAGGAGAAAGGATGTTCTGTTAGAGCAAACACATGAAAGGACACGTGATGAAGGATTCTTTGCTAACGATATGCATGTATTGGTCCATTGAGTAGTTGAGCTGCATTTGTTGGGACTCCTCAGACTAGGGATGATTGGATGCACATGCTGAGGCAAGACCTGTGCTGAGGCAAGGCACATGGAGGACACGTAATGCTTGGAGGGTATAAATAGGACTCGACAGAGGGATTGATGGAGAGGGAGCTTGGCTTGCTGGTACAGCTAGCTGTGAAATGCTTATGGGTCTCATGTCTTTGCTGATCTTTACTTCTCTGAGAAAGGCACAGCACAGAACTTCTCCTGGTGTTCCTGTTGGTCCCTCCTGCTGACTCGAGCTGAATCTGAGGCCTTGCTGTCTCTGCTGAGTCGTGTCACCACTGTTGCTAACCTGAGTCTACGGAACTGGACTGCTGGCTTATCCATGAAGTGATTTCGAGTAGATCAAGCTGCCGCTGCCTGCTAACATGTAAATTGAACTGCCAATTTCCAGACAACAGACAGGAATTGCTCCAAAGAACCTTTCTAAACATGTCTACTCCCCTGTATTCTTTCTTTTCCACTACCTCTGGTGGGTGCTGGGCTACAAGGGAGGTCAAAGCATTTAAAAATAATGTTTGAAAAAATTAAAATTACACATATCCATAAACACATGTGGAGTGTGTGTGTATGTGTGTGTGTCACAGCAAGTACTATAATCAAGATGAGAGCACTCATTTAATCAGGGTTAAAGTTTTTTAAAGTACAAAATTGAAGAATACACTCCAGAGGTTTGAATTTATTTGGTCTGGAGCCTGAGAAAGTCTCAATTTTTTTAAAGCTCCCCAGAGGAATCGTTATTGGAGCTAATGTTAAGAAACACTGTCCTGGAATTTCACAGTTCAATATAAAGCATGCATGTTTGTATCCAGCCTTATGCCAGAATTTATATCAGTTGCTGATAATATGAATGAAAGCAGAATACTGTTCATAATTCTTGCTTACATTGCCCAGGCACTTGCCATGTGATGCAGTAAGGCAGAATGGCTCACCAAGAATAAGCAGATAGCATGTGGCAGAGCCTGATGTAAAACACCCAGGCTCCTGCTGTTGGCGAGGGGCTTGCATATTTCACCCTGGCTCCTCCATTACTGCGCCTGTTTTGAGTTATCATGTGGAGGCCCCTGAGACATCTACAGCTGGCTCTGGACTGGATGGAACATGGATGTGATTATCTGAGTAAGTCAGGCCATGGCAGTTTATTTTTTCTGAATTACCTGGATAATTACCTCAAGTCTAATAAGATGGAATGAAACCAAAGCCACATTCTGATGGTTCTATTGCCCCCTAAACAATGAATTCTTATTTTGAGGTCCTGGTTTGGAGAAATGAGCAGTTATCTTCTCATTTCCCAAAGGGAGGCATCCTAATCACTTGGGAAAAGATAACATTCTATAATGGTCTAGCTCCTGTGGCTGTTGACAGCTCCTCTGGGCTTAGGAACACAGCTGTCCTTGACTTTCAATCTGTTCCCTGTGCCTCCAAAAGTGCCCAGTTCAGCTAACAGCATGACAAAGAGAGAGAATCTGAGAGTTGGCCTTTCTTCTCTTTGTTGTACTTTCTTGCGTTCTTATGTTGAGAAATCAAACATTTTTACTCTTCCTTCTATGATCTTGCTCGGACTAGGTCCTATTCATACAATAGAGCATCTTGTCCATGTGACACATAGCATCACATCAAAGCTCATGGCCAAAACAGGTAACTTAAGCCAAAGGAAGAGGAACCCCAGCTCTGATGCCATCAGGGCTTGCTTTGTTAAAATTGTTAAAGGCCTCAGTGAGCTCTCTCTCTCTCTCTCTCTCTCTCTCTCTCTCTCTCTCTCTCTCTTGTGTGTGTGTGTGTGTGTGTGTGTGTGTGTGTGTGTGTGTGTGATCTTTCTGTGGAGAGCTCCTATAGTGAGGCCTGGGTCACCTCTCTGGAGCCTTACTTTATTAACCACTTGCTCATCTTCATCTCTCTTCAGCTAATGTTGTCCACTGGCTCTTTCCATCTTGCACACAGAATATGATCTTTTTCACCCTTGGAAGTAGGAAGCAAAGGAATAAATAAACTTAGATGGCCAAGGTTAGCAGAAGGGAGGTACTAGGGGACAGGAAGAAAGTGGAAGCAGATTAAAGATGCCCAGATCAACGCAGTAACTGTTACAATTGTAACCTTGTAAATTGTTACATGTAAAAGTATTTGGGAAATTATGTACTGGTTATCACTATTAATAATGTCCCCAAAGGAAATTTGAAATGTCTTACTGTTAAAAGTCTAAAATCAAAACTCCCTTGTATAGTTGATGAGAAAGTAATTTCAGACAGGAATCTAAATCTTATGCTAGAACAAAGAAGTAATTTCAGACAGGAATCTACTAAATCTTAGGCTAGAACAAGGATGCAGGCTTCAGACATGAAAATGACTTTGGACAAGGACAGGGAAGTTGGCTCAGATATTTTGGTCATCCTGATAAGTCCCTAGAAACAGTGGTCAAAGGAGTGATCACGGAATTTTGTTTATTGCCTTGCTTGTTCTTTGACTATTTGTGTTTATTGTCCTGCTTGTTCCTTGAACTATTTGCATCTACTGTATTGCTAGTTCCTCAACCTAGAACTGACCTTAATACTCGTATGTAATTAAAATGGTATTAAAGCAAAAAGGAGGAGGGGGGATGGGATAGGGATTTTCTAGAGAGGGGAAATGGGGAAAGGGGAAGGCATCTAAAATGTAAATAAATAAAATATCCAATAAAAAAGAAACATAAAGTATGTAATGATTTCAACAGATTCAGAATCATTTATTACTTCTGAAGACTGCTTTGATTGTTTTTATCTATCTTTTAAAGAAGCTCTTACTTATCTACACTATCCAATTTGACAGCATGAAATTGTATCTTAATATTATTGTAAGTGTAATAAAAGGAGCCTAACTACTGTTAACTAACTTTTCATGTCTGTTGGATCTGCAGTGATATATCCTCTTTCATTCCTGTGAAAATAAGTTTTTTTCCTCTCTCACTCTTATCAACATGAGGTGTATAAATTCATGATCTTTTAAAGAGAATTAAAGTTTAATTGTTCAGAAAAAAAAGAAAGTGTGTGTCTCTCTGTGTGTATATGTATGTGTTTGTCTCTCTGTGTGTGATTGTGTGTGCATATGTGTCTGTGTCTCTGTGTGTCTATGTGTCTGTGTATGTATGTATCTGTCTCTCTGTCTCTGTCTGTCTCTGTCTCTCTCTCTCTCTCTCTCTCTCTCTCTCTGTGTGTGTGTGTGTGTGTGTGTGTACGCGTGTCTTTGTGTATTCATTCTAGAAAGAGTATACTAACCTCCAATTGTCAGCAACAAACTTCCTTAATCTTTGTCCTTCCAATCATTTGGGTATTGCTTTATGCGGACCAGGATCAATGCTATAACCTCATTGCTTTCAGCAGGAAAGGGATTTATGTAGAGGAATGCCACCCCTCTCTCAGGCTCTCACCCAGGAGTGTGCAATCCTCTGACCATTTTCTACTGAACACAATCAACACATGTCTATAACTTGCTGTGGGAGAGGTTGACAATTGCAGGGGTTTTTTCATGTAACTAGATGACCAGATAAAAATGAAAATATCTCTTTGGAAAAATCACAAAGAAAACAGAAGACAAGAAACAAGCTGTGGGTTAAAGGATTAATAAGTAATATGGAAGTGAAGGCAGAACAATTTTATTACTTCTTTGAGAAGTTTGGTAATGACTAGAATGTTCTCTGACCTGTGGGTTAAGCATAGAAAGGAAAACTCAGATTGAAGGAAGAAGGAAAATGAATCCTTATTTGGCATCTTATGCCCAGAGCTCACAGCCTATCTCCTCCAAGCAGCCTGCTCCATTACCATAGCTAAGATCTCTTCTCCTAACCTCTCTTACTCCTTGCTATTTGGCCTTCTGCCTCACCAAGTGCTGTTTATTCATGTTTTGATTTTATTTCCCTGGTAAGCTCTAAGCATTTAATTTATCTTCTTAACCCACACAGCTTCTGGTACACCACTGCCTCAGTTACTGTCCTTGTACTCATTTGTACTTTGCTGTCCATCAGACCCTCTGCACTACAGAGCAGGAAGAGGAAGGAGCCTTGGTTTTTCTTTTCATCTGCACGAGTTCACAGTTGTTTTTGAATAGTACTAAAGTAAGCTTGATAATCATGACTTTATATCTGATTCTATTTTGTTATACAGTAACCTATAAGGATTCAATTGGAGAATTAAATATCTGTTTAAATCACAGTGGTTTGAATTATTAGAAATGAGAGAGGAAATTTGAATATTCCGCACCAAGGGAACTAATGCTGATACTGCTACTTAATCACATTGTGACCTTGGGTAAGTCTCTTAACTTCTCTAGACTTCTGCTTTATTTTGCCTTGAATACCAATAGTAAATTAATCTTACAGGTTATTGTGATAGATGATGTTATTGTATATGTGGGTCTCTATCATAAACTCAATGGTAACCATCACTAGATATATCGTCTGAATTTGTTACCGCATTTATATATACTTAATCAGATGTTTGATATCATGATGGAGACACAGAGTTAATAAAAGATCACATTTATATTAATTTTGATCTATAAACTAAGATGAACTAATGAATGCTTCTAATTAGTCCATGACTTGTTTAAAGCAAATTATCAGGAAGTACCACAATAATTTGTAAAATAAAACTAACCAGTTAACTTTATGTGGAATTGGTAAGAAAGAAAATCCAATATTCATTTATCTATCTATCTATCTATCTATCTATCTATCTATCTATCTATCTATGAGAGAGAGATGTAGCCTCCTAATACAATTTAAATAAGGGTCTGAAAAGATGACCAAAGTTGTCTACACAAGCATAGGACATGACTTTTGATCCTCAGAACTCATATAGAAACCTTAGCGAGGCAGCATGTGCCTATAAGCTCGTTTACGTGGGTATGGCAGACAGACAGATCCCTGAAGCTCATCTGTCAACCCAGCTGATTTCAGGAACTTCAGGTTTAGTGAGAGACCTTGTCTCAAAAAAAGTAAAAATGGAGAACGATAAAAGAATACATTGAACTCAGGCATATGTGTGAGTATGCATGTGCGTGCATACCTACACACATACCTATATACAAACCACACACATTTTTAATACATCTCAAAGACGGTAATTAAGACTACAGATTTATTTTGCACATAAAAAAAAAAAACTCTCCCAAATGTAATTGTAAAACAGCTACTTCAGGAAGTGTATAAGGAATGGTATTTTGTTGATTTTATTGAACTTTAAGGTATGGTGCCATTTACTGCCTGCTCTTCCTGTTTTGGGGAAGGGGTGAGAAAATGAGAAATGCAGAGTGGAATGGCTTGTACAGCTTTCCCATTCTTTAATAAGGCATTGACCCATGTCAAAGAAACGTAATATACACGCACATGCAAACAAGGACTTCCATTTACCTCATTCTTAAATTTAAATGATAGCATCCGGCCATTCATCTTTGTCACAACCCTCCAAACAGTTTTGTAAGAACGTGTTTCACAAACAAGCACTCCTTTCAGCACAGCCAGGAAGGTTAAGGTTGAGATCCTGTGTGATAGAAACCCTTTTTGTAATTCTCCCCCAAACATCTGTTCAGTCGCTCAGCATAAACATCTGTCACCCATTTCTGGGCTCAACCCAGACAAAGCTATGTTTTTCTAACAAACTCCATCCCAAATTGTTACCAAGCGACTGCGATGCAGACTAATCATGAACAAGGACCAGGAAGATGCCTTATTGCATCAAATCCATCTTCTATGAATGCAACATCTACCCTGCAGCTTTGGCAAAAACCCAGTGGTGCAGAGGAAGGGAAATTCCTAACACTTTCCTGCCTTGAATGTTGAACACTTGCAATTCTGTTTAACCCTTCAAGGTTAAACCGATATGTATATCTTTAATTTTACCCCGTGATTTATCCTCTTCAACCCCCACACCCTACCTCCATGGGGTTAAATTATAAAGTAGCTGAAATAAGAACACATGGAATATTTTTAAACATTTGGCCCTGTTATTTTTGTGAAATAGACACAGAATTTAGTTCTTTTGAAAAACCAACTCAGCAATTTGAAATGAAGAAAGAAGTCTGAACTGTTACCTTGGAAATGTCACATATAAATTAGAGAACATAGATGATTTAGTTTCTGATTCTGAGCATTTTTTTTTTTTTAAATAAAAATGAGTGACGTGCAGAAGCATGGGAAAGAGAGATGCTATATTTAAAAGGACCTGGCACAGTGCTTGATGAACAGCATACAACTTAGCTACAGATAATTCTTACTGCCACCATGACCATCACTGTCAAAGAACACGAGAATGGCTTTATCTTGCTTTTTTTTTTGCTTTTTGTGTGTCTTTTCAACATTCTTTTTCAAACCAATATCAATTGAGAGCCAATTGGAGACTTAAATGGTTGGCAGTGATCAACATGATTCCTAGACCCTCAGGAATTCTCCTTAGCAAAACAGACAGATAGACCAGGCTCTGCTTTAAATCAAACTGTAGTGCTACAAACGTACAAGATATCCCATAGATTATTTGAAAATGTTTTAAAACCAAATCCCAAGTTTTCTTATTGCCAGTTTTTAAGTGGGGGCTCATCTTACACACTGAGGTAGAAATTTAATCCCCAAAGCAGACCTTTCATTTCAACGAGAACCTAACGGTTATAATTTAAGTCACAGGTATAATGTCAATAGTGCAGTGGAGAGGAAAAGGGTTCACCTCCATTTCCAGGCATGTTTGAAAACATAATAATGAAGAAGACCCCAAAATGGAACCAGATGGGACAAGTGAATTATTCTGATCTATTTGTTCCTTACTAAATACTGTGAAAAACTATTTGAGAATGCTACGATGACTCATTAGAGCCTATTTGTTTTATAAGAGAACTAAATATTCATGACAATATATAATATATAGATATATTATTGGGAAGCATAGTGCCAAGGACACCATTTTCCATCAGACTTAATGTAGGGAAAGAGGCCCTTTGAGAAATCCATTCTGGTCAATTGTCTGGAAAAACAGCAAATGGAATCCCTGCTGTCATTGCTCTATGAGTTCCTGTCCTGAGGCACATACACTTTGTTGGGGAGACTAGGATGTCACAATAACATGAGATGTTTTTGTTGAAACCACAAGACTCTCGAGCTGATCGACAGAGGAGAGATGTGAGCCCAGGATTTGCAGGCAAGAGGAGTCAAGTATGTGCTGTAAGAGAGGGCAGGAAGGATGAATGAGAAGATGTGGGAGGATGGAAACCAGGAGGAATGAGCCAGGAGCAGCTTCCTCTGAGTAGACCATACATTGTTGACTAGAACAACTTCCTAGGAACAGGTGATATCCAAGACCCATTTTGGAGATCCATAAAGATACCCTCTGATACCGTAGTTGTGTCTTTATGAATTTTCACAATTTATAAATTGCTTGACTCCCATCCAGTGAGTTGCTATTACCTTCCTTCAGTGGATTGAAAAGTGGAGTTCACCAGTTTTGTGTCTTTGAATCTACCACTTAACCTCTCTGCACATTTCTGGTCCCTAAAAGGAGAACAACACCTGCATCTCTTAACTCTCAGAAGCATTCATTCATGTGACCTAGTAGTCATAGGCATGCATCTATGTTAAGTCCTCATTAACCATGACTGGACTATTAGCTAGGATAGAGATAGGTTCTTGCTTATCTTTGCACCTCCTATACTCAAACCATATAGACCATTCCAAGTCTGAAGTGACAACTGTGAGGAATGGGACCAATACCTCCCGAACCTTCCTCATTGACATTTGTGTGTGAAGAGGCATGTGAAGCTATGGTTCCGTAAGAACATCCCCCTGAAACACAGCTTCATGCTTGCTCTAAGAACATCACCAATAGTCTTTCTGAGAGAATGGAAAGTTGGCTAATGCATGAAATGTTCTACCAGAAGCATACACAGAATAAACTCAACCAAAAAATCTGGTTCCTTCTAGCCTTAATCATCTCAGAAGAAATGGCTGCTGCTCTGAATTTTACAGGCTTTCCTAGGGATGTTTTCTGAGTTGAAGCATTTCTAGTAATAGTGAATCCCTGAGCCATCCTCAAGTGCATGAGATGCTCTGAAAGCCTAGAGATGCTGAGGGTTTGCCTCCTCCACTTCTTTCAGCTTTTCCTTAATAAATTCTCTTCCACTTATTCTTTGAAAATATATTTACATCTGTAGTGCCTGTTGTTAAGGTTAATAAAAATGATGGAGAAGGCCAGCAAGATGGCTCAACTGCCAAAGGTACTTGTCACTTAAACCTAATGACCAGTGTTCAATCCTCAAGCCATATAACTGTAGCCGGACTTTTGGTTGGCTACTCTATGGGTTCCTTTTCTACCACCCTTCTCCACCCCATCCCTTCCAACACCCCAACACTGGATAGGAAAGAAAAAAGACTAGAGGGAAAAGAGGGTGTCGATCTTATTAGACTACTTCCTGCTGATTAGAGGCGTTGAGTTTCTTGGGACAATGTTGATCTTCGTAATCGAAATATCTCTAACGAGCAAACGGCAACGGCAGGGGCAACGGCAGGGGCAACGGCAGGGGCAACGGCAGGGGCAACGGCAAAACGGCAGGGGAGCAGGGGAGCAGGGGAGCAGGGGAGGAGCAGGGGAGGAGCAGGGGAGGAGCAGGGGAGCAGGGAGCAGGGGAGGAGCAGGGGAGGAGCAGGGGAGGAGCAGGGGAGGAGCAGGGGAGCAGGGGAGCAGGGGAGCAGGGGAGCAGGGGAAGCAGCCACCACAGTTCTCCAGGCTCTAAATTTTTTTTACTAGATATTTTCTTTATTTACATTTCAATTGTTTTCCCTTTCAGAAACTCCCTATCCCATCCTCCATCCCCCTGTCTTTATGAGGGACTCCCCCACCCACCCACTCACTCCCTGGCATTCCCCTACACTGGGGCATTAAACATCTCAGGCCCAAGGGCCATTTCTCCCACTGACGTCCAACAAGGTTATCCTCTGCCGCATATGCAGTCAGAGCCATGGGTCCCTCCATGTGTACTCTTTGGTTGGTGGTCCAGTCCCCAGGAGTTCCCGAGAGTCTGGCCAATTGACACTGTTGTTCCCTCCATGAGGCTGCAACCCCCCTCAGCTCCTTCAGTCTCTTCTCCAACTCCTCCATCAGGGACCCTGCTCTCAGTACAATGATTGGTTGAGGAAACTCTTAAAGTTTTTATACCCTTTCAAAAGTCCCCAGAATTCCAAATGCTAAACACTTGTAGGAACTATCTGAGTTGACAAAATCATACCCCTGCCAGAGCATGAGGGAAACCATAAGTCTGCTGCTGTGGACAATTGGAAAGTGCCCCATATCACATACCTGGGATTAAAACAAAAACATGTTCCCATAACATTTCTGTGCTTTTAAAGAAACCACAATTCTCATTACGTATGATAGAAGGAGAGAACCAGCTCCAAAAACTTTTCTTCTAACTGCTGTATGGGTGATATGGCATCATGCAAGCATGCACACACAGAGAGACATGCTACTACTACTACTACTACTGATAATGAATAAAATGTAATACAATGGGGAGAGAGATCTGGATCCCCCAGAATGAGCACATAGGAGACCTCAGAGTAAGTAATAGAAAGAGGAAAGTCCTCTTTGCTGGTATATCCTCTCCCTCTGTGATACTGGCCTCTTCTGCAGGCATGCTGACTTTGCAGCACTGCAATCAATATACCATAAGGGAATGTTTGAAGTGTAGCACCCTCTGTCACTAGCACACATGGTGATGCATGCAATAATGTCATCTATTTATGGAGCACTTTGCTGAATATACCTGTTATTCATTTATTCTCCTCAGCCCAAGATAGCATTTGCATCTAGTTTCTAGAGGAGAATAAGGCACAGGGAGGTCAAACAGGAATAGGCAAGAGCAGCGTGACTTTCCATCCACTCTGCCCTGGTAAAAGATCTTACTGACACCAGGAAATGCATGGTTCCATGTATCTACCCCAGATTCTATGATTTTTGCACATAATCAAAACTGTGCAGACGTGTGTATGTGTGTGTGTGTATGTATGTGTGTGTGTGTGTATGTGTGTGCACCCAGGTCAGAAGACCATAATCATTAATGTGCCCAGGACATAACTAATGATTTTTTCTTTCTACATATGTACTATGAATGAAAACAATTTCAATTACAAATGTGCAGTTTGTTTTGTGTTATGTTTAAGTTCACTAAATAAATATTATAAACTCGGTATGTATGGTTAAAGACTGCTCCGTGCAGTGTCATCAATACCTAGCACTGTGTGTACCTAGTACAGTCTAAATTTACAGTAAATGGACATGGAACAAATTGAGATTGAAAGTTAAGGAATCAAAATGTTAATGGTAACATTGATCCAGCTGTCATTTTGATTCTTTCTTCTGAGGAATATTCTTTACTCAGCATGAGCTTTACACTCTTAAATTTCTAATGCAGAATACAGTACTGTGGGCTGCAGTACCAAGTGGCAGCCCCTCTACAACTGCTTCTTTCTGCAGGACTGAAACTTTACTAGCTGAGATACTGCTCTCATTTCTCCTCCCCCAAATATTGGCACCTACGTTTTTATGTTAGCTTCTGAGTTTTAACGACCTCATAGAGGTGAAGCCATGAGAACATTTGTCTTTCTATCGCTGTGCCCATTCACTTACCATGGTGTCATCCAAGTTCATTCATGTAGAACGTGGCAGGATCACCTTCTTTTTGAAGACTGAAAAACACCACACTGTATGTTTAGAGCAGATGCTATTTATCTACTTGTATATCGATGGGTGTTTATGGTGTTACCACTTCCTGTATATTATGAATAACCTGTCTCTTTCACATCCTAATGTCAATCCTGTTTAATTAATATCCAGAAATAAGGGTTTTGTTTTTGGTTTGCTTTGGTGTTTTTTGTTTCTTTTTTTTTTTTTTTTTCATTTGTTTGTTTTCTTTTGTTTAAGGAAATGTCTCCATTTTCCAGAGTGGTTGCACTGTTTTCTGCTCTCACAAATAGCATTCAGGGGAAGAAGTATTTTGAAAAATAAAACTACATACACATATATGATGTTTTTGGACTTTTGGAAAACAACACATCAAAACTGTTAGTTTTGTTCAGGATGATTCAGTCTCGGACCAGTGTGACACTGAAGAGTCTTTCCAGAAAGAAATTACAAACCAAGGACCACCCTGTCATTGTTCCAGAAGTATACTGCTTTCCCGGGAACCACAGTTTTGGGACTCACTGGCTCAGCACTGCCAAACTGCTGCGTAAAAGCTCCTGTTTCAACACTGGGATATGGTGCCGTTGTTTGAAAATAATGATTATAGAAACTTAAAGTCAACAACTGTAGAAACATGGAAATGTTACAATATAAACCTATATTAAAATAGTGTGAGCGACAGGGTTTAGGGCATTTATTTGTGCTTTTACTTTCAAAACTGTTAATGGCATGTATTACTGCCATCCAGAATGGGGCCCACTTCAGCAATGGCACCACCAGCCAGACATCCTAGAGCTTTGGAGAAAGAGAGAATTGTGTAGTTCCAGGTGTATTAGTCAGGGTTCTTCAGAGTAATAGAATTTATTATTATTTCTTTTTCTACCAGGTTTTCTGACTCATTAGCAATATATATAATATATGTATTATATATATATTCCTTGTGCATATATACATATATATATTTATACATATATATGAAATTTATTAGAATGACTTACAGGCTGTGGTCCAGCTAATTCAACAATGGCTGCCTATAAATGGTGTTCAAGATTCCAGTAGCTGTTCAGCCAAAGAAGCTGGATGTCTCAGTATACAGCGGAATCCTGAAGAAGTAGACTGTAATGCCAGTGAAGGAATGGATTTTCTAGAGAGGATGAGAGCAGGCAGGCAAAGAAAGAGAGCTTCCTTCTTCCATGTGGTATGAATTGAGGGAGTATCTTCTCACCTCAAAAATATAGAAGTGGGTCTTCCCACTTCAACTGACTTAGTTAAGAAAAAATTCCCTTAAAGGTGTACTCAGTCATTTGAGTTTTAGTGAATTCCAGATGAAGTAAAGTTGACAACCAAGAATAGCCATCATACTGTGTCCTCTTCTGTCACTTTGCCTGATTCCCTGAGACAGGATCTTTTGCTAAATGTGGAACTAGAATAGCAGCCAGTACACTCCAGCAATCCCCCTGTCTCTGTCCCCCTCAACTCTGGGGTTATAGCTGTGCACACAGCCATAACTATTTACAGTACCCAACTATTTACTTGGTGTAGGAGGAGCTAAGGTGGGAGGAATAAGGAGAGGAAGAGGAAAAGGAAGAGGAGGAGCTAGGGAGAGCAGAGATGTAGGAGCAATGGAGAGCCACGCAGGTATGGAGAGCAGTCGCAGGTAACAACTTTTACTTAGGTTAGCTAATTAGGAAACAACTCTCTTTGTATGGGCATATTGTTATTGAGCATTACCAAACATATAAAGCCTTTGATTAATCTTTAAGCATTAGAGTCTCACTTTCTTAATGGGCCCACATGGATGGCAGGATGGTCTGGGCAATGCCCAGCCTTTCGGAGACAGCATGGAAGATTGGCAGAGCCATCTCCCTCGCTGGCATCTCGTGGGTGGCAGGGCTGGTGTTTCTGGCTGGCTGTTTCTAGCTGCAGTGCACACGTGGCCTCTGGCCACAGAACATGGAGGCTGAGGTAGGCAGAGTGGCCGCGGCTTAGATAGTCAGCTTGACCAGTGGCCGATTTTAAATAATTACAGCAACAACTTGGTGCCTAGATATTCTCATATTCTCAGTCTTGTTAGTTAAGCCCTCTTTCTGAACCATTTTTCCAGCTCTTCTTCCTTTTAATGCCATGTTCCCAAAACTATGTATGAGTCCCAGCACAAAACAGAGGCTCAATAAACAAATATTGATTGCTGATGTCTTCTTAATGTCTTGTGTATTCCTTGTGCAATATGAAGTAAAAATAGTAAGTTACTTGAATATGCAACAGAATGCAAGTGACCAATAGGGACCGTTACATGGTAAGATCTAAATAATAATTATTACCTTATTTTTATTCACATCTTAGGTATCTTCCCATATATGTTGGTTCCCTAGACTTGTTTCACAATGAGATGAATAAATGAATCAGCAAATGATCGTGTTATGGTAAACAGTAAAAGGAAGTGGAAAGTATTTTATATGTAATGATCCTGAATTTCCATCTCTGTCCTCTTCCATCGTAGTCCACTCAGACTCGGTTTTACATCTGGAAAGTTGTTGTAGAACCAACAATATCAACAATGTCACTTGCATTCCTGCACTACCAGTTGGAAAGATGTATCTCTTAAGGTGGTTTGTTCATGCCCATCTCCAAAGAAAGAGGGTGGCGCCCAGTGGAGAAACACAAGGAAGGTCTCACCACATGATTATAAACAACCACAGGATTTGCTGTTGTTTGCTACTGAACTCTGAGGTGCTTGTTTTTGTACTTAGTCCGTTATGAGATCTATTAAGCATGACTCTCTGTAAGGGTACCTTTTGTTACATTTGGAAAGCGTTTAAGCATAATTTTTTTCAAAATGCTTTCTGCCAGGTTTTCTGACTCACTAACAATTGTATGTTTGTTAGACTCTTGATATTGTCTTTCCTATTGCCAAGACTGTCAATTTTTTTGCTATTCCTTCCCTATGCTCTACAAATCACTGATTTTTTTCATTAATTAATTTACTTATTTATTCATTTTGGATCCTCATTGCATCCCTTTTTCTGGTCACCCCATAGCTCCTATAGCCCCTTAGAAAGGAGAGGAGCCCCTGAAGATCACTCCACTATGGCACATCAAGTCACTGTAGGACTAGGTATATCCTCTCCCACGGAGGTCAGACAAGGCAGTCCAGTCAGGGGAACAGGATCCACAGGCAGGCAAGAGATTCAGGGACAGCCCCTGCACCAGTTGTTGGGGGGACTCACCCCCATGAAGACCAAGCTGCACTTCTGCTACATATGTTCAGAGGGAGTCGGGGCTAGGTCCATCCATGCTTGCTCTTTGGTTGGTCGTTCAGTCTCTGGGAGCATCCAAGGATCCAGGTTAATTGACTCTGTTGGTCTTCTTTGGAATCCCTATCCCATCAAGTCCTCAATCTTTCTCCCAACTCTTCTACAAGACTCCCAGAGTTACATCTAATACTTGGCTGTACGTTTCTGCATTCATTTCTATCAGCAGATGGGTAGAGAGTTCTCAAAGGACAGTTATGATAGGCTTCTGTCTGCAAGCACAAAAAAGTATCATAATAGTGTCAGGGATTACGTTTTGCCCATGGAATGAGTCTCAAGTTGGGCCAGTCATTAGTTGGCCATTCCCTCAAACTTTGTTCAGTCTTTATCCCTGAACATATCAGTGGCAGGACACATCTGGGGTCTAAGATTTTGTGTGTGGGTTAGTATCTTTATCCTTCCACCGGGAGTCCTGCCTGGCTGCAGGAGATGGACACTTCAGGCTTCACACTCCCCAACTGTTAGTAGATTCACCCCATAGACTCCATGAGGCCTCTCCCTGTCCCAGGTCTCTGGCACATCCCAGAGATGTCCCCTCCCCTGCCTGCCACTGATTTTGTTTTCCCCTGTGCCCCCTCCCTACACCTGATTATCCCACACCACTTCCCTCCCCATCTCCTCTCCCACCCAGTTCACTCCCTCTATCTACCTCTAATACCTACTTTTTTTTCCTTCTGAGTAAGATTCAAGCATCCTCCCTTGGACTGTCCTTTAATTTTGTTTCCTTGGATCTGTGGATTATAGCATGTGTTATCCTGTACTTTGTGACTAATACCCATTGATAAGTAAGCACATACTACGCATATCCTTTTGGGTCTGGGTTACCTTACTCAGGATGATATTTTCTAGTTCCATCCATTTGCCTGCAAAATTCATGTGTCCTTGTTTTTAATGCTGAGTAGTATTCTTTTGTGTAAATGAACCACATTTTCTTTATCCATTCTTCAGTTGATGGAAATTTGGGTTGTTTCCAGTTTCTGGCTACTATGAATAAAGCTCCTATGAACATTGTGGAGTATGTGTCCTTCTAGTATGGTGAAGAATCTTTCGGGTATACGCGTAGGAGCAGTATAGCTGGGTCTTGAAGTAGAACTATTCCCAATCTTCTGAGAAACTGCCAAGTTGATTTCCAGAGTGCTTGTACAAGTTTGCACTCCCACCATCAAAGGAGGAGTGTTCTCCTCCCTCCACATCCTGGCCACAATGTGTTGAGTTTTTGATCTTAGCCATTTTTATTGGTGTACGATGGATTCTCAGAGTTGTTTGGATTTGCATTTTCCTGATGACTAAGGATTTTGAACATTTCTTTAAGGAGACACAGGAGACACCTTACTGAACAGAACACTCACAGCTCAGGTACTAAGATCAACAATTGATAAATAGAACCCCATGAAACTGAAAAACTGCTGTAAATCCAAGGACACTGTCAACAGGACAAATCAGTAATTTTTATTGAGATCTCCTCAGGTTGACTTACCCTGCTTTGTGTCACCTATCAGACACTATGCCATTTATCTGGAAAATGCTTTATTTCATATATTGCATTTTCAGTTGTATATGTCATTTTTTTAAAAAAATCTTTGTTCACATTGTTTATCTGCAAATTTTTATAAACTACTTCATCAAAATTATTTATTCTCCAATGAGAGATCCCACCCTAAGACTTACATTTTTGCAGGTATGTTGCCCATAAGTCTTTGAACATAACTATCATAAGCTGTTTTAATATCATTGCTAGATAACTCTACTATCTAGTTCATCTAAATGTTTGTCTCTGTGTGTTGCACTCCCTATAAAGCATGATTTACATGTTTGTATTGTTTTATAGTAATAGGCCTGACATACATGCATGCTAACACAAAGTCTTGGGTCTCTGTGGAAAAACACTGAAACAGCAGGCTATAAGCTATTGTAAACAGGCAGCTTCTGTGGAAATTTACCAGCCCGAGTAGTCATAGATCTTATAAACAGGCAGCCTCGGTGGACAGTACCAACTTAGATAAGGACAAGTGAATCATAGGCAGAGTCATAGTGACCTGTCCCCTGAACCTACACCCAGCTAATACCCTGTTCTGAAAGGTATCTGTACTCCCCCTGAACACCTATGCTCCTGTGTCATTCCCTTTCCCACATCCTGCCTTTTTGTGTTTATAACCTCTGTGTAAATAAGCAAATTATGATGTGATTTAAATAAATAAATAAAAAAAAGAAAAATAGGCCTTCTACAACAGTCACATTACTCACTCCATGGCATACAGGGAGAGAGCAGAGAGACAGGGAGATATCCAGGGTATGGCCTAAAGAATATTCTTGTCATAACCTGCTTCTTACAGGTAGGCCTCGCTTTCTAAAGTTTTCAGAACATTCTAAAACAATGCCTCTAGTTAGAGACCAACCTTCAATACATGAGCCCTTCTTAATCAAATGATAACAATTCTTTCTTGGACCTGTCCTGTTCCTACCTTGTAGTAGGTATGATCACAGTGGATACTGCTCTCAGGTAAGACTACACACTTCTAAGTTTTAGCTGCCTTGCTTAGGTATGTCTTTAAGGGAAAAATCTATTAAAAAAGCAAAATTTACATATGACATTTCTTTGTCTCAGTGACTTTTTCTACTTTGCCTGTTCTCTTTCCAGTGCTTTCAGGTAACTGGTTTTATTTTTCCCCTCTGTATTGTCTACATTTTGTAGTTTTTATTTGGGGAAAAATTAGCTGTATAGAAACTATTTCTGCTCTAGTAGTGACATCCAGATTTCCAAAAATCTACACTTTAGAAAGTGTTCCACTGGAATTCAGTATGAGACTGGAGGAAGGAAGCCATTCAGCATCTTTAACAGTGCAGTGAAACCTGCATCTTTAAAGACAGTGCAGGGAAACCAGCAGGAGACTTCAGGTGTTAAATGAGAAAGGAAGTTTGCATTGGGAGATTCTGACCCCTACTTTCCAACTCTCCAGTAAATGACTGAAAACTGACCCTGAACTGAAATGTCAAGAACCCCTGGATATACAGATGTCCTTCATGTGGAGAGGCAAGGTAATGATTTGGGATGGTATTTCCACAGGAATGTTGTGACTTCTCCTGAAGAGACCTGGACTGTCACACTCTGCCCTCACCATAGTGAGGCAACAACAAAGAAATAATTCCCCACAAGTCTAAGTAAGTGAATAGAGAGCGTAGATGGAGTTACGTACAAAACATGGGTGATTCATATGTTGCTGCACTGCCCAAAAGCCAACACAGTGTGGTGATACCTCCTAACAGCCTCTTCCATAGAGTTTCCTGAACAACTGGAAGGCTGCTTGGCCTATTTGAGAGACTTCTTTCCACAGCATAAAATTTTTGCCACCTACTTTTAATAAGGGTTCAACCTCTCCTCTAGACCATCACCCAGCAGAGAGAGTGGAAGAGAAAAGTTATTAGGATATGAGGGAAGTGGACCTGTCCAGCAATAGTTCTTTGGGCGAAATTGATCTTCTTTGGCATCAGTTTAGTCCAACAGCAAACACCAAATACAACTCAGCAAGCTGCAGATCAGTTCATCAGGCGTTAACCAGCAGCTGTAGTTCAGTCTTGAAGAAACAGCAAGCTTTTGCCAATTGTCCCGAGGCAAGGCCGAAGAAACTGCAAGCTGCTGCAGGAACCTCATGAGCATGTTTCTCTCAACTACAGCATTACCACAAGTTGAGCTCAACAAAGCTATGTAAGACATAGTGAGGCAGAGCAAATCAAACCAATGCTTGGTGCTTATCTCCCACTGTCTATGGAGTCATATTTATATTCCTTCATTGCAGGCCCTTTCATGTGTTTACTATATGAAAACATCCTTTCAACTGTGTCTGTTCTAGTAAAACATCCTTTCACCTGTGTCTGCTTTCACATCTTTCTTTCACGTGTTTGCTTTAGCGAGACATCCTTTCTCCTGTGTGCTCTAGCAAAACATCATTTGACATAACTAACTTTCCAAAGAAACTAAAAGTTTCTACTTCAAAGGGCATTTTGAATCTTATAAGCTTCAGGAGCTTTCTGAGACATAAAAGTTTTATTTCCTTTTTAAATCCCAATGAGCCACCATGTTCCTTCCAATATTTTTAATATTGGAATATTTTAATTAGGAGAAGTTTGCTACAAAACAGACATCTTAGTTAGTTTTCGATTGCCATAACAAAATACCATGACCAAGGCAACTAATAAAAGAAAGCACTTACTATGGGGCTCAAGTTTCCAGAGGCTTAGAGTACGTGACCATCATGACAGAATTGCATGGCAGCAGGCAATCAGACACAGCACTAGCACAGTAACTGACAGCTTATATCCTTATCCACAGGAATGAGGCAGAGGGAGAGACACCAGGAATGTAATGGGCTTTTAAAACCTCAAAGCCTGCACTCAGTGACACACCTCCTCAAACAAGGCTACCCTTCCAAATACTTCCCAAAGTTCTACCAGCTGGGGACTGAGTAGGGAGCCATTTTCATTCAAACCACCAAAATAGAGTGTGAGAAGACAAACAGAAGCAAGAGTTGAACCCTGGGAAAGAAACAGAAACTACAGGACAAACCAATGACTACAAAGATCCAGAGGGCCAGGAGAGTGGGTACAGTGACAGAAGAGAGTCACAGAGGAACGCTGGTTAATAACACTGGGAGCTTCAAATTAACTGGTAAGCTCAAGTCCAAGGAGCTCCCATTGGGCCCTCAGTCGTAATATGACCACTGACCTTGGGAGGAGCAATGGATGACAGATTGGAGAAGGTTTAAAAGTGAAGGGAAGATGTGCTGGGTGTATATCATCCTGTATCTACAGGTGCCGTCAACGCTTTCCACCATTTTCCATACACACATTTCATAACCATGTACCACATGACTTTCAAAGAAAATTGTTACAGATGGTTCTCCACCTACATCAGTTGATTTACTTTTTTTACTTCTCTGTGGTGGTTTGAAAGCAATACATATTCAGTGAAAACTGCACTTTTGCTCTGAAGTTTGATCTTTCCCCAGCCTAGCTGTATGTGGTGAGCTGGTCTATCACAATGCAAATCAGTGATATCATACCATAGCTCCCACCCAGCTGTGCCATCACAGTCAGAGATAGGCAATACTCTGGACAATGCTGGCCTGTAGTTTACTGTCTTAAACACAGTTTTTGATTTATAATAAGTTTTCCAGGTCATAACCCCATCACAAGTTAAGGAGCATCAGCATACAAAACCATTTTTGGTCACATATTTATGTGGCTATCCTTTAAAACAAAGCCACCTAGAGTTAACTATACCTTCACAAAGTTAATGTAAGCAATTGGTGAAAAGGTTATGGTGGAAAGTTTCAGTAATATATCAGTAATTTTTCTTACTTCAAAAGGTATAATTTCATTAAATCAGTCTTCCAGTAGATTTGAATCCCAAGTTGTCATTTGCTATTGGTGTGACTCTATGCTTAATCTTCCTGAGAAGCAGGTTCTTGGCAGAGTTAATAACAATGATAGCAGTACCAGCCATGTAATTGTATTCCTTGGGGCATTGCTGTAAGCTTTATATGTAATAAATGATGCCATACAGATAACAACTTTATCTTGTAATGCTGCTATCTTTTCTCTTTTAGATGACAACATAACCAGCCAAACAAACAAAAAGAAACAGAAATAAGAATATTTTCTTGAACTCACATTACTAAAGTGGCACAGTCAAGCAAGGTACTCATTAGCCTAAAACTGATATCATTATAACATGAATTCATTTAATAAATATTTTTAAAAATCTTTGAGTGTGAGCACCAATTAGACTGATCCAAATTTGAAATTTATATCAAAGACTGAAGGTCAGTGTGTTCTTTCCAAGTTTAGTATTCTTTTAAAAATATGCTGAGTTGCTGGGAATGTCTCATATCTTGTGAGTTTTTGAGGATATAAATGGCAACTCGAGTGGAATACAAATCACCAGAAGGGTTTTAGCGAGTGTATCAGGATTCAGCTTTACAACCTGGAGACGTGAGTACACTCATAGCCTGCCTGTCTGAGGACAGCTGAGAAGGAAGGGAGCAAATGGCACAGCAGTTGGGAACCATCACTTGCATCAGTCCAGCTGCCTGGCAACTGTACAATGGAGACTATTTAACTGAAAGGGGCAGTCTTAGTAAGAGAGCAGGACTCGATGGGAACATGAGAGGCATAAAACCAGAAATTGGGAATTAAAAAAAAAAAAAAAAACACAATACAAAAAAATGTTTACCACCACAGATAATGATGTTCTGGGAAAACAGAAAGTCAACAACAAACTGGGGAGAGACAGACAGACCCACGGTGTTGTAATGAGTAGTGTTGGCTCGGGAGTTAGAAAGAGATTAGTATAGAGCCGGCCTTGGTATAGTTCTTACTCCCTTTAAATCTTGGTTCCTTCGTAAAACTGTGTTAGTGTCTATTCTGGAGACTTGCACTGAGGAAATGAGATAATGTAAGAGAAGAGGCCAAAGGTATTGCTCAACTATGCAAAACTCTGCTCAGACCTGTCATACTATAAAGCCAAAAAAGTAGGAGAAAATTGAATAGAACTAACTGGAAAAACTGAATCACAGAGCAGCTGTCTAACTGAATATTATATAAACATTTGTAATTATATCTCATACACAACTAATGTGGAAATGATAACATAAACTCTTAAGAATAGTATTAGATATAAGTGCACATTGGTATGATTTTTATAGAAAATTATTTATATAAAAAATTAACTGTGGTTATTATTTGTATTGAAAGATCACAGATGGTTTTAATTTTCCCATGGATACTAAAACCCAGAAGTTTATGTACCATTCCAGGTTTTCTGCAGTGAGAGTGCATTGCTTATGTGAAACATGGATGTGTGATTGGAGACAAGCCATCATGGATGTTTTAATGTGTGTGGCTTTTAGCCCTGTCATCGTGGGATTCTAATTTGCTGGTCCTCAAATCTGCCACAGGTTAACCCCTGAGAAAATGGCAACAATCCAGCAGAAACCCAAAACATGTACCTAGAAGAATGAGAGGGATTTGATTTCACTTACTGTAGGTGGATTTTTTTTTTTTTAATCTGCCTCGGTGTTTGCTGCTCTGAGAGGAAGTATGTGTCATTGGAAAAGAATTTAATTCTTTGCAGAAAAAATGACAGCCAGTGGACACAAGAAGGAACACGAGTGCATGCTTCTCCAAGGTTCACACTCAGAGGAGCTGGGCTTTCTAACTGGAGGAGTCAGTCACCTGCTCACCCACACAAACGTCAGGGCTGCGCTGTGTCAGAAGGCAGGAACATGGAGCCTACCTGATGCTCTTGAAGTGCTGGTGTGTTTTGAGCTTTGGCTTGTAAGACTGGCGTGTATTGTGGGGAAGTTGACACCTCTATGAGCCTCAGTTTCTCAACTGTAAAATTCTATCTGTCTGCCACCCCTGAGAGAAGGTCCACTGAGAAAGGGATCATATTTTGTCCTACTTTGTTCCTAACAAGGTCACATGTAAGCTCGCTGTGCATTAAATAAAATGACACAGGTGTTCCAAGTGGCATTGAAAGTATGCAATCAATGTTGGCAATTACATCTGTGAGCATGGCCCTCCAAAGTGTAGTGTATGCATATATATGCATAAATACATGTCATATTTATAGATGACATTTTATTTTTCAGAAAAAAAAAAAAACTTAAATCAAGTGTAGGGAAGTGTTAAGATGTGCTAAATCAAGATGGTGATGATACCTTTATACTTTGATTTCTCTGCCCCAGAAACTTGTCAAATTGTCCTTAGCCTTTCCAAGAAGTGTTATATGGAAGGCAAGGTACCTTAGCCCTCACTAAATGTTAATTGTCTCTCAACATAAAGAGTAAAAAGTAGTTATTGTTCATTTAACAGTAGATTTGGATTATTTGATTTGAAAGACCTGACTTAACTACCATCCCACGGTGGCAGCATCCCACAGTGACACATTTTTTTTTTTTTAATGAAAATAGACTAGACACCAATAAGCTAAGCAAGAGTATTGATCTCAGCTAATATCCTGGCTAGTTTTGGGCACTTTCCAAGCTAATGTGTGTAAGTATCATTGGTTGTGTATCAGTGTAACAACTGCCTGCCACACACTAGGCATTATACTAGAAAGGACTTGAAAATGAAGCAATCAGAAGAGATAGTTTTTGTTCTCTCTCTCTCTCTCTCTCTCTCTCTCTCTCTCTCTCTCCTCTCTCTCTCTTACACACACACACACACACACACACACACACACACACAACCTCACTTGGGTAGGATAAGAAAGAGAAACAAATTATTATTATGTAGTAAAAACCAGATTATAGTCCAAGGGATGGGGTGTAGCATCCATCCGTGCTTAGCCATTCCATTTCGCATGGGATCTATAGCTCTTGTGTGTCTTAGAACTTTAGTAAACAGTATGGAGATCTTTAGGTTTTTTTTTTTTTTTCAACGAATTACCAACTTCATACAGGATTATCTTACTTAAGGATGAAATATAATCAAGCTTAATTGTGAGTATGTGTAAAAATGAACAGATGTATGGAGGTAAAGTTTGGAAAAGGACCACATCATTGATCAATATTTATTTGAAGGAACAAAAAAATGGCAAGAGGGTGGTGAGAAGGCTGTTCCTTTGTTACATGTGAATTTTTATATTTTCTTAAGACTTTGAATCAGGGATTCGGGCATATATTGTTTCAGTAGTGAAGGTATTACCGCATTGTTCTGGAAGCAGAGGCAAGGTCCAATCTTTCCCCAAATGCCCACGTTTTTCTATTTCATCTATCCCTTTTTAAATTTATCACTTTAAAATTACTACCCCACCACCATCAAGACCTTCATTCCCTTCTCTAGGTCATTGTCTTCACAAAAATTTCCAAAATCTGGCATCCTGGGCTGGAAAGATGGCTCAGCAGTTAAGCTGCCATAATACTCTTGCAGAGAGCCCAAGTTCTGTTCCCATTACCCATGGCAGACATCTCAAAACTGCCTGCAACTTTAGCTTTAAGAGATATGATGTGGCCTGGAGAGATGGCTCAGCAGTTACAAGTCCTGAGTTACAATTCCCAGCAAGCACATGGTAACTCACAACCATCTGTCATGAGGTCTGGTACCCATTTCTGGTGTGTTCCTGAAGAGAGTGACAGTGTACCCATAAACACACATAAATAAATAACTCTTAAAAAGAAGAGAAAGATGTGATGCCCTCTTCTGGCCTCTGTGCACACCTGCACTCGTGAGCACATACACACAGAGACACTTGTATACATGGAATGAAAATTTTAAAATAATTTTAAAGTAAGATATTAAAAGATCTGGCATCCTGTATATTTTACTTAAAAACAAAAGTATAAGTGTCCCTAATAAGAGTATAGGCTCTATGTAAGCTGAAATTGCTGTGTATTCATTTCATAACTTCAAATCCTGTTGCCTAGGACACCAAGCAGGTGCTCTGCAGGCTGACTTCCTGAGTCTATAAAATAGAATACCAACAGTATTGCTTCTGCGTGGAGGGATTAGAGATTCTTCCCCTCCTCCTCTCCCCTCTCTTTCTCTCCTCCTCCTCCTCCTCCTCCTCCTCTCCTCCTCCTCCTCCTCCTCCTCCTCTTCCTCTTCTTTCTCTTCCTGTTACATGGCATCTGGCCTTTTAAACAAGAATATATTAATTTTATTATTTAAGAAAGCTTTTAAAATTAAAAACTGTAACATTGTTACCTGGCTGTTGATAAATGGGTCTCCGATAGAAACCACAATGGAAGGAATATGGGTTAGTGGGAATCAAGCCAAGGAGTCTCAAAAAACCTGGTGGGCTGAAGACAAAGTCCCCCCCTACCCCCAATTCCTACAGTCTTTTCTGTCACCTGTTTTGTTCCAGACACTGGGATAAATGCCAAGTCATGGGTCATTGGCTCACAAAGGGTCTTCTGCTTCATGATTTCTCATCCTCAAACAGTGGAGCCCAGAATCTCACCCTCATCTTTCCACCCAGCCAATGTTTTCTTTTTTTGCATCTGGTTCCTACTTAGGTTTCAACCAATTCTTTGTTGAGCCACTGGCCTCTTATTTTCCTTGGGAACTGGACTCTGTTTAGGCCATAAAAGGGATGAAATGCATTACCCGATACTTCTCTATTCAGCTATTGAAGCCATGCCCCAGATGGAGGCCTCGAGGGCCACGTTCTCCCATTGTGGCAGCAGCATCTACACCCAGCCCTTTGAAGGCGGCACATGTGAAAATGAACTTGGGGCTTTTGCCATTTTTCTCTCTCTCATTTTTTTCTCTCTTCTGTTGCAGGTTGCATTGAATGACTAGGGGGATCCACAGCTCATCTACATGTTAAATGTTAAATGTAGCCTGCCCTGAGAACAACAAGGGCTGGTGGCCACCATGGCTCAAAAGTTAGGGGACATGGATTCTTATTATTGCCCTACCGCTAAATTGCTACGTGATTCTGCTCAGACCATGTGGATCATTGCTCAGTGTCTTCATCTGTAGACTTTTGAGTTGTTTCTATAGTCCCTGCCCAGGTCAGCTTTGTTAATTGAGGACCGACAGTGACACCTGGTGGTTCATTTGGAGCCATGCCTTTCATTTCTCCACTGGACAGCCATAGAGAAACAAGTGTCCCCTTGGCCTGCTCTCCTTCCTGGTCCCTGACTCACCCTTGTCAATCATCATTGCCCTCACTTTGTCTCCTGCCAGACTCAGAGGAATTCGTCCACCTTCCTCCACAAGTTGCTTCCAGCCGCAATCTGGCAGATGCTACTAAAGTCAAGGTAAAAATAACAGACATACTTGTGAATGAGAGAATTTCAGCCTTGGGTGTTATGTCAGCTGGCAGGACAGCTTTAGAGAAAACATAGGTGACCTCTGCTAAAGTAGTAGAAGTAGAGATTTGTTTCCTAGGGATCCAAGCTTGTAAAACTATCAGACTCCAAACTGCTTCATGCTCTGGTTTCACATGTACAAAATAAGGGAAACATGCCACTAACACTATCTTCAAACTAGCTTTATTTGTTCATTTATTCATCCACTGGACATTTAATGAGCATTGATCTGTGCCAGAAATGCAAGCTTAAAGACACATAGTTACAGTTTTCAAGCCTCGATTTTGTGTAATGAAGAGGAAAGATAAGAAAACTCTCAATACCAGGCAAAAAGATGTTGGAAGGTCGATGGTATCGGAGGTGGAGAAATGGTTCAGTGGACAAGAGTGTTTCCTATTGAGGTACGTGGATCTGAGCTGAGATCCATAACACTGACATAAAAAGCTGGGTGTGTCTGCTCAAGCCCTTATAATCCCAACATTGTGGGGATCAGAAACTGGAGGACTGCTGATCATCACTTAGCTACAGGTTCAGTAAGAGATCATTTCCATAGAATAAGGTGGAAAGTTACACAACAGGATACTTAATATCCTCTGGCCTCCATCAATGTGCATGGGAACACACACATGCGAATGGGTGTGCGGTGCACCACACACACACCACACACCACCTATACAAGCAAATAAGGTATACCGTGTGGACACAGAATGATGTGTGTCCTGAAAAGAAAGGTTGATAGTGGACGGAACACTCACTGATTAGGGGTTTTCCAGAGGAGGATCTTCTGGAATGCAAGAGTGGAAATTTGCATATATCTACTGGCATGTGCCTGAGAAGAAAGGTTGCTAGTGGACAGAACACTGATTAGGGGTTTTCCAGAGGAGGATCTTCTGGAACGCAAGCGTGGAAATTTGCATATACCTACGTGATCTGTATCCCTAGTCTCGACACGAAAACCTAGCACTGTCCTGATCCAGCCCCACGCCTTCCATACTGTGCCATTCCACCGCTTCACTGTAGCCAAACCATTCAAAAAGTTCATGTTCTGTCTTCACTTTTTTTTTTTTTACTTCCAGTTCCATGCCACCCTCCCTGCTTTATTTGTCATACTTGATGACTAACATGGATAGAAAGCAAATGCACCATGACGCTGTACCCGAGCAGCTCCTTGTTCCTGCTGTTGCCATCCCGCCGACAGCCTAGTGTCTCTCTCAGTGTCAGCCCCTTCCTGACATGTTTGTTTCTCTGACTTCATGATATCTACTCTTCAGTTAAGGCTGCTGACGCCCTGTCCGACCCTTTTCTCGGCTGCTTCCACTCTATATAACGCGAAATGTCCTTTGTAGGTGGGACATTCATTCATTCCTATGGTTGGGCACATCTTTCTAAATTCTCTATTTGAACCCGACCTCAGGAATTATTACTCATTGAGAGATTGTTATTCTTGTTATATTTTTATCTTGGTTTTTAAAATTCTTTTTTATTGTTTGAGCATTTTATACATGTATATAATGCATTTTTATCAAATCTAATCCCTTCCTTTTCCTCCAATTTCTCACCCATCTCAACCACTTTTTCTTCCTAGCTTCATTTTTTTTTTCATCACCGAGTCCATTCAGTGCTGCCAGTATGTGCACGTGTGTAGTACCACCTGCCGAAAGAAGCATGTGTAGCTCCACAGGGCTGGATAAAATTTGGGAAGCCTTTCTTGGCACTTTTTGTTCTTATAGTGACACTGATACATGGTTAGATCGAAGGCTGTATGCAAGAAAATCTATCCTGATTTTCTTCATAATATGCACCAGTATCTATCATGCTGACCAGATATCTCAGTGGGTAAGGTGTTGCCAAGAAAGCATGAGGATTGAATTCAAATCCCTAGCACCCACATGAATGCTATTCAGTGTCAGGCAACATGTTGATCCTGGGACTTCCTGGCCAGCCAGACTAACCAAACACTAAATAAACTCTTGGTTCGTTGAAGAGATCTTATCTCAAAAACTAATGTGAGAAGTGATTGAGGAAAGCATCAGACTCTGGCCTCCACATGTACCTACATGGATGAGAGCATGTATGCATGCTCGCACTTACACACACACACACACATACACACAGCCTACTCAAAATAACTTGTTTACTGAATGACTAAATGAAACATTAAAAAGCAAATTATTTAAAGTGACAGAATAAATCTCTGAGTTTGATTTTTTTTTTTTTTTAAATTCTTCACTCGATCCAGTTCAGGTTTATCCAGGCAAGTCTTACAGGTCTGTCACAGGCTCAGTGTTTCAGGATGTGACCTAAGTTTCAAAGATTTTAGGTTTCTATGGTAAGTGGCTCCCTTCCCCCATGGTCTCTGCAGCCTACTGAGGAATTTCCCAGGATACCCCACTGATAGTCTTGGTAATTCCGGGTTCACGAACTTCTTCTCTGTGGCCCTGAAGCCTGTTTGTTTTAGGAAATTCGTTCCTGTAGCAGGTCATATTCCACCTTAGTGTGATTCACATTCCATACCTTTATCAACCCACCCATTCCCAGTTTCCAGCAACATGCAGACAGAAGACAACGGTCCAGGCTGTGGAAAAGGAAAGGCTTCTTAGCCTAGCCCATTAGCACCTGCAGACAAGGAAGCTGTGGGCAGCACACTCAATTCAGAAAAGCAGGTAAACTCTCTTCAAATAAACTTGAAGCTGATCCCTTCCATAGTTAAGGCACAGGAACAGAGGAGCTCCCAGAACCAAAAGGGACCAAAAAAAAATAGATCATCCTCATCTTCCTTTCTCAGCAAAAGCCTTCAGGAAGGGGATCATTGGTCTCCTGGAATAGACCACTAGTCACATTCATTCAGGAAGCTTTAAGGATACTTTATAAGTAGGCAAAACACAGCAATGATCTATGGAATATTCTTCTTTCCTTTATCATGTGACATTGGTCAACCTAAACAAAATCAGTTTCTGAGCCTGGATTCTAGCTCTGGGTTTGCTAAACTACATGACACTTGGGCAATGACTTTGAGCCTCAATTTCTTCCCTATTTTTCTTCTACCCTTCTTTCCTTCCTTCCTTCCTTCCTTCTTCCTTCCTTCCTTCCTTCCTTCCTTCTTTCCTTTTTTCCTTCTGTTTTTGTTTTGTTTGTTTTGGTTTTGGTTTGGTTTTGGTTTACTAGATCTTGCTATATAGCCCAGGCTGGCCTTAAACTTGTATCTTCCTGCCTCAGCTTCTCAGGTGCTGGGATCAAAGCTTATACCACTAAAGGGTCTTTAAAGTGGGGAGAATGTCCTTGCTAATCGTTATGAGTATTAAATCAGATAATTGTCTAGTCCAGGGCACAATGCCTGGATCAGGAAAATCAGTGGTTCTGTACCCTTCGTGCCTGAGCAGAGGAAAATGTTTTATAGATCTTGAAACTTGATCCAGAGAATTTTCTTGTCATCTTGCTCAGTTAAACACACAAGCAAGTAATCTGTGATGCAGATAAAGAGGAATTCCCAGCCTTGCATCCTGGTTCATGGTACCCCATGTTTTTTGCTTGTTCATGTGAAGTGTTTCTTTGCCTTCTATCCCTGCATCTCTTGAGATGTGTGGCAAGTAATATATATTGGCATAGAAGGCTTATGGGCTTGAATTAAATCTGAGCTGCAACATACTCATAAGTGACTATAAAGCCCTTGAAAGGTAGCTTTAATTTTGCAAGTATAAAATGCATACTTAGTTTTAAATATTTGGCAACAAGTAAAATATTCAGTTAATAATGTTTATATTAATTATACAATTAAACAATAATATATTGCATACCAGTGAGTTAACTAAGATTTAATCTTAATTTTATCCATTTTTTCCATTTGTTTAACATAATTATTGTAAAATTTGAAATCTTGTGCATAGTTGGATTTCAGTCTGAGCTGAAGGAGACTACGGACCAGTAACTGGGTGAAAGATCATTGAATACACACTAGACTTCGTGCCTGTACTCACACTACTAAGGTTGTAAGGCACTTTATAAGTTACAGTATCCTAGGATCTTACAAATGTTGGGATATAGATTTGTTCCTTTTTGAATGGAGATTTAGTAAATCACTAGTATGGGACAAATACCTTTTTTGTAGAATAAATATAAGGAGAGGAATGGCTTCCCTTTGCAAATGAGAAAGAGAATACCTGTGGAAGTTAATAGATTTAGCTACGGTGGGTGACCTTGCTTTAAAGAGGCAGAGCTAGCCTAGAATCTGCATTTCACTGCTGCCACCCTCCAGCTCTGTAAAATTAGCAATTTAAAAAATAGTTCAAGTGCCACCGGGGATGCTTCAACTCAGTTTCCCTGAGGAGTGCTTTCTTGTTTAGTAGAAACTTACATTTTTGGGAAAATCTTACATGATTGCAAAAAAAAAAAAAAAAGTTTTCAAGAGGCTCCTTGAATACTGGAGAGGAAACCCCTGCACTTGTCAGGTTTGGTAGATCATTGACACCTAGTAGAAAAGTATGGAAAGCTTCTAAAGGAGAGAGGCTCACGAAGTGGACAGGCGGGGAGCTGCTGGTGGTTAATTGTTCACTAGCTCTGGAGGATGTGCCTGGGAGGGCAGTGGGAGTGAAACATTGACCAGCTCTGATTTAGATGCAGGAATGTACTGGGGAGGCAAGGAAGGTCATGGGAGCAGTCGGCACCTGAGACAGCTCCATGGGCAAAATTCCTGCGAGAGAAAAAGGGAGTGTGCTCAGAGGGGAGGGAGGGCCTCTGGCCTCAGAATTGGTTTATTTTCCTAATTCCTAGGGTCATTTCCAGAACCTGATTTGAAGAAAAAAAGAAAGAGAGAGTAAGAGAGAGAGAGAGAGAGAGAGAGAGAGGAGAGAGAGAGAGAGAGAGAAGAAGAAGAGAAGAGAAGAGAAGAGAAAGAAAAGAAAAATCGGTGAGGTCATGTTTGACTTTCCATCCCAACAAACTCTCCTAAATTTTATATCTGGGTTTAACAGAATAAGGGACAGGAGAAATAAAAATGAATTAATAAGATATTTGCCCTGGCCTCTGAGCCAAACTGGAGAATGGAATGAATTGCTTAAAGGCCCTTGGACATGGACTCAAGTGCTGGCTTCATCTCACCATGCAATCTTAGGCAATTAGATAAGTCCCAGTGTTTCAGTTTAGTAAACTGGAGGAGACCAGTGATAAAACTTCTTTCTGAGTGTTGCTACATTGGTTAACTGATAAGGAGAAAGCTCCTGGTTCCTTTTCAATTGTTGTTTAGTTAAAAGGTAGGAAAGGCAGTATCTGGTCGTTTAAAATTGTGCAAGGCCTCCCACAGCTCCTGGGAAAAGTCTCAAGGCTCCATCTCTCTGTGATCTGATCCTAGCTCATCTATAGCGCATCCTTCCTCTTGCCTCCCCTCACCACCTCCAGGCCCCCACTTCGTGGAAGTTTCTGATCTGTGACCCTTCTAGAATCAACATTCGGGATGATGAGGCTTGGTGCTTATTCCTTAACATTTTCTGAAGTCCCTCTGTCACCCAAGAGAGTTACCCTTCAAAGGTCTTCCTCCAGTACAATCCTCCAGGCAGCCTTGTCCTCTCCTGGGCTTAGAACTTAGCCCATTGTGGCCAAGCTTGCTAGCCAAGATATAAATTGACAAGGAGCATGTTGCATTTCTCTTAAAGTACAAAAGTTTGCTGGCTGCCTGCCTGCCTGGTTTCTGTTATAGAGACTTGGATTAAATTTCTCTTGGACTAGTTTGTAAAAGCCCTCGATGCTGGATGGAAAAGTGATTTGCATTTTCTCTTGGCAGGGAATTCTCCAAGTGAGAACAGTGTTGAAAAATAACCGTTTAACTAGAGCTCCAGCATGGTGTATGCATGCGTGCTGTGTGTGTGTGTGAACATGCAGATGCACGTGTCTGAGTCTGGCGAGGTTGACAAGTTTCTTCTCATTGGTTGACAAACTCCAGAGGCAGAAAATCAATATGATTTTGTAAATATGATGACCCTACTGGCAACATAGTTTCATGGTTGAGTTTCAGAGTTGATGCTACATTCCCCAGCAATTGAGGCAGATGGGAAATCTTAGTCAAATCATCAGAAAGAAAGATTCTTGACCATTCTGGATTGGGGAGGAGGGACGCTATTGAAAGCATTATGGTAATTGTTATTTCATTTTACTAAAGACCCATTATGTGCCAAATGCTTGTTTAATGTTTACGACTACCCAAATTAGGTTTTTTATTTTTTTGGATAGGAAAAATTGACTCAGAGGTGAAGAGTCCTGTAAGACACTCTACTACTAGTAGGAACTAGATCTGAATTACCATCTAAGAATGTCTGCCTCCAGCTACTACACTATACCTCAGCCTGTGGGAGGCATGCGTCATGCAATGTTTTGATAGCAAATACAACCACTCTTCATGATTGTTCAACTTCCAAGGAGAAGTGTTTATTCAAACTTTGGGGTTCGATCGGTGTCATTCTGGAAATTACTTGAGCTGAGAAGTGAGCAGGCACCCCTAGAAACTCCTCTTTTAGTCTACCTTCAAAGTATTTTTTTTCCTGAAGCAGTAGCTAAAATCTTTTATGAAAAAGATGCTAAGCTTCATGAAAGTATTTCTATTACTATCTTTAGAGTACAAGCTAAACATGTCCAAAATAATTTTTGCCATCCATGTCCAAAGTAATCATCTGCCATCTTTTTTTTTTCTTGAACCTTAAGTTGGGCATGCCCTCTAATGAACATCTTAAATACGTTCCTGAATGTGGCTACCTTCAAAAGGCTTTCTCATATGACTATGAGAAAGGGGCTTCTCCCTTCCCCCAATAAAATTCGTCTTCTTTTCTTCATAGAGGGAGTTGCTTTTGAAATAGTTACCACAATCCCCTACCTGCTACAAGTAAAGAATAGTTCTTCACTCTTTTATTTCTTGGTTGTGTTTGCTTTAGCTTTGCATGACTAAAATGCTGGCTTCTTGCTTTTTGTTAGAATGACTGAAGCTTGGAGCTTCACCCCATCCTCTCTCCCATCAAAAGCAGAAAACTATAATGAAGCCAATGTTGATTGAGTCCATTACACTGCATTGTCTACAACCAATTTCTTTCCAAACCTCACCAAAACACAAGCCTTACTTAGAGGCAACATATATTATACAAAGCTTGCTTGAGGGAACTCAGGGATAAGAAGTATGGCTGTGCTTCCTAAGAAAGTTAAGAAGGCAAAGCTGGAAAATCAGAACAGAGATGAGAAGAGCTACTTCCTGGAGTGTACTCTCTCTTGAGCCTGGTTTTCTCAGCGTCTCCACAAGAGGCTGAGTTCTTATTTCCTAAGTACAAAAACTTCAGTTAGGGTTATACTTTTGAATTTTTGTTGATGTCTTGAGAAAAGAATCAGGCCTTCATACTTCAGTCATCTCTACTTCCTTTCTCCCTGGAGAGACTTTCAAAAAGCCACCTTCTCCTTCCCTCCATCAGGGTCACTCTAATAATTATATGTGAAAATTCACTATCCTGGGGTTATGGAAAGATGTCTTTGTTGGTACAAAGTAGGGCAGCTGAGTCTGATCACCAGATTAAAAAAAATAAATAAAAGCCCAGAACAGTGGTTTGCATTTCTAATTCCAGAAATGGGAAGGCAGAGACAAATAGATCCCTGGGACTCAATAGCCAGCCAGCTAGCTTACTTGTAAGCTCCAGGCCAATGAGCAACTATGTCCTCTGGCCTCCATATGTATGTGCACACACATGAACACACACTGGCACAGACACATGTACCCAAGTACTCCCATGAACACCTAAACACATACATATAATCCATCCTGGAGTTGAAGGGTTTCAGGAGACATGAAAGTGGGACTATAGTTGGAGAGTGAGGATTCTTGTGAAGGTATTTGTACAGCAAAGGCAAGAATGACCCAAAGTCATCTTCCTTTTTGATATCTTTATTCTTCCTTATTCCAGAAAATATAGGTAACTCTTCCTGAATACCTTGCATTACTTCCTTGGAGAAGTGATTCCCTGTATCTTCAAGTGCCATTTCCACCTGAAGAATCAGCAGTTTTGAGTTGGATGAGGCTGGAGTGCCATATGTGTGGAGGGCAGCTGGGATCAGTGAACCAGACTTAAAGTTAAATCTTCACCAAGCTGTGCTGGTACCGCTGATAAAGACAGGTAGTTGTTCACATTCAAGGGGCTGACCACAGCTGAAGGAGCATAAGTCCTAACCCTACAGTAAAGTCTCCATTCAAGTACGCCACTTAAAGGTCAGAAGTGGTGGCCAAGAAGTTGATTATACTTACTGACTGGCCAGGCCTGCTTGCTTCCACAGTAACATGTTAACTGGTCTACCTGTAGATATGTGATTCATCTAAGCAAAACCAGATCTTGTGCATCTCCTAGTCTGCTCCTTTCACACAATGTCAAACCTCCAGGAATGGAATGATTACTTTTGTAAACATAATGGAATGGGGCCATACATAACTTGAGCCTACTGCTAACCCATGAAGGGTAAAAAGCAAAACTCTCTTTCCTAGAAATAAACAAGAGCAATAAAAAACATGGAGGGGGTGGGTGTTGCACTATGCTTACCTTACCTCTCCTGTAACTCTGTGATGTTTCAATGACTGGCTTCCCAGTGGTGACTTAGTGAAAGCATAGAAAACTAATTAACCCTTCCTTCACTCTTTTGCTTGAATCTAAATAATGAGGAAAACAAAGCACACTAAGTAGTGAGGCCTGTTCTCTAAGCATAAGTGATAGCCTTGAGCTGGTAGGTAGCAGGCGTCCCTCATTCTGCCACCTTGCTCTACCATGGTAGGAGAAGGAGAATGAACCACACCAATGTAAAGGAAGGAAATTTTATTAAAGTTTTTCTACACGGAGATAATGGTTTTCCTGTTGTCAGACTGCCTAGCGTCCAAACATTCTGCAGCACATATAAGAGATGTGAAGAAGATAAACCACAAAGAGGATGTGAGGGAACAATTCTGGCAGACAACCTCCCAGTCTGTTAAACACAAGCTCCTATATCTTTGTAATAGCAGTTTGGTTGCTATCTAGGGGTTATGCTTTTTTTTTTAATATTCTCACATTCATTCATTAGAATTCATATTCATTACTAGTTACACATGCACGGACATCTATCTAATGTGTATGTTATCATGGCATTTTGCTTATAATCATAAAAAATGGAAAATAACTTAAGTTGCCATCAGTTTAGGTCTAGATCGGTCATAGAGTAGAATACAGGGACAAAGATTAATTTCTGGAATGAGGATTTGCAAAAGTACATCCAAGAGCAGAAGCCACACGTAGATTAAAGTGTCACCCTATGTGTCATGCAAAATTTACACTAACAGTGTTGTCACTACTAAAAAGAGCATAGTAACAGTATTAGCAAAAAACCTCATAATTCTTTATATGTGCTGATACAGTCAAGTGATAGGCAATTATAATCACAATAGTATAGTATGTGTGTGTATTCAATTTTGTATAAACATCATAAAATGCCTAGGAGGGGAAAACTAATGTCAAATGTTTGATTTTGTTTTTAGAGATGTGTTGTTTGCACTTTTACAGTAAGCTCTGGCTCTTGGAATCTTTCTGCCCTCTGCTTCTCCACACTGTCCCCTGGGTCTAAGGTTGGTGACTTTTCGGTACATGAACTGAACAGGAGCAGCAGTAGATATGCTGAATGGGGGCAGCAGCAAGAGGCCTGAACAGTATAGGTGGTATAACAGTATAGATGGAAGAGTTTGGAGAAAGAGAAAGAAAGGGGGATGATGTCTTAATATTATAATCTCAAAAAATAAAATCATTAAAAATATCATTACAAAAACATTTGTTTGTTTGTTTTAATTTGTAGTTATGTGTATGTGGTGGGGGTATATATCCTCTGAACCAGAGGTATCATTTCTTTCTAAGCCGGAGTTACAATATAGTGCTAACCTACTTACCTCCCAGATCTCCTTTTATTTTTCTTTTAAAGTATAAGGTGGGAAACCAACAATGAGGGAAAAGCTTGGAAACAAAACTTTTGAAAGAATATAATTCGATAATTCTGAACCATATGAATATATAACTCTTCAAAATTCAAATAAATATATGCAACTTAAAAAAAAAGAATAATGTGATGAACACTAGGAAAGAGAACCCAGGGTCCCCCAGGAGACTACAACAAGGGACACAGGTCAGCCTGTAGAGCCTGGGGAACATCCCTAAGAAATTAACCTTGGAATTGGGATGGGAAAAATAAAGAGTCAAAGGGCAAACAGGTGATGTGAGACTGCCCAGGAGAAAAAAAAATATCAGCAGCAGCACCTCCCCCGCCAGCCCAGAAAGAGCCATCCACTCAGAGAACAGAAAGATATACAGCTGCTGAAATACACACAGCAGCAGGCAGGCAGAGAGAGGAAGCAGCAGTTGAAGGCTGAAAGCAATGCACAGCCTATGTTTAAAATGCCTGGCTTTGTATTAAGAGCTGCACAAAGCCATTGAAGAGGTTGAAGCTGGAAAATAGATGGGATCAAGGTTACAGTTAAAATGAGTCTAGAGCCAATGAAGGGATGAGACAGGAGGAAGCAAGAGGGATGCTGACAACTCATAGAGCTGACAAATCACTGTGGAGAACAGCTTGACAGTTTCTTTTGAAAGTTAAACATACACCTACCCTATGACCTAGCAATTTCAGTCGCAGTTTTGTATTCAAGTTAACCAAAAACATGTGTTCACAAAAATATTTGTACAAGATTTTATAATGACAATAATTTGCAGGATCAAAATCTATACTGAAAAAAACCCAGCAATTTTCTATCAAAAAATTGATAAGCAAATAGTTGTGCATTTATATTCTGGGATACTACTCACTACTCAACTGCATCATAGATGATTCTTAAATAAAAAATAAAAAACAAAAACAAAATAAACAGCAACAGTTAAGTATGTGTCTGCATATACCTCATCATTCTACGGATGTGAATTAAGTTCTCGTATGGAAAAAATTGAGGAATGTTCTAGGGTGCTAGAAATGTTTTGTGTCTTGTATATTGCAGTTATAAAGAATTTGCAATAGTCAATGTCATCAAAGAATAACTGGGCTTGTGCCTCCTATTGTCTGTCAACTAAAAAAAAAAAAAAAAGATACTAAGAAAGGCAGGAAGTGATTCAACAATTCAGGAAGACATGAAGGTAGCCCAGATGCCTACCATAGCTATAAAATAGTGTATATAAGTTAGCAAGCTCTCTATAGTTGCAGTTGAGATGCATGACTTGATGTAAACTATAAGGCTCAGTGAAGCAGCATGGGCTTGGCTTAACCTAACCTATTTCAGACTTTGGTGGTGATGTTGACCTTCAGAAATTCCCCTGAAACAGTTCTGCTTGTTTGCTGTGAAAATCTTAGGATGATTCGTCATGATCTCCTTGTTGGCTTGTCACGGCTTGGCAGGAAATGGAAGCAACTACTGCTGAGATGTATCAGACTACTTAACCTTGGGGCAAAAAAAGAGTGGGCAGGAGCTATTTTTTGCTAGGGGTGAAGGACAGTTTTCTGCTGAAAACTAGACTCTCAAAAAAAAAAAAAAAAAGGCATTCATTCTGTTGTTGGGCTGCTCCAGTTTTGAATTTACTTATTTATTTATTTAGAATAATTAAAGCCTGAAGGGTACAGCAAAAAGGAAGCAGACTGTCAGTTCCCAAGGCAGTGACTATAATGATCAGTGACACCGGCCACCAGAGTTCAGGGAGTTTGCTTGGAGTTGGGAAGAGATAGTAAATACATGCGGGCTGCTTGCAATCACATGCCTCAGTAAGAGAGGCTTGGAGAGAAGGCTAAGCGGAAATCCATCCAAAGCTACCCGAATGGCTGGTCACCAACAATGTCACCCAGTTCAACATTTTCCAGTGCATTTCCCCCCAATGTTAGTAATACCATACTTATTTTAACTTCATATTTATTTTTTTTCCTCTAAACTACTTTAAATAAGCACCAAAGCTACTGCTTTTAGTATCTACACCAATAGATACTAAATGTCCTGGTTGTATACTTGGCCATTAAATCCGTGAAAGGAAGACATCTTTTCACAGGACAGCGTCTTAGATCCTTTAAAGTTATTTCTCAGTTGCAGTAGACATATCAGTGTTCTACTTTTATTCTCTGATGTCTGCTACCTAGTGTTTTTTCCCCTGTGGGTTGATTTCTACTATGGTGCCTCTTCTTAATACAAGGTAGGGTACCAAAAGCAGACATGACCTGCCACTCTCAGAGGAGCAATGAAAGATGGAGGTGGCTCTCACTGAGTCACCTTTTCCAAGGCATCAGGGCAACCATGTTGACCAAACTGCTCCTGTCATGTCATTATTGCTGTGGTTCCTTTCACTGGGCCCTGATTGTCCCCTGACTTCTACCCATTTCCAAGCTTAATCTCCCTATTTTACAAATCCCTTCTCTTCTACTTATGCTGTCTAAAGTCTGTTTTCATTGCTGAGATTCGAGATGGTATACAGTCATCAAGCATTTCCTTTCCTGTCTCAAGCCTTCTAAGTATTGCCTCTCAGACAGTGTCTCAGTCACTCAGATCCCAGACATTACTTGGATGACAAGGGTCTTGTAAGACTCCTGAGTGAGAGGAGCATGGACTGTGATCAAGGTAAGAGCAAGGGAGATGCTTAAACCTGCACACGATGCAAGACTGCATTGCATGACTGAGAATGCGCAGTTGCTCCACGGAGGCAGAAGCACTCAAACACCAGGAGTTAAGGTACCCTGCTACCTCATGATAACAGCATCAGCAGGGAGGTATGGCTAAAGGTGGAGTGAAAACAAGACTTAGTGAGACTAGAGAACTGGCCCGAGGTCACACAGCCCAGAACTCTGTGATTTGGATACTGGAATTGGAGCCAGGTCTTATTCGTACCTGGGGTTGCCCCTTTCCACTCCAATAAATCTGCTAGGCAATGAAGAGTAAACCATATGCCATTTCTGCCTTCCAGATTTGGATTTCAGCGTTGCATCCTTGATTTGGAATGAACCCACCTGAACCTAATGATGTAACCAGACCACTGGATTATAAATGTTTTTATTTATTTTTAAAACACAAGGTTAAAAAAAAAGAGTCCCCCAAGCCCATGGCAAGGAGAGCTGGCGCGTCAAAGCCTGTTTTGATTTAAGTGGAATAGATCCAGCTTGAGTGTAAATTTGAGACTGTTTGCTTATGTCACACTCTATTTTTCAAATTACTTTCACATGTCTCAGCTCACTCATTCCCCTGCTTCTGGATGGGAAAACTGAGGCCTGAGACTTAAATAGATGTGTTCATGTTCACGAGGCAAATTACCAGCAGAGTCAACACTGTCCCTTTCTGTATGTTCTAAGGAAAGGTTGTGTCATTTAAGTGAGGAGACCTGGACTGTTCATTCTGACGATTTTGTTTAGTTCCTGGACCGATTCAGGTAAATATTAGCCCACGTCTCACTTCAATCAGTCTTTGTCTTTGGGTTTTTTACCCTTAATTATTTTTATTTTATATTCCAATTCACCGTTCACTCCTCCCCTCTCTCTTTTCTCTCTATTAGTCTTTCCTTTTCTTCTCTCTTTTTTTTTTTTGCTTCACTCACAAATACATTTGTCTGTCTCACATAGGGATAAAATCATGTGACTAAGTGGCCTTTAAGGTCTTGGAAACCAGGGTATTTTCTTATGGATTTTTTTTATTGTTTGGGTTGTTTTGTCAGGGTAATGAAAAAAGACTCCCAGGCCTCTTATCTCAGGCCTGCTAGAGGGTGCTTGCAGTTTTGTTTTTCTTTCCATGATGGTTCCTTACAAATGCATGCCGAAGGTCACTCCAGGTCCTGGAGATAGTGTTGGGTAATCAATCACATCCAACACAACAGCATCAGCAGATAATGTCAGTGCTGGAGCAAAGAGAAGCAACAGGGTAAACCGTCCTGGGATTGTGTGCCCAGCACAGGTGATCTGATGGGTTGCTTTTTGTTCCCCAGAAGTTCTTGAGAGTCAAAAATATCTTCTAGCTCAGTGGTCCTTCCTCCTTTCTGTTTCTATACTCAAAAACAAAAAACAAAAACAAACAAACAAAACAAAAGAAAACAAATACTCATGTGTAGAAAAGGCTCAGAAATTTCCCAGGTAATCTCATCATTGCGATTCTGAGAGCAATACAGATGTGTTTAATAACGCCAAGGGATGGGTCCACATGGGGCCCTCAGCAATGATTAATCCTTTCAAAATATAAACAAACAGAACCCGCGAAGGAACTCTGTGCTGCCTTTGGGAGGACAAGCTTTGCAAGCTCGATTAAGTCATGTCATTTCTCCAGGCTTCAGTTTCCTAAACCATAAAATAATGAGCTAATTTGTTTCTTGCACACGATGGTGGCGGTGGTGAGCTCAGCCATGCGTGCATGCTTAGAAGTCAGAGGTCAACCTAGGTGTCTTTCTCCACCTTATTTTTTGAGACGAGATCTTCCATGAACTTGTAGTTCACCACCTCTGCTGAACTGTCTTACTAGTATGTCCTAGGGATCCCATGTCTCTTTGTCTGCCTGCCAGGATTCAGGTGCATATCCATCCCTCCCTGCCAAGGGAGGAAAGGAGAAACTTTTATGTGGGTTCTAGGGATCTGAATGCAGGTCCTCAGGCATTATATTAAGCACTTTACCATCAAGCTACCTCGCTGGACTTATATTACTCAAACTAGCCTGATATACATAGTGAGACCATATTCCAACTAACTAACCAACCAACCCACCAACCACCAACCACCAACCCACCAACCACTAACCAACCCACTAACCAACCCACCAACCCATTAACCAACCACCAACCAACTAACCAACCAACAACCAACCAACCAACCAACCAACCAACTAAGAGCAAAACAACAACTACTTTGTGACAGATCTTAAAATAAATACAGTGTCTGACCTCAGAGGCTTTCAAATGGAATAAACCAAATGGTATAGTCAAGGGGAAAAATATCATTTAAAATTGTTATTTCATTTCTTTGTTGTGTGTGTGAGTTGTAAGTAGGTGTGCATGCACATGTGTGTACATGCGTCCAGAGATCCCATGTGGCAGAGAAACTTGTAGGAGTCAGTTTTCTCCTCCTACCCTGTGGTCCCAGGGATCAAACTCAGGTGTCAGTGTTGTTAGCAAGTGAGAGTGAAGATACTGTGTAAAACAAGAGACCTCTCTGCCCAGTTTATTTTTAGGAGTCCTGACAGCCTTAAAAGCTGACGTATCTGACTTGTATGCTTGTCTTCATTCAAATTGCTTTTTTGTACTAATGTATTTTGTTCCCCTTAGTTACTTGTTTTAAAATTCCTTTTGTCATTCTCATCCATAAGCAATTACTGAATCAAATACTGTTTAATTGCCATGGTAACTAGAAAAGTTAGAGAACATAATAACCAGATCACCATATCCAAAGAGAACAGCAAGGACTTAGAGGGTAATTCAACCTTTTCAAATTCACACAGCTATGAAGTTGCAGAGCCAGTGTCCGAACCTCAACTGTCAATGTCTAAACTCATGCACCTTCTACTACACGGTGCTGCTTCAGGGATATACAGCCACTAACGATCAGCAACATAATTTGCAAGATCAGGTATAAAATAAAAATAGGAGTCTCTGGGCTGGCAAGACAGCCTAGTAAGTGATGCCCTGAATGATTGTCCAGGTCATTCATCCATGAAGCCAAATCTGCCAGCTACAGTGACTTTGTAAATGGTATCTACTGCCAAAGAGAAGACACATCCAAGCAGTGTGTAGGCCTAGACTACAGTGGCAGGATTTTTCAGTGACCAGTTTTGCAGGCAGTTTTTCTGATGTCCAATGTGTATTACCTGAGTGAGATTTATGGGCTCTGTATGTGACTTTCCCAGCATACCCCCATTGTTTTATTAAGCAATACTAATATTTCCAGTAAAGGGATATCTGACAAAATCTGTGTGGTTAAGAGCACTGGCTGCTTTTTCAGAGGACCCAGGTTGGAGTCTCAGTACCAACGTAGTGGCAAACAACCATCCTTAACTGCAATTCTAGGAGATCTGACACCCTCTGCTGGCCTCTGTAGGCACTACATGCACCACACACACACCACACACACACACACACACACACACACACACAAATAGAGAGAGAGAGAGAGAGAGAGAGAGAGGAGAGAGAGAGAGAGAGGAGAGAGAACATATATATATAAAATAAAAATCAAGGTTTAAAATAAGCTCAGACCATGCCCTTATCTTTACACTAAGAACATGAGGATGACTAACACAGTACAAATAGATCATGGCAAAAATCCTCTTAAAATAAAAATATTTTTTAAAAGCATAGATGGGGATCTGAAGGTATGCTCTAACAAAGGACAGTGGAATGAAATTTCCTAAACTCTGAACCTCCCCCCTGCAGCATGAAAGAGGAGGATAGCTCCCAAAGATCCATCAAGGATCAAGTGTAGGTATCTACTTCAGGTGCTTAACCACTGATATTTAGTCTTCCAACATCACAAATCCTGTCTATGAAAGATGCAGACATCTCCCCAGAAATAAAAGCATGCGTGCATGGGAAAGTTCTGTAAACAATTCAAGAAGTCTTGAAATGACTCCAGATCTTTATAAGCCCTGTTTTCCATGGTGAGTTCTATAACTATTGAATGTGACCATGTTAAAACTAGATAGAAATTTAGAGGTTAGTCCTCAGGGGGTGAAGGCTGAGGTCATTTTGGATAATAAATTGTTGTACATGTTTTGGAAGACCTAGATATCTGACTTCCGACCCTATCATTGAAGTAGTTATCCCACAATAATTTGTTCCAATTAAAACATTATACCAGGTGGAACAATCTACTGCCACAAATAGCTACTGGTTGGGCATCAGTGAACATTTTGGATCTTTTAGACAAGCCAGAGTGTCAGCTGAGGAAAATGTAATACGACGGGTGCTGGGAGGCAATGCAAAGGAGGGTGTCATCAGCCTTCTCGGTCAGACCATGGAAAGGTTCTAGAACAGGACACAGAAACTTGAAAAAAAGATATGAAGGGATTTTCTGAATGAGGGAGATGATTATGTACAGAAGAAAAGAAAGTGAAAGTGTGTGTGTGTGTGTGTGTGTGTGTGTGTGTGTGTGTTTGTATTGGATGGTGCAGAACTGTGAGGAATTGGAGCTGGATGTGTCACAGGAAGAAGGCACGGGAAGTCTGGGAGACAGACAAACAACTAGACTTCAGACCATGGACACCACACCAGGAGGCTGAACTTCAGGAAGAATGTTACCTCTTGTGATGCATGGTACATCCTTTTGTGGCCACGGCACAGAGGTCAGACAGCCACCCGTCCTGGGTAGTCTTCTCTCAGGTGTGGGCAGACCATAGGTGAATGAAGGACATCACTTTTGAGAGTTCAATCATCCCTTTCCTCAAAACATTAGGTACTTTCCATGTAAAGCAGTTCAAAATGGCAGGTGCGGCTCAGGCCTCAAATGCATCTTGAAGAGGCCCATGATCTACTCTTAGCACACAGTCAGTTTAACTCTTAGAAGGCAGTCTGGCTCTGAGGAGGAAGTGTCGGTCAAGAGGAGAGAGCATGACAGGAAATGCACTAGGGAAATGCTTTTGAGGAGTGTGTTTTTCTTTCAAGAAAAGTCATAAGCAACCCCACCCCCACCCCCGCAAAAAACCCGCCTTGTTTCTGCCCTAAAGTTGTTCTACCTCTCTTCACCAGTAGGTGTCAGAAGACTCCTATTTTAAAACAAAACAAAAACAAAAGCGCTTCAAAATTACTGATCTAATGATAAACAATTTTCCAGTGTTCAGATTTCTTAGCTTTTCTTTTTTTTAATTCAGCAAGAGGAAATATTGCAGCTGTGTGTAACCTATCTCTCCAGAAACATACTTGACTGACAAAATGGTTCTAATTCCTCAGACTACCCACAAATACAATGAGACCTACCAGGTAGCCCATGGCAAATAGCTTTTGTTGAACTATCCATGGTAAATTTACATTTTACAGGAAATTCCATTGCGTTTCCACTATTTATTTAATAGAAATAATCTCTGTGATTATTTGCATTTATTTCTGAAGGAGGATGTTTTCCCTTCCTTGGACTAGGCTCAGGAAATGAGTGAAATGTTCAGGAAGTTAGCTAAAAGCTGATGTAAACCCGAAAGGAAGATCTGCTATTGGGGGACAGGGGGGCTTACACAAACAAGAAGGCCTAGGAAGTGGGCTTCTCATTCACTGTGGAAAGTGTTATCCGGAATTCTGATTTTAGAGGAAGAGAGATAGGAAAAAAGGTGTGTTCCCGTGATATCTTTTTCAGGGGATCTGTCAGGCACTCCAACTTTTACCGATAGTAGCAGCGGGTGAAGAAACTGTTAAGTGAGAAAATCAAGATAGGCAATGAATGACTGAGACTAAGGTAAGGCTTTATTAAATGAAGGCTTTAATAGGAAATTGTGTCAACTATTCCAGGAAATAAGTCTGGCAGGAAACTCCTGAGTCCTGAGTTGCTGGTGGTTCTCTGAACACTCCATAAATGAATAAACATTTTCATCTACCCTTAGGAATCTGTGCCTTCCACTAACATGGTGTGCCACAGACCCTTAGCCGCACAGGGGAGTCTCACAGCAAAGACAACCCATGCCCCCAGACACTCTGAGTCAGTGAGTCAACCCCGGTGACCTTGCATGCTATTAATCTGTAGCGGGCCATTTTGAGTGCACTGTATCAAATGAACAGAGCAAACAACTCCTAACCTCTGGGACAGAGGAGTACATTTTACAAATAAAGGGTTACCAAGGACAAGATTGCATCTTATGTGAAAAGTGGTGATCCCTGTCCCCTTTGTCCTTCAGCACTTACCTTTCTGCATTCACCGTTTTTTGTCCAAACTCCACCTTGCCTGGTTTCCAGCCCGCCATCCACACAGCAGCAACAGCAAAGCCCAGAAGCCACCAACATAAACCTGAATTTTTCTGGCTTTCCTCTGACTCCTCAAAGCCAACCCAGGAGAGAATACCACCTCCAGGCCCTTTCACAACTTGGCCTCAGCTGCCCTTCCCTCCCACTCCAAGAATCTCAGACTCCAGTTATGCTGAAATGACTTGGTGCCTGGCGCCTACCGCCAGGCAACACAGGGTCAAGTTTATTCACACATTTACCCCTTTAGCTTGGGTAAAAGAGGGCAGATAGGTATGTACTTCCTTAAACATCTGTAGAACAATCTATCTGGGTTTCTAGAACTGTGGCGTGACAGTATTGACAGAAGCAGCTTCCAAAGACAGCAAGCAGAGTCACCTATAGAAATTCCCTATGGGGAACAAATGTTATAAATCAACATATATTTACAAAAAAATGTCCAACTGGAGGTAGTTATCCGAATCTAATGATTCAATGTCTCTGATGTCACATGGGGAGGGGTAGCCTTTAACTTTCATCCTTTACATGTAGAATTTAGAGGGTCATTCAGAGGAACGGAGCCAGGCTTCTAAGGGTCACAGTGTCTGTTACATTCAGTTTTCCCTTTCCCTTCTCTCTTCAAAGTTATATGAGAAAAATTTGAATGGTGAGATTAAGAGCAACCAAGAAAGGGTTAAATGATGCTGAATACTCAGAAGCCATTCTATTATTTAAGCTGAAGCTAAGGAAGTTTTGAGGCTTGTATCAGGAAGAAATGACATCATGAATATGGTAAACCAGTTGCACCAATTTGAGGGAGGGGTCAAGGAAAGTATATGTTCCTCACAGGACCTTCCCAGGACAGTGCCGGGGCCATGGTGGCCACTCATTCTGCTGTTTCACCAACATTTCCAAAGCAGTGGTTTTTTTTTTTTTTTTCCCCAGGTTTAAAACCTGTTAATACAAGCTAAGTTCCTTCTCTGTTCATTCAACTGCATTTGGGGACTCAAAGCTAGAGTTTGTCTCTCATGGTTTGGTTTTGTTTTGAATCACCTCCCCTTTCTCTATTCCTGGTCTACTCCTGTGTTGAATATACGTCACACACTCTGCAAATATTTGTTAGGGCAAAGAAGAAATGGCAAGGAACAGAAACCTAGAATAAGTAACATTGCGTGGTAGGTCTTTATTCTGTAACCCGTATTTGAGGCTAGAGAATGTTCTCAGAGGCTAGTGTCGTAGCATTTCCCCAGTGAATCCTGCCGTTGTAGTGACTTTCGTTGCATGTGATTTTCTTTTGTGAGCCTCACTTCACTCAAGTTCCCAAGCCCCTCTTTCCCACCTGCTCCTCCCCTCCCTTTTTCTCATTTTGCTCCCATTTTGCTTCTTTCTTCCTCTACAAGCATACTCACAACCTGTCTTCTGCAACAGGTTCAACTCTAGGCTGCGGAAGCACATAGAGAATACCTGTTGGGTGCTCAGAGGCTGCAGGGGGCCTAATCTAGTAAGTGAATGGATGGATGTGCAGACCATTTCAGATGGCACAGGAAGGTTCCCAGAGTTTAGAACACAGACCAAGGCTGACATAGTGAGAAAAAAACAGAGACTGGGAAGTGGCAAGCCAGAAGACCAAGGGCATCTTCCCAGGATAGGGAAGACTGAACACACATAAGCTAATTGAAAAGATAGAATGGGTACTCCAGACAAGGAGGAAACACAGCTATCCCCACATACATGCACACAGGCATGCAGTTACACAGGCAAGGAGGTGAGAGGGAAATCGCAGAACTAGGTCCAGTTTTTCTCTGTGACTTATCACTCCATCACATGGCTCCTACCCTGGCCACTTACAGCCCAGCAAATGGAATGATGCAATCCTTGGGCCTTTCAGGAAATTCGGCTACCCAATCTTTTAATCTCTCATTAGGAAAGTAGCCTGGCCACAAGATTAAGTACATTCTTGGGTGAAAACAGGATTGGATGTGAGGGAGTCAGAATCTCATACAATCGCTCAACTGTTCCTTGGCCTGCCTTAACCTGGTTGTTCGGAGAAACTGCAACCCTGGTGGAGTGAGGAACAGAAATGGTTCCAGAAAGCTAACCTTTGGAAAGAGAAAGTTAATCTATCAGGATTAGTAAACACTAGAGGCAAATACAGCCTTTTCTGCTGTTTCCTGCCCCCCCCCCTTCCCATCTAGCAGAGATCCCTACAGGGAAATAAAGAGACTGGGAGTGACACCTGGTCCAGAAAGACTGCATGTTGCCAGCAATGGTGGCTTCCAGGAGTGCACACCCACCTTCAAGGCTCTTGTTCTCTGATCCCACACTCTTTTACATCTCTCATAGCCCAGGAAAACCCCATTCCTTCCAGAAGCCCTGGCTTCTGTCTCTTTGTTATTGTCTATGTGAAATTAACAATTTTCTCTCTTTAGAGTCTTATGCTCAATTTGTAGGTAGCTACCATGCTTAGGCACTGTGGCAAAATTTGTGAACTTTTTCGATTTTATTGCCATTTCCTTCTTTCTTCCCCTCCACCCCCAAACTAGGAATCCCCAGAGGAAGTATTTAAAACTTCCCTCTCAGTGGGGACAGGATTCTTGGTTGGGAGGCTGGTGGAACTCATTAAACTGATGGGCAATGAAATGTAATTCTCTTGGTGTTGTCTCTTCTCATCGTGGGAATGTAGGTCAGAATCCTTTGTCATGACCGGCTGCTGATCGATCAATCATTGATCTCATGACCTCAGGATGAAAGACCCTGAAGGAAAAGAGCAGAGCTCTTTAGGAACCTCAAGTGATGGTAAGGTCCATTTTGAAGTGGTTTGGACTAAATCTCTGCAGGGCCAACACATTTGCAGAACATTGGATAGATCCTCCCAGGTCTACCAGCTCTGCTGCTTTGAGAAGGAAAGCTAAGACGTTTGAGCTCTTCTCCCAGTGTAGTTTATTTCTGGGCACAGAACCTCCAAAAACAGGAGGCTGAGGCCGACCTCTTTGGTCAAGAGTCAGTTCAACTTTAAAATTATGATCGCATGTGAAGGCTAAAAATGGGAAAGGGAAAACTCAGTTCTCAGCAGAGAAATGCTGGAAATCCTTAGCCTGCATTCCAGTTAGGGTCTTGGCCCTATGTGCAGATCTCCCACTGGGGGTAGGTGGGTGGGAGATCAGCCAAGTTCGTTTTCAACTAGCTGAGTGTCAAGGATCATGGAGTTTGCTCTAGAGGTGGCCGGTTTATGGATCAAACTATTTACTGTAGTGATTGTGCTTTGTAATCCCTAAGAAACAGAGGCTCATAGGCAGGACTCATTATTGAGAAGGATGCCTGCCAGACTTCACATAATCTCAATGAACCTTGTGCATTAATGAAATCAAAAGATGGAGTTTGTTTCAGTTCCCTAAGGTCTCCATAGCAAGTGATCTCTACTGGCAAATCAAAATAAACAGAAATTCATTCTCCTACAACTTTTGGAAACTAGAAACCTGAAATCAATGACTCCTTCTGGAAGCTCCGAGAAGAATCCTTCACGACTTTCTCCTTCTTGCTTCAGGAAGCCTGTAGCAAACTTTAATATTTCTTTCTTGATCTACAGCTACAAAACTTCAAACTCTTTAAGTATGTGGCAATTCCCTCTGTGCCTATGTCTAAGTGTATGTCTAATTGACAGGCAACAGTTATGGGGTTAAGATAGACCTCCAATGTAATATGAACTTCTTTTCAGTTAATTGCTTCTAAAAAGACCCCCTTTCCAAATAAGGTGATACTCATTGATATCCTGGATTTGGACTTCAACACATCTTTTGAGAGGACTCAATGTAAACCACAGGAATATAAAATGTGACAAAATCCCAGGTAGAAGAAAAACAAAATCCCAAGTCCCAGACATGAGACCCTCTGGCCATCTGTCTGCCCCCACTGGGTTACTCTCACTCTCTGAGTCTTAGTTTCTCTCTCTGCAAGCAATGCTTGCCCTACTTACTTCAGAAACACCCTGGGAATAAAACAAAGTCATACAGTATTTTCTATTGGAAAGTGTTTCTACAAGTGCAAGGGATTAGTATGAACTCGTTCCAGATTGTGTTGACTTTCCCTTAACTTCATAACTACTTAATAAGTGGGTAATGGAATGAGAAACACAAGTCTTTCCCTGACTTACAGGGAAGAGAATTTAAATTACATGCCTCCCTTCATTTGGGTTTGAGATAAAGCTATAACAGAAATCTGCAGATAAGGAGAGTAATATTACAAACGCTTGTGCAGAGCTTTTTATTCACCCCCAAGAAGGGTGGTATTCAAATTCAGCTAAAAGGTGGCAAGCACTGAAAGCAAAGCAAGAGGGATGATCTCAACGGTGACATCAGCAGCTGTCCTGTTTTCTGTGTGGTCCAAATTACTGGATATGATGACAATGTCCTGCTGGTTTTGTTTTTGTTTTGCAGTGTTGGGTATCAAGCCCAGTCTCACATGTGCTGGGCAAGCATTCTACTACTGAGCTACACCTCACGTCCAATGCTCACATAGCTGCCTAGTCCAAAGACTTTCCTGGATATAGGGAGAGACCACCCAACTTAGAAAATTAGCCCAAAATGACTGCTCACCCGGAAGCATGAGATATACATAAAACGAAACCATTGTGTAAGAGATTTGGAGCTCTAGCAGCACTAAAAAAAATCTGTTTTTAATTTCACAAGGTAAGATGACCACTCTTGGAAATACCAAGAGAAGTGAGGTATCACTGGGGTAACACCTTGAGAACTATAGCTATGTCCAAAACAACATGTGATATCCTTGCTTTCATTGACCTTAGATTGTGGGGGTTGATGACCAGGAGAAATCCCACAAAGAAAAAAATAGCATGAGCCAAAGACCTTTCTCATTAGCCAAACAAACTGATCCCTCCCTTTCTCAGTGCTGGGCATGTATGCCTCCAGGACTCTCATAATATACCTTCAAAACCACAGCAATCATACACCACTTAATAAACAAAACTTTATTTCTTTATACAAAATTAATAGCAAGTTTTTTAATACAGTGATAAATTAGAAATTTACAGTACAGACATCAATGCAGACACACTTTTGTACATCCTTAAAAGGGCAGTCTATTTCCTTGGAAATTCAGCAACTTATTCAGGGTAGGTATAGCAGGGGTTTGCCCGGTACCTCTACATTATCACCTGAATGGCCCCAGGTTGCTTCCAGGTTTCTGGAGCTAGTGAGAGGCATCAGGTTCCATGGCAAAGGTAGAGGGCAACTAGAGAAACTGCTGCACAAAATAGCTCTAGCTGTATTTTATCTCCTTATAGACTGGGATTATTATTTTAGTTCATCTTCTTATGAAGAGCCAAGGGGCCTCATCCTGAGGCCTTCTATAGCCTCACAACGTCTCTGTGAGGTAGAAGAAACTCAGAAGTGTCTGGATGTCCCACTATGGAAGCAAAACCAACTTCCCACTCCCCACAGCCACAGTGAAGACAAGGTCTCGGCCTGTTAAACTCTCTGGATTTTGAAATGTGCATAACTTGGGAGGGGAGGCAGACCTAGCCTTTGTGGGGCAGAACTGCTGTCACCCTCTTTCAGCTTTCTGGGATGACATTGTCATAAGCCAAACATGAACATTCTGAGAGATCTGGGAGGCACAAGTGCTGTGAGGATGTGGCTCATTTGGGATTCCAAACAGACTCTTTACCAACTGCTTGGGTGACTATAAGGAACTGACTGCTGCATAGAAGGGAAATAAGGCAAATGAAAGACAAAGAGAAGTGATGACAACGATGAGGGCAAATGTGATTTTTAGGGGAAGAAACATGTTGGGGTAGGGTGGGGCCATGATATATTTCCTCTTGGTACTGTGCCATTATTGCACAGACTGCATGGCAAAAGGCAGGAACAGAGCACTCTATCCAGGAGCCAGTGAAACAATATCTATCACTTGGGTTTTCGTATCTGATCATTTGCAGGAGCAAAATGCTCTCTCAGGAGTTCCAAGATCTTTGACCTAAGCATGAAGGGAAAATGATAACCTGGGTCTTTTGACAGACATACTGCAAATTCAGACAACAACTCTGAAGTCAAATACAATAAGAAGACAAAGAGCATCACCCAAGTTCGGAGGTTCATCATGACTGACAGGGACAGCAACTCTCTCCATTGCCCTCTGTCTCAGGATGGAATTTACACATTAAGCACTTCCTGCCAAAGTCTGTGCCCTCTTGGTTTCCCTTCCTAACTGTTATACACGGGTGAGACCTTTTTCAATTGTGCCTGCTCTTTGAGGACTAAAAATATCAACTTCATCATGGTGTTCCATGACACAACTTTGCACTCAATACCTAAGACAATAACTTCTGTGAGTGAAGAGCTGAGTACACAGCTAGAAGTATTAAATAGAACCGCAGATCAGAATCTGATAACGATATGTCTCTGGTTCTGGCTTTAGGGATACAAGGGTTAGGGTACAAGTAAGGGAGTGAGAGAAAGGGAATTCTCAGGAAATAATGTCACCTGTCCTTTGTTTCAGACCTCTGGGCACTGCGCCAGCTCAGAAGCCATCTCAGCAACCAGGAAATGGGTCACCGTAAAGGAAGAAAGATATGATCAGCCAAGTAGCTCAGCCAGGTGGCTCTGGCCACTTCTGCCCTACGCAGCGTTCCTCTGCCTTATGACTTGGCTGTTATGAAGCAAGGCCAAGGAGTTTATCAAAGAGGAGGTTGGACAGAGGTGTCCTTAGTTGTGCTTAGTAGAATATCTGGAACTTGAGGACTTTTCTTGAAAATTACAATCACATGTACTTACTCCAGATCTCAGAGGAAGGAAAACAAACCTCACTTTCCCCTCAGCATGTTGTTGTCCTCAAATTTGCCAGTGTAAGTTCCATGGAACAACTCAAACCCTAGTCCTGCCATCTCCAAAGCCACAGTACATGCTGGAGCCAGTCCTTGGGGCCTACTCTGTTTTCCTAGAGAGTTTATATGGAGATTGTCATGAACCAAAGCTGGGGCTTTCTGTCATTAATTTAGAAGGAATCATGGGAGAGGTAGAGAGACCTAGGAAGAGATTTGTGGGAATGATGCGAAGAAGTGATACAGATGCTTGACAGGCATTGGTAAGGGACTCCTCAGCCACCATGTTCGTTTCCGAGAAACTGGAATCATTCTCCCCCATATGCAATAGGAAAGGGAAGACCAGACAACTCTATGGTGTTGCTAAGACTATTAAGCCAGTCTGAACTGCCAGGCCCCTTTGCTCAAATATAACTTCCCTGAAAAGGCAAATTGCCTAAGAAGACAGAAAAATTGTCGGTACACTTGCTCTAGAATACAAAATGCAGGTGGTCGGTTTCACCCAAAGGGTTGCTATTGTCATGGTTATTGTTGACACATGCCCAGCACCTACTGCTCACTCTTTGGAGGGTGCAGTCTTGGTCCTACAATCACTGAAGCATTCCAATGAGAATTGCATTACAAAGCCTGCACAGCAAAGCTAGTCAGCTACTGCCTTGCTCTTCATCCCTTTCCTGTGCCAGATCACTGCAAACTCCCAAGACACCAAAGCAGAGCGTGAGTAAGGGCAGAATCTGCCCTGGGGTGCACACTCCAGGGCCCTGGACAGCTATGGGAACTGTCTGCAAGCAGTGCAGGGCGTGTCCATTTCGTCTTTCATAAGCAGCTCATTCAGGAGTTAAATTGGCCCTTCCATGGATCAGTTCTCATGCTCCTGGAGCCTTACATCCTAGTCCAGTCCAGGTACTCAGGTTGTGTAAATCACCAGGGGCCACCCAGGTCCATGTGGTCTCAATCTCACCAGCCCCAAGACTCTCCTTTCCAAACACACAATGGGCCTTATATGCATCTTGATATCAGACATCTACAGAACTTGCAAAAACAAAGGGTGTGGGGAAATATAGTCAGAAACAAAGCTCAAACTGGAGAGAGAGAGAGAGAGAGAGAGAGAGAGAGAGAGGAGAGGAGAGAGAGAGAGAGAGAGAGAAGAGAGAAGAGAGAAGAGAGAGAGAGAGAGAGAGAGAGAGAGAGAGAGACCCAATTTTAAAAAATTTATATTTCCAGAATTTGAACATGTATTTGGAATTTGGAGTCCATGAAATGTTTCTCCACAAAGTATGATTGGACAAAACATTAAGAGCTCTCTTACTAAAAGCATGAATCAATAAATAACTGCAGTTGCTGAAGCAGACAGGCATGAAATACAAGGAGAGCAACCTGTGACATGTACAATGTTTTGTCCCAGAGTTCTGGTGATTAAAAGGCCTAAGGCAGGTTAAGAAAAAGGCCAGTCACAATTTTAAAAGAACTTCACTTTTGATAGGTTGCTAGCGGGTACCCCCTTGTGAGGGACTTAAAGCATAAATTTTAAAGGCTTTGGATACCCTAGCAAAGGCAATTAAGACTCGTGCTGTTAGACTTTGCAGCTCATTTCATTCGGTCTACACCATATCCCCTGCTACCCAATCCAGCTTCTGGCTGGCATTCTGGTGGTTCATTAGGCACCATATAAATACTCCAGGCCACACTGCCTCCAATGAAATCTTATAAGGAGCCTTTGCCCATTACTAAGGAACAATTATACACCAAGTATTTGGATCTGCTGTCCTTAGTTGCCTTTACAAAGTTGAATAAGTCTCCATTGTGGCAAGTAGACCAAACTCCGATAACATTCTTATGCTACAGGGGGGTTGGGGGGGAAGGCACTATCACACTAAGAATGCAAGTTGACCACAGTTTTAAAGTCAATTGAGTATACTATGTCATGGTCCAAGAATGTGCTTTTAATTGTAATTGACACACACAAATTACACAGTTAATCTGTGTGAATGCAAAGTTGCCAAGAAATTTAACATTTCAGTTCTTCCAGACTGGCGTCTGCCTAGATGCAATCACACAAACTAAAATATTTTTAAGTCCCAATTGCTTAACATTGCTTAATGCAATAGGTCTCTGGGGTCGGTAAGGTAAGTCAACTTAGCAAATTTCATTCTCCTCTGAATTAAGTGATTGTCAGAAAGTGAATCACCTTTCCTTTTCCTCTCATTAGGCATACTGCAGTGCAAAAAAATTCCTATAAAAATAACTTTTTTTTGAGTCATTAGTGTAAAGTGAAGAAAACAGGGGCTGCCTAGAACTAGGGATGTTGAAATTTAAGGAGAGAGAAATCCATTGGTTACCTTACGTGTGTTAGTACAGTACGTTTGTTTGCTCAAACAATTCTGTTTTACGACAAAGGCACTGAAGGATTTTGACACCACCTCTTGGGAGTGTGCCCCAGAGTTCTAAACAGCAGACAGTGTAGGCCAGAAGATGTTTACGTTAGACCAGCCAAACTATAAAACTCTGCAACTCGTCTCCCAACCCAGCATTTCCAGTGTTTATAGATCACTTTGCTATCTGCAAGACCTAGTTACTATTTAAAATTTAAAAGAGTTTTAAAAATTAATCTTTCTCCTTGCATGTTATCAACTCATAGCTGAAATCCCACCCAGTAGGGAGCAAACACCATCACCCTGGACTTCAGGAATCTAAGCTGGAGGGACCTCCATGGACTCCAAGCTGTGACGTGCTAAAGTGATCAACATTTTGATTTTTCACAGCTTTGAAAGCCTCTAACAGGCTTTTCTACTTTGGAGCACTCCAAAGTCTGCAACGAAATCATCAGTCATCGGATGCTGAGTCGGGTGAGGGGTGGTGGGTTGACGTGGGGGTGTGTGCTGAAGTGTTCCTAGTTTGTTCAAACTGAGATTCACTGCACCGTTTCCTTCAACATGAGGAAAGTGGACGCTGGCTAGGCTTATACCACAGTTTCATTGCCTTTCCCTGGCTTCACCCAACCATTTCCCCTCTTTTCTCTCTTTACCTTCCCAGAATTCACCAATCGGTTAGAACATTTTTGCCACGTGTGAAGAGTTTTGGCAGACCAAATCCACATGCCTGAAGTGATGCCCACGAGCAAAGACATAAAAATTTTCAACATTTCGACTGCCATGTTTGAGTCATCTGCAGAATACCGAAAGAGTGCCCAGTTTGAGATTTCATAGAAATAACAGGCAATCACACAAGTTGCAGGAACTGTGTACAGTACTGAGAAGACTCCGATCTTGACCATGAGCCTTTCCAACTTGTCTGTCTTTGTCCCATCTTTTTGAAGATTTGACCGAATTTTGAATAAGGCCACCAAACCTGCTGCAATGAACAGAGTTCCAATCACCAAATACGTAAAGAGAGGAGCCACCACAAAGCCAGTGAGGGCGTCTAGGTTTTGGTTCCCAACATAGCACAGGCCAGTCAGTTCATCGGCATCCACTAGTCTCATAATCAAGATGACAATGGTTTTCACTGCGGGAATAGCCCAGGCTGCGATGTGGAAATAAGAACTGTGCATTTCAATGGCTTCGTGACCCCACTTGAGTCCAGCTGCCAAAAACCAAGTGAGTGTCAGAATAACCCACCAAATGGAGCTGGCCATTCCAAAAAAGTACATCAGCAAGAAAATTATTGCACATCCTGTGTTCTTAAGTCCTTCTTGGATGAGAACGGGTTCTGCCGCCTCTTCAAAATCACAGGATATCCTTTCCCGGCCTACAGTCAGCCGAACAATATAAGCAATGCTATAAATATTATAGCACATACTGAGAAATATGATGGGGCGCTCAGGGTAGGAAAACCTGGATGAATCGATCAGGAAGGTCAGCACAGTAAAGGTGGTAGAGATGAAGCAGAGGCTGGCCCACACAGCCATCCAAATATCCGTGAACTCCTTAGCTGAGCGGCTATACAAGCCAGCATCGTAGCCACACTTGAGAACACAGTTCAGGCTCCTTTTCACCCAGATGTACTGATCAGAATTGGTTCCCACCGAGTGGCACTCTTCCCCAGGCTGGATGGGAGTTTTGTGGGGCAAGGGTACCTCTTCATCACCTGGTCCTTCCATGCACATGTGGTTGTGGTCATTCTGGGGTGGGAACTTGCTGCAGTTCAGGCTGTCCGGCCAGGCAAACCCAAATTCTTTCAGGACTGGTTCACATCGTCTCTTGACTGAAAGACACATGCCACCACAAGGGCCGATGGGGATGTTGATCTTCTCTGTGCACATTGGCACATAAACTGAACAAAGGAAGAACTGGAAAAGTAATGACAGGAACAAAGAAAACAATGAGTGGGATTTGACCAAAAGCACTGAGCTGAGCGAATGCTTCCAGGCAGTGCACATATCTACTTTTAAGCCAGCCTACTGGGAATATGTCTGTTTATTCTAACCTCAGACTCTGCTGCCTAATAATCCATCACTTTTACACAGTTTCCTTGGTTGGGCTCTAGTGCTCCCTTTCACAGGAGCATAAATGAGGAAATAACTAAAATGTGTCTGAAGAATTACATAATCTTTTTTCACATAACTCTTACAAAAATAAACTTTTAAAAAGTGACTTCCAATATCTCTCTCCTCCTAGCTACCATGTGAGAGTCTAATAAAGTGACTTGGTCATTTAGGTGATGGGTGCGTGACTTTTATCCTTATTTCTCTGTCACCATAAAATGTAGATCCTGTGACCATTCTATTTTCCCCTAATTTACATTTTAATTTTAAAAAGTCAATCCGGAATTTAAACAGAAAATGTACTAATTTGACTCTTGGACCCAAGGAGAAAATATGGGTTGGGGGGGTTCTTTGGTCTCCAGGGATTTGTTTGGCTAGAAACTCCTCAATGATTAATAATGAAGCACAATAGGAAGATGTAAATGTTAAGTCCCTGAAATTGCACTAGCAGCAGGAGAGAGTCCAGTTGCTGTCCTCAATTCCTCCAGCATTGATAAACAGTCTCCTTGGCTCCTTACAGATGTTGTCTATGAAGTCTAGAGTTACAAGTAACTATTTTCCAGCATGTAAAGGGATCCAGTCTTGTCTTTCAAAACAGCTTGGCTGCCTCCCCAGGATACATGTAATTAAAAATATATATCCATCCCTGCAAAAACTGTTTCTCCAACAAAATTGCCACTGATGTCAACTATGTGCTGTTTCCAAACTGTGAGTGCGAGGATCATTTCTTAAGCTTTTCTAGCCTAGTTTGGAAGTCCTGAAACTTCCACAGGGATATTTCACCAGCAACAGGTCCAATCCCAACCATCTTCCCCAAACCACAATTCAGCTTTTACAATGACCTATGTGAAAACCGGAGCCTGTAAATAAACTGTATGTCTGTTTCTTATCTTGCTAGAGCCAGAACTATAGATTTCTTGAGGTTTCAACCTGGACAACGCTAACCTCCACTTTTTTTTTTTTTTTTTTTTATTAAAGCCAAGCTACTCAGCCTCACCAACCAAAACATGACTAGTGTTAAGTTTTTAAAACCTCATTCCAATCCATTTCCCATTGAGTTGGCTGTATAAGAGAAGTTATAACTAGTCTACATATGCAAATTACTTTTCACTTTTTATTGTAGGAAGAATTTCTATATCATTACACATTACCAAAGTTATAGCATCTTAATGACTGCCAAGAAAAGGAAAAAGGGGGGGGGTGGAGAAGGTCTTCAAATAGGCAAACTACCTTCCTGGAGCTTTTTCAGTCCCTCCAAACACTAAACCTGCCTCCAACGCTAAGGACAAGAAAGAACTCAGGCCAACCTAACTAACCACTCTTTCCTGTATGACCTCTAAAAGTGCAGGACGACGGTGGGGGGGCATTCTGCAGAAAACAGGCAGTGATGTTTTATTTGGTAACCTACACCCAAAAATACAGCCAGAAAGGAGGTCGATGAGCGACCTGGAAGGGCGAAGTTCTGTCTCCTTAGCACTCCTTCCAAGTTTTAGGTGCAATCGGCTGCCCTGCCAGGACTCGCCCACCAAGCAGCGGCTGCCTGCTGGAATCCTTGGCAAAGATAACCTTCAACTCCACTGGGGTTAGGGGCTTGGCCAGACATGGGTAGGGGAGAAAAACGGAAGGGTGGGGTGTAAGAATAGGTTCTTTCGCGGGCCAGATGACTTACACAACGTTTTGGCTTCCAGTCTCCAAGAGGGACAGAAAAGTGGGGGGGTTGGGTGCGGGTTGGAAATCACTCTTTCAGGAGTTGTACCTTCAAGTTAGGAAGGGAGCAGGGGTCTCGATCTGTCAGGGATTCCCAAGGAAGGAGTCTGGGAGTCCCTGTCTACCGAGTCCTCCGGGGATGGGGGTAGGGGCGCCCACCTGCAGCTGGCTGGAGCAGCCGTACTGGATGAGCGGCGTGAAAGTTGTCAGCTGCAGCTCGGCGTCTGTCTGCAGCTCGTGTCCCACTAAGTTGGGCATCTTGGTCACGTTGTAGCCGAGGTTCTGGCACATGGCGATGCGGATAGGGTCGCAGCGCCTCTCCTCTTCGTCCCCGAACCCCAGGGTCGGCCGCAGTAGCAGAAGCAACTGCAGCAGCAGCCCCAGCCTGAGCCCGACGCCTCCAGGCGCCCCCCGGACGCTCGGCCCTGTGCCCGGCCAGGCCATGGCCAGAGCCGCGGGCAGCAGCGGCGGAGGCTGCTCTAGCAGACACCCCCAGTTTGCACAGGGGCGCTGGTGGCCGCGCTGCTCCCAGCTCCGGATAGGGAATGCCGTAAGGCGCCAAGGGCGATGAGGGGGCAGCGGCCGCCTCTCCAGCAGCTGTACCAGACTGTGCGGGGTATCAGACGTCCGGGGCCGGGGCCGAGGGATGGACTGCTAGGGTCATGGCTGCAGGCGGCGATCCCAGAACCCGGCGCCGGCCGAGTCCGGCTTTTCGGCGAAGCCCGCCTGCACTCTACGCCGCGCTGTTCTCACCGCCCCAGCGCTCTGCGGCGCTGGAGGTTCGCAGGGCGGGGCGGGGCGGGACGGACAACTCGACTGTCCAATGAAAGTCCCCCCTGGGCAGAGAGGGCGGGAAGGGGCGGGGCCTCTCTCCCGCTGTAAGGGTCAGGCCCCCGCCCGCGGCTTGTTCCTCTCTCCCTTGCTAGCTCCAGAGCCGCCCCGCCCCGCTTGGCTTCCCGGCGTTAGGCGTCCAACCACCCGGATCCGTTGCACGCTGTGGCCAGCGTCTATGGAGCCCCGTGGCTCCTGCCCAGTCAACCTGCTCTCCTCTTCCAGGTGAGATGTGCTCCCACATCTATGCCCCTTTCACGTCCTTCCCCTCACAGCTGTCACCTCCAGCCCCGTGGCCACCTCTGTATCAAGCAAAATAATTCACACAAAGAACACGGTATTTGGGGTTTACACAGATTGTGGCTTTAAATCCTCGCTGTGTGACCTTGAGCAAATTGCCCAACCTCTCCGCGTCAGGTTCCTCATCCGTAAAGTGACTTGGGAGGATTAGCGATAAAGCCTAAAAGGCTTAGAGTTGGTGCCTGGTACAGAGCGAGTTCGCAGAAATTTTCACCCCTAACCAGTGGGGCTGGCGCCCGCCCCCCCGGCCCCGCCCCTCGCTCGGCGCGACCTGCGCCCCGGAGCAGCCGGTCTCAGCCCCGGTGGGGGAGGCGCCCCGGAGCAACAGAGCAGCCGATGGGCTCGCGCTCCGATTTCCTCACCGTACGAAATGAAATTCCACAGGGGGATTCGAAAGGAAATGAGGCCGGGACGCTCCGTGCTTCTCGGCCCGCCGCCCTTCCTGTCTCGGGGACACGGTTTCTAAATAAGGTTGGGAGGGTGAGAGCGCGGGAGGGAAGAGGCTTGACCTGTGCACCCTAAGCGAGGAAGGCGCACAGGCCACAGGGACGCCCCTTCCCAGACTCCGGACACCTTTCCCCTGCATCCTGCACTCTTTTGTCCCCATTCTTGCTCTCTGTAGCGTTCTGGGGTTCGGCAGATGTTTCCACCCGTGTTCCAATCCAGCTTCTCTCCTTTTCAGCCACAAAGGAAGGACTTTGTGTTGGGTCCTCCCTCTCCCTGCTTCCCATTTGGCCAGTGGAACTCTCAGCAGGTGATTTCCTAAACCATGTACTTGTTGCTTGATTGGTCAAACTAATGGGAGCCTCCAACTGGCCACGCGGTAGGCCAGTTTCTGAGTGAAGTCTATGTTCTCCTCCTGTCACACAGTGGTTCTCAGTACACGAGGTAATGCCCGCAGCGCAGATCATCTAGCATAGTGACCGATGAATAAGGCTCGATAACTCGGTTGTCACTTTTGTGTTTATATCTGGGACAGATCATGAAATGTAGATTTTAAGACTACCCCTTGCTTGTCAGTCTCGTGCTAAATTTTGAGGATACTGGTAATCAGTAAAGGGATTCCTCCTCTCTCCTTCAGATCTGTTTGTCTAAGCCCCGCCTGTGATTTTCTGATGTTCTTTGTGCCTTCCTATTTCAGCTGATCCTCTGGCACACAGCGGAGGTAAAGTACAAATGGGAAGGATACATGCACTCAAATTTTGTAGTTTTAGTTTTCTTATGTTGGCTGGCCTTGGTTGAGGGGGTACGTATGGAATCAGCTGTTTTGAGTATTTGCCTCTGTGCCTGGAACTGTTGGGCATATAAAAGCTGCATCATCTCAAATCATTGTCATAATCTGGTAAAGAATGTTTTGGCCCTTTAAGTAGACTGGGGAACTGAGTCTAAACCAAAGCAATAGGTAGCAATGATAGATAGAACCCACCAAATTGGAGCCCAGCCTTTTAAAGCTGGAGGGCAGGATTACTTTCCAGGAGTTCAGGACCAGGTTTAGTCCTGTGTATACAAGTGCCACTGGATTACAGGGATGCATAAATAATCAGATGAAGAGAGCAGTGACCTATTCATTGTTTGAGAGGAACAAACTAGATGAATAAATTAAATTGATGGATACACGATCCCCGTTCTCTAGGATCACATAGGAGACAAGCAAAACAAACACACTGGGCATGGTAAGCCCACAGAGAACCATGAGCGAATTGGAGGTGGAGGTAGATGAGTTTCGAGAGCTACTCAAAGAGATCACCTGCAAGACTGAGCTACTTACCAAAGTGGGCTTGGAGTACAGCTGGCACTCTGCCTAGAGCAGGGTGTGTTCGTGGTTTATGAAACTGAATTTCCTGAAGTCAAGGAGGAGGATGGATCTGTTACCCACAGAGCGCCTGGCTAATAGGCAGGTCATCGTTGGTGCGGAGGGGCACTATTATCAAATCAGTAGCAGATTTCATAAGAAACCCTATTCTGCACCAGCGTTCTGTGACTTATACTCATAATTGTATTTAATTATTAACAGCCATCTGAGAAAGCATTTTTAGAGAGGTCAAACAGTCTAACCAAGGTGCCTCACTATGTAGTAGAGAAGGACTCAGTTGCCCATTTGCTGTAGTGTAAACTCCTTGCCCATGTCCCTGTTCTCACAGAGGAAAGCACTCAGTTCTCAGCCCAGGCTACCATTAAGGATGACCTTTTCTGGGAGGATCCTGACCTCTTCTCCGAGGCCTGGAATCTCTACTTAAGCATGTTTGAAGCAACTTGTCTCGTCTGAGAACACATGAAGAAGCTCCTTTTCCATCAGAAGCTTTTCCTGTCAACAGCTTTTCTTTCTAGCCAGGGAACTCATCACAGGTATTTTCCAAAACAGAAAGCCAGGGAATCACGTTTCAGTTTGAATGTGGAGAGAAAACAAAGACCAGGACTTCAGGCTAAGTCTGAATGGCCCTTGGCCTCCTTCTCCTGGAGTTGTTCACACGGTCCATAACTGCCCCTGGTATCAAATACAGTGTGCTTGCCTTTGTTACAGAAAATACTTCCCTGAGTGGTTCGAGCAGAGGGCTATCGCCCGGTGACAGGCACAGTGTGTCTGAGAGGAAAAGACAGAGATGCATGAAAAGAACCTTCACTTACCCTAAAGTACAAGTGACCAGCCCCTAGTGGCTTTGTCCCAAGTGCAGGGCAATTTCCTTGGTTCAGCTTTCTAGTTTTTAGGATGCAAACCCTTTGGAGCTGCAACAAACATGACTTCTGTGGGTGGCTGGGCAGCTGGAGGGCTCAGTATTTGCAATCAAATGAGAAGCTGGGATCCAGTGAATTCCTGTGATCTGTTAAGTTTTCAATCTGACGTTTCTGCAGTGATCTATTTGTGTAATGGTGCCTGAGTTAAAAGCTCCATTTGGAGGCCAGCAGTTAGGTTAAAAAAAAAAATTTACCACCTAAGGGGTTGGGTGCAGTAAACATGCTTTCCCTCCTAAGGAAAACCTCTTATTTGTAGTTCTTTGCTAACCCAATTAAATGTTGAAGTGGTCACCCCAGAGCCTGCTTTTTATTTCCAGAGAAACAATCCAACTAATCCATATTCAGTAGCTTCTAAGAAAAGTCTTATTCCAACCACTCATGAAGAAAGCAGCTTCTTTGAATCTAGACAGAACATTTAGAAATCACAAAGAGCTGTCTTGATAGAAAATGCAAGAGAGTGATTCATTATTACCCTGGTTGGTTTGGGAGGGGAAATTCACTGGGATTAATAAGCGTACCTATAGGGAATTTATTATGGAGCCACCATGCTCCCAGTTTACACTGGGAGACACCAAGCCACATCCCATCAGTTTTCATGTAACCTGGGCACTACACTTACACCCAAACGAATTATAAAACAAAAACATGCATGCTGGGTCAGGTGGAAGAGAACAGTAATGTCGCTCCAAGCTGAGCAATTGTAAGTCCTAAAAGGCTAAGTAACTGTGATTAAAAGGCAGAGTCAAAGTCCCTTTTTAGTCCATTGTGTTACTAACCTGCATGGAATTATCAGCACAGAACTCTTGATGTCAAGGAATCAAGTCGTGTTCCATCCACCATACTTTCAGCAAGTGTGAGATGAAACATTGGAAATTCTTATTAGTGGTCATGATATCGTAAACAGACGGGCAGCCAATGATGTCTGTGGGAGGCTAAAATTAATGCAGATGTACTGTATGCTCCTATAGGCTAATCTTAACACAGTGTTCACTTTCACATCATTAGCTTATGTATAGTAACAGGTTGTCCTCTGAGCTGGGTACTCAGACGAGGTATGTAGCCATACACAATGCGCCCTACCTTAAAGGCATTTGCAGTTCACAGTCACATGAGATCAAAAGAGAAACACATTGCTTTATGGCTGGCGTTTTTTTCTTGACATCCCTTAACTCCATCCACTTCTATTGTCATACACAAAATTCTGTCTGTATTCTAAGGCTATATACCTTGTTTACCCTGTCTCTGTCAGAGGCAGCGAGTGTCATGTTCTTCGCTGATCCATAGATGTCACTTAAGATTGTGGGTAGATATAGAAAACTGCCAAAATGTAGTTAGGTCCTGCCCTTCTTGTAACTCAGGCATGATTCAGTGTCCAGCTTTCTTTTGAACTTGGTTGTTTGACAATCATTTATCTTTATTTTTAAATTTTACTGTGCCTATTCTTAAACACTCTAAGATGAAACATTTGTCTGGGCTGAAATGGTGGCTTACATTAGAGGCAGAATGAGTTTATGTGCTTCACGAATAATCAAACTATAGTCTTCTCTTATCACCGTGTATTAGCCATTTGAACATTATCAGCTGAAGTCGTTGAAAATTATGTTTAACACAGGACAGAGCAAGGCTCTCAAGCCGAGATGATGTAAATTGGGCGATGACTTTTTGGTAAGTTTATAGAAAAATTAGGAGAGCTTAGTTTTGAGGGATGGGTAAGTTTCCAAGAGACCGAGGGAAGGATGGCAGTGAAACAGTAGTCTCAGAAGCAGCACTCCTCCTCGCTGGATTTGGTGAAAATGAATAGGAATAAAAATAACAATCAAAGGGTGACCTAGCCACCACTGTACACAGGCACTAGTATAAAGATAGAGGGACTTCATAGCCTCTGTCAAGGGAAGAGGAGGGACTGCTGTGTCCTGTGATGTGGAAACATCTTTGCCATTTTACCATTACCTTCATCTGGAAGCTAAGTGTGACCAAAGACATGTGTTCGAATTCTGAATTGATACAGAGTGCAGTTATAGTGCTTGGTACTGTGTCAGTTTAGCTTACTAGAAGGTTCTTTGGCATATTGCAGGAGTGCATATATGCATGCGTGTATGTGCGTATGTGTGAGTGAATGAGTGTGTGTGTGTATGTGTGTATGTTATGTATGCATGAACACTTGTGCATACATATTTGTGTGCTGGTGCACTCACCCATGCATGTGTGTGTGTGTGAAGGCCAGAGGTATGTCTTCCGCTATTATTTCTTCTCTTCCTCCTCCTCCTCCTCCTCCTTCTCCTCCTTCTTCTTCTTCTTTCTCCTCTTCCTCTTCCTCTTCTTCTTTTCTTCTTCTCCCTCTTCCTCTTCCTTTTCCACTTCCTCCTCCTCCCCTCCTCCCTCCTCTTCCATCTCTTCTTTATCTTCTCCTCTTCCTACTCTCCCCTCCTTCTTCTTCCTCTTCCTCCTTCTTTGAGACATCGCCCCTCAGTGAGCCTGGATTTCAGCGTTTAAGCTAGGTTAGCTAGCCAGAAAGCCCTGGCACTCTTCCTCTAACAGTCCTCGCCTCTATCCCTTGCCAGTGTTTTGCTTGCAGACTTGCCACCCTAGGCTTTCATATGGGTACTAGGAACTGAACTTAGGTCCTCATGATCGCTCAGCAAGCACATTAATCAGCCATGTTCTCCATCCTACCCATAAGGTTTGACCACTTTTTTAAGGATTTCCTTCCCTAAATCATTCCAGATTAATGGTGACCCTAAGGAAAATTAGCACGACACTGGAAGTAAAGGAGAAGCAGTTGTTTGATGCTCTGAAAGTCAAGTGTGAGTACAAGACAGCCTGAACACTCAGACACTGTCACTTACCTATTGCCACAGTGGTTAGCATGCAACAGCAGCTGGATCTGAAGTTCCTCCAGATGCTAAGTGAGCCCTTCTAGTCACTGTTGACAAAGCTTGAAAGTGGTTAAACAGTGTATTACCGTGAGTTCCATTTTGCCCTGGATTTCACACATGCCACACCCAGCTCCTAGCCTTTCTCCCTGATTGCAGCCCTGGCTGCTCTTAGGTGATTTCAGGAACAACAGGCAACACCACACATGAAGGATTTATAATAAACTCTTTATTCTACCTCACTCATAATTCCCCTGACTAGTATGTCTCATAAAAAGATTCATCAACTGTTAATACATGGAAGCTTCTCCTCAACTTACAGGGAAGCTGTAGCAAACAAATGTGACTTGTCCACGTGGCATACAAATGATGAGCTATTGGGCCTTAGATCTTTGACCAAGTATGTATCAGATTCTTCTTTGATGTATGTATGTATGTGACTGTAATCAGCTTGTTGTACTAGATCTGCAGCAAGCATTTAATTGACCCAGGCACTTGGTGTTTTTACATATGTTATCTTGTTTAATCTACCCTATCTGCAGAACAGATATTAATCAGAATTACTTCTCTCCATCTCCACCAGTCTGAACTGCCCTGTCTGCTTTCCTGGCTCTGTCTTTGTACTGCTCACCAGTGATCCAGTCTCTGTATAAGAATGAGCTTTTAAAACCAACTCCACAGGTTATATTCCTTGCAGATTGAAAAGTTCTCAGAATTTTCTCATTGCAACTGGAACAAAATTTAGCAGACATAGAAAGAGAGCTCCCTTTTCAGCGACACTTGTATTTTTTTTTTTTTTACCATGGCACACCACTGTGTCCCTCCCTCATGTCCTAAGACATTCTAAGCTAGTACCTGGCTGTCTTCTCTGCCTAGAATGTTTCCTGTAGTCCTTCTCTTAAGAGACGTCATTGTCTCCAAGATCTTCTCTGGACCCTTTGACCGTTTACTCCTTAACCCCGTTTTGCTTCCTTCAAAATTGTTCCTCCCCTCCTCTCTCAAAAACCTTGCCTGAGGTGCCACAGTAAATGGCAGAAACAATGTTGAGTCAGGCCTGTTTGGTTCTGTGGGCAGTGCTTTATCTGTTATGCCCTCCTTCTGCCTTTCTTAGCTTTATTTTTCCTACAGGTCTTCTATGCACTAAATAAATATACCATAGGACGTTAGAACTGAATGGAACATTTGCTAATTAGCTATTTCCATGTGAAGTCATTATAACCACTGATTGAGGTATCACAGTGTGTATTGCTAAGGTAGGTAGAACAGGGTAGACATTGTAAGTCACTCACTTACATCCTAGAGATTTCCAGATATCTTTTTTTTTTTTTTTTAAGAAAAAAAAAAAAAACCTGATTTTGCTTCAGTAGCCTTTGAATTCTCAGTTTCAAGAATGTGAATGTAGCTGAATGCAGTGGCAAATGGCTATAAGTGAAGTACTGAGGAGGCTGAGGTGGAGGAGGCTGAGGTAGGGAGACCTGCTGCAGAACAAACAAAGGGACTGAACTGTAAATGTCTTTTGTTTCCCTGTTTATCTACTTTGCTTTTGAAAACCCAAACACGTGATGTCAATTCTATAAATTCTAAAACCAGGCAGAGGAATGCCTTTTAAGAAAATGTTCTTCAGGCATATGTCAAGAAAAGACAGAGCCGATAGCATCTGATAGCCAGAGAACTGCAAGGACATTTCCAGATCCGCTGCTGCAGAGCCCTGTTTAGCAGATAAAGAAGCTGGGACCCTGTAGAAATGACTCAGGGAAGAATAGGGCTAGAGCCACTTGTGATTCATGTGCTGCATCAGTCTGTCTTTCCTTTACCTCCTTTGTCTGTAGACACAGCAAAGGCCCACCAGGCTGACTCGGGCTACAGATGGTATGCAGAAAGCTTACCCTTCCTCGTAGGTTGCCCTTCCTCGTGTGATAGTACTGATGGCCATACTGTTCATCCAGTCAGTACGAGCCAGTACCGCACTTACCTGCCTGAGGCAACTAATCCACATCGGACGCCAGCACCCTTCCTTCTTATCAGAAGATTGTTTCTCAGAAAAGTGTTGTGTTTGATTTCTGCTTCTGTGATTCTATTTACAACTTCATGTTGGGGCAGGCTAATGAGGTCTAAACATTACAACATCCATACCACATCAGGGTTAGAGAAGTCAGGGGCTCAGAGGATTTCAGGATTGCTGCTACCGCCGAGGCCACAGACTCTCTTATCACCCAATTTTGCAGATAAATGACTCAGAGAGAAAGGGGAGTATGAGTTAACTGTCCACATTGGTACTGCTAGGATGACACAGAGCAAGGCCAGATGCCAGGGCACCCGACTTCACGGTTCAGCACTTTGTTATGCTGAGACCATAGCATAACACAATGATATCATAACACTGACCCAGCCAGAGCATCTTCTACCATGGAAATTAAGAAATTCTATTTCTTCTTCAAAATTAAAGGCCTGCTACAGTGTCTGTCCTCAAGAAGAACAAAAGCAAACATAAAATGTCTTTATCATTCTAATAATTTTATGAGAATCAAGAGGTGAAAATATGAAATTTCTTGCTTTTCAGTTTAGAAAATGCTGTGCGCTTTCCTTAGCTAACTTTACATTACAAGTGAAAATGTATATATTAATGGTGTACAACACAATATTTGATATATTTATACTTAGTGAAATGATGATCAAAATGAAGTTAATTAATAGATCCATAATACCACACAATTACTTTTAATGTATATGTGTCAAAAATACTCAAGCTAACTTAATCTCAGTAGAGGTCAAGTATATAATACTCTACTAATTACAGTCACCATGTCATACAGATCTGTATAGCTTATTCATCTTGCATGAGATCTATGTACTTGCATAATATTTTACCCTTTGACTAACAATTCTCCATTTACATAAACCACACCTTAGCAATGTTCTCTTTTGGTGAGATTGAAGCTTTTAGGTTGCGTGTGTAAGTGACAACATACAGTACTTGTCACTTTGTGCCCGACTTACTTCACTTAGCACAGTGTCTTCCAAGTTCCTACTTGGAGTGTGACAGGATTTCCTTGTGTTTTTATAAATCAGACTAATATTCCATTCCATGTGTGTGTGATGTTTTCTTCATAATTCATCCACTGATGGATGCTTACTTTAATTCAATATCTCGACTATTACAAATAGTGCTTCAGTCAATGTAGCAGTATTGATATCTCTTTGACAAACTGATTTTATTTTCATTGGAGATGTGTGTATGTGTGTGTGTGTGTGTGTGTGTGTGTGTGTGTGCATGTGTATGTCTACCCAATGAGTTTAACTAAGGATGCTAACATAAGCATAGTGGGGAGTTGTTTACTGAAATATAACAATTTATCAGTAGCTATACCACAAAGGACAATAACAACCTCTTCCATGGCATTTATTAGCTATTAACTACTTATGGACCTGGTGAGGGGAGCAACTCATGAGCCCCCCCCCTTGTATGATGAGATATTGACAAACCCAGTCTTATGCAAGTAATCACAGCTTTAGTGGATTTATAAGTGCAATGGCCATATCATGCCCAGGAGACACCTTTGCAGCACACCTCTGCCACCTCTGACCCTTAATGTTTTTCTATTCCCCCTTACCCTTTCATAATATTCCCTGAACTTTTGGAGGTAGTAGTGATATATGGAATGCCAGGTATGAGCTCGGTCCTGTAAAGTAGGCATCAAATCAATAAGAGGGTAGTTGGTTACCACTATAATAGTCATACCACTATTGCATTGTTGAACATATCTTGCCAGAAAGTCATTACTATAGTTAGCATGGTAAGACTGTTAATAATTTTTCTTTTCCAGAAGTCTACATAGCTCCTTTCAGCACCATAAAGTTAGACAGCAAAGAGGACTGTTTCAGTTCAGATCCAGCTTGATTTATCAAAATCTTGCAACCACAGTATGTAGTGTTACCAGAAATAGGGTCTTATGATCTTGCCCTGATGGGCAAACAAAAGCATTGTTTGTTTTATAAGGATTATTAAAAATCTATTACCCAGATTAATGTCAAAATAATTCCCTAGTATTCAATAGTTCCAGGTCATACATTTAACTCTTTATTTGGAGTTTTTGTTTTCTAGATAAGTAAAGTTCTCATTTTACTGTTACTATATGTATATTCATATTTTACAATACAATTTCTTGATGAGATTTTAATTAAAATTTTTAATTAAAAATTAAAAAATTGATTGTTTTCACAGAGTTCTATTTCTGTTTAACCTATGAAGTTTTTTGTTTTTGTTTCTTTTTTCAAATTTCTCCTTTGGCACAACCCACAAGGCCTGACGCCTCCAACAGATGCAGAAATGTAAAAGCCTTAAGTCCTCCAATTCCAGGTTATTTTTCATTACCTCTGGGAGCACTAGATCTAATGCCAGCACAGCTATACTATTTTGATACTAAATACATTTCTCAGAAACTCAGGTAGCATGCCATTTCAAGGAGCTAGTTCATGTTGTCCCACAGTGTGGAATCAGCTCTTCAGTTCTTCAGTCTAGGCTTTGTTGGCTATGGAGAATTGCTCTGTTTAACATTTGCCTCCAAAATGTGTTAGGGAAAAATACATTTACAAAATCCAAAAGTTATTCATCTGTTGAGGCTTTCATCCCTGCATAAACAACTTTTCCATAAGAAAATTCTGCTGTAGGTCAAAACCATTTGTGTTCAAGTGATTTCTGGAGTGTTGTCAAGGAGAAGGCAAGTGAGAAAAACATATTAAAGCACAGAAAGGGATAAACAAGAACATGGCCCTAAATGATGTCTCAGTTCGACATGGAGTATGCTGAGGGACAAATTACATTACAGAGGTACTCCCAGACTATGGTGAGGTGAACTCTCCTTTTGTAACTCTGACATTCAGTCAGAGATCAGGTGTGTGTGTGTGTGTGTGTGTGTGTGTGTGTGTGCACAAAGCCTCCTGATCAGATTGGCTCTCACATACTCAAGGTGTCTTCTTTTTGGCCAAGAACAATTTTCAAAGAAGGGGATACCTGTCTATTATATTGGACAGCATCTTTTCCAGCATCGGAGGGCACCTGCCTAGGTTCACTGGTTAGTAGAACCATCTGAACAAGGTTCTAACTGCAATTCTGATATAAGACATAAAATCATTTAAACATGAGTATTGCTTCACTAATCTTAGACTTCCCAGAGATGCCTCACTATATATTCCTTCCCACAGACTCAATTAATGGGTAAATAAAGGCAAAAATTACATAACAAAACAGTCCCGTGGTTTATAGTGGCTACAACCAAAGTTGTTACCCAAACACAGCAGTCTATTTCTGTATTCTTCCGGCCTATTGAAATACATAACCTTGAATGTTACACCATAAATCATATTTTGTATTCATTTATATTATATGGTACTGCCATATAGTTCAGTGTTATAGAATGACCAATAGGTGGCACCAGAAACACCACACTTACTGCAGCTAATTTAAGCAATATGTATTTATGTGCTAAAGCTTCAGTCGCTCTCTACATAACTCTGCCATATTGAAAAGGGACTCATAACATTGACTCCAACTCGAAACTTGGTAACCTACAGTTATTCAGTTATTTTGGTATTTGAGTTCTTTCTAAGGAGTACTTTGGGGGGGGGGGGTAAGGATGATATAGGGCTAGTGAATTCAGAAGGAAAACATCTATTCATTAGCAACAGGAAGTAAAAACGCCTGGAGACCCACATCCTCTACCTCTGAAGTCTCTTGAGTATATAAATGCTGAAGATTATTAGGAAATATTTGAATAACAGGATAAAAAAAGTCAAGGATCTCACTTCCAAAACATGAACTCTATTCTCCACTAAAAACAGACTTGGATGGCAACCAAGTCGTCCAAGGATCGCCCTCGCCCGTATCTGACCACAGGGTTCCACTCTGGGAAAGGGCTTTGAGTCTGGTGTTCATCATTTTCAGATTTGTTTCTTTTGAAGTTTGCACTTTATTGTTGATGAAGGGAAGTAAAGGAGGAAGGGCACTACCTCTTCCAGATTAGTTTTTCTTTTTTGAGAAGTCCAGCTTCTAGCTTCTTTCTGAGAGCAGACTATTTATTCTAAGGAGCTTGAAGAGTTAGGGGGAAAGTGCTGGGCTGAACCAGGCTGCAGAACACTATGCATTTGCTGATACTTCTCTAATCATCACTTGACCTTCCAACCATATTAAACATTGGGATACTGAGTCCTAGAAAAGTCATTAAGCTAGCCAGTTACTCAATCTAGTTTCTATGACTACAAGGTCAAGGCTAAGCCTAGGATGTACAATCGGCTTGCTCCGCAAGTGTGGACTGATCCTTTTCAGCTCACCAGCCATAGCTTCCAGGCACCTTTCTGCTAGAAATCGGCAGATGCTGAACAGTACGTGTGGAGTGTGATGTCTTGAGTACTGATTGGGACCGGAGATGTGGCTTGGCACCAAGGTCAATAGGAAGGGAGGGTAAATCTCACTTTGATAAGAGTCCAAGGTGGAAGGTGACACCACTATTATATAATGTGTTAAACAGCCTGGTTCTTGTGTTTTGAGGGAAAAGCAAATACCAAGACCTGATTAGCCTTTCCTATACCTATCACCAGCTTATTATACTGTGAACATTGTGCCTCTGGGAGCTTTCCTTTCCAAATGAAATGATTCCAAGCTTTGGAATGCCTCTTTACATGGTATACACCCTGCCACCCATGTTAAGAATTCTTTTCCCTCTCTCCCTCTGAGACTCTATTAATTTTGCTCTGCTGTATTTACTACCACCACTATTATTACTGTTATTGTTATTATTAAAATGGAGGCTTATTATGTAGCCTAGGCTAGCCTCATACATACTTCTCCTTTCTCCTTTCCCCAAGTGCTGGGATTTCAGGAATATACTTGCTTTTCCCTTTTGACAGCGGGGCCAACTGAAGGAGGATGTTTTACTTTTTACATAAAAGATAGAACCAAGCCTAGTGGCACAGGTCAATAGAATCCAAGCCTGGTGGCACAGGTCAACAGAAGCCAAGCCTGGTGGCAGAGGTCAATAACCCTAAATACCAAGGCAGGAAGATGCCAAATTCAAGGGCTTCCTGGGTTATTTAAGTACATTTAAGACCAACTTCAGCAACTTAATGTGAAAATTAAAAATCTGAAAATAAAAATAAAAATAAAAAATATTGATAAAAAGGGCCGAAGAGGGAGCTCCATGATAGAGTAATGTCTAACGTGTGAGGCCCTGGTTCCATCCCTAGTACCAAGAGCAAAAGGCAGTAGAACTGTTCAAAGACACATGTACATCATTTTATTACATTTATGCATGTGTGTGTGTGTATCTCCCCGCATCACGAACAAGAAAAATAGAGGATAATAACCCTAACTCACTACTTTGGATGTGAAAGGCCCTCTGCTAGGTTCATTAGATAGATATTTTAACTCCCTTCATCTCTGAGATAGGAGCTGTGCTGTGTAACGGTTCTGTGGTCAGGAACTAGAGCCAGACAGACCTGGCTTTTCACCAAAACCTTGATTCTGTCTCACATGTGACTCTGGACAAATCTATGTGACCTTCCTAAGTGTTGTTTCCTCACTGAAACAACATTCGTGACATTCTCAGTATTGCCTGAGAATAAGTGCTCAATGAAAGTTAACTAACATCATTGCAATCACTCCAATCAACAGATCTTATCTACTTTATACAACTTGAAAAAATCCAAGGTCCTCAGAGGTTAGACAAAGTTAGCTTTAAGCCAATTCTGATATAATGTTTGGGCACATGTTATTTCTTTTCCCAAGAACTCATTTTTATCCTAAGAAACCATTCCCACTCCTCTTGCCCTTTATCCCATTTTGTTTTGGAACACATATTATAAAGGTCAAAGAAGAAGTCTGGAGTCAGATGATCTGCTCCAAATCTCTTTATGCTACCTGCTAGCTGTGTAATTTTTTAGTTTCTTTAACCATGTGAATTAGTTTCTTCAGCTATCAAATGGTTGATAAAAACATTTGCCACTTGGATTTTGAAAAAAAAGATTAAATGTGTTAACACAAACCAAATGTTTATAGCATGGTCTGATACAATGCAAATGTTCAACAAATGTAAATTATTCTTGCTCTACAGGGCTGGGTGGATAGCTCTGATTTTTCTGGTTGAGAGTGTCCTGTATTCTTGTGCATCATGTTTGGTCTAGGGCAAGATCATGAACATTTTCTTATAAAGAAGAGATGCCAATTGTTTTTCAGCTTTGTGGCTATGCCATCTCTGTGAATTTTATTCAACCCTGCTGTTATGGTAGAGAATCAGCCATAGGCAGTCCATCAAGAAATTTCTATGTTGTGTTCCAACAAGGCTGAAGCTTAAACACTGGAATGTACATTTTATTTGATTTTCATGTGTTATTAAAATATTATTGATCTCCAGTTCTTTTTTGCAGGCATTTACACATGACCAAACATTTTACAGTTCATCTGCTATTGAAAAACAGGAGCCAGGCTGAAATGGGTCTATCATTCAATGCTTTCTGATTCCTGGTCTGAGGGACGAGCATGTGACCCACAAAAGACAAAGTCCTGTTGGGAGGGAGTTCGTGTCTCGTCCTTTTCAGCCATGATTGTTGATGGGTAGATCTGGCCTGTGGCAGAAGAAAATGAGATGAACAGTAAGAAGAATCAGAGTCAAGAAGAGCCATCTAATAGAGCAAGAGAAATCTGGTCCTGCAGTCTTTACCTCTCAGTTAGCTCTATTTTGGTTCCATGCTTCTCCTTTACCTACTACTGAGTAAGTGAGGTTTTTGTTCAGTATGATTCAGTTCTCTACCTCGATATAACGTGTTCTCTTCACACTGTCCACAGATAGTAAGAAAAAGTGAGGGCTGGCATTTACTTGATACTTGAACACCATGTGCCAGGCGATTCAGTACATGCTTTCCCATGTGATCTCTCTATATATGTGGTGACCATCTGAAGTTGGCATTGTTACCATAATTTGACCAAGAATACAGACATATTTGTTGCCAGTCGATTTATCCTTTTAAGGATGTAGAATGAACATTCCAGGTCCCATTTTATGTCCACCTCAGTCTCCAAGGAAGAAAACTGGAAGGGAAACTTAGTCAAGGCACACTTAATCCCTCTTCTGGGAAAAAGGGCATGTCCTGATCAGGAATCTTCAGTGCTCCCTTTGGCCCGTTTAGGCAGTGGGGAGTGGCAGTCCTGGAGTTTTTGCCCAGCTGCCTGGAAGAGAGTGGATGAGCAGCTGAGGCTGCTGATAAACAGCCTGGTTAATCCAGGCTACAGCTTGTAGTTCTCTTGTAAGACCCATCAAGGATTTTCCTTCAGCAGTATCGCTTCACAGAAGTTGGCTGACTTGTGGTTACGAACTGCCTGACTCCTGGCTGTGCAGGCAACCTCAGCAGGTAGAATGTGGCTAACCTGAGTAGACACATCTTGAGCTCTGAGGATAGAACAGGAAGGCTTGCATACACAGGGCTTTTGTGACAGAGGCTGAGAAGGATGTCGGGGGAAATAATTAATCCCCATATCCATTAACAGTCCTCATCTGGAACATCGGCTCTTTGAGTTTTGGATCGGAGTCAAAGAGCTGCCAAATTAATACTTTGTATTGGACAACTTCTGTGTCTTGTTCCATTTCTTACTAAAGTAGCTGCATGGTTTATGTTAGGCACTTAACCTACATTACTTTTAATTATCTCAGCGGTTCTGCTGAGTCACCAACTAAAGAGATGAACAGAGGTTAAAAAATAATGAAGACTGGGAGGGAAATCTGCCTCTGTTTACACAACAGTAGGGGAGGCCTTGTAAATGAGAGAAGAGGGCCATGTTTTATCACTTTCAGTTGCTCAGACAGGTCAAGACACCAGAAATAGAAATGAAACTTCGGAGCCACACCTCTTCTTAAGTTCTCTGACTGTTCGAAAGGAGAGAATTTCACTACTTTGTGTTTGGCTTAAGTATCATCAGCACATGACTAATACCAGGCCCAAAGTAGGGAAATCAACAAATTTGTGCTGAATTCATAAATCAATGGATCCATGTGTCTACTTTCAGTAAAATGTCAACACTGAAGTCATGAGCTTAAGTTCTTAATTCCACAGTTAAGTTCTTACTGGAATTCTCACTACTTTTGAAATAACTTTTATTTATGTAATGTTTTAAGTGGGGTGTGTGTGTGTATGTGTGTGCATGACAATGTGCACATGAGTGGAACAGTCATCAGCAGAGGCCAGAAGAGGGTTTTGAATCTCCTGGAGCTGCTACTACTGGTAGTTGTGAGTCACCTTAGGTGGCTTCTGGGAACTGAACTCTATAATGGCAGTGCATGCTTCTAACCACCGAGCCATCTCTTTAGCCCCTGTAATACTTTGTACTGCAAGTGAGTAGAAAGTTACCCAATTTGCAGATTACTAGTAAGGTACTGGATTATTTAATGCAACACAAGTGTCTGCATCTTTCAAAAGTTATTCTCATAGAACTTCTGCTCCCTTAGCTTGTGTGTGTGAGGGAGAGAACAGGTGCACGTGTGTGCTCATGCATATAGAAGCCAGAGGTCAACACTCAGTGTTTGTTTCTCAGGAGCCATCCACCATGACTTTTGAGACAAGTCTTTAACTTGACCTGGAATTAGTCACATAGGTTAGGCTGGCTGGCCAGTGAAGCCCAGGGTTATGTCTGTCTGCCTTCTCCTCAGCAATGGAGTGCCAACATGTCCTGCCATTTTAATGGATGCTAGGAATCGAACTTGGGCCCTCATGCTTGCATGGCAAAGTCTATATTGACTGAACTATCACAGTAAATTTAGTTAATTTTTGTTTTTAGACAAGCTTTCAATAGGTTACCTATATTGCCCAGGTTAGACCCAATTACTGATTTTTCCAGCCTTAGCATTTCAGCTAGCCAAGGGTATAGGCATGAGTCACAGTGTCAGGCCTGGAACTTCTGGAGTATTAAACAGAGGAAAGAATCTGACCCCATTGTTTTCATTCAGGCGTGTGTGTGTGTGTGTGTGTGTGTGTGTGTGTGTGTGTTTGAACCTAAACTAGACAGTTACCAAGTTTTGTCTGCTAAGAAAGTTAAACAGAGACCCCTACAAGGTAGGCCTTTAGCAGGGTGGGTATAAGGCAAGAGGGGAAATTGCAGACAGCAGTAGGGGTGGGGGAAAGCTGGAACTTTGCCTAGTCCTTGCTTCACAGGCAGAACCCCAGCCCAGTTCCCTTTTGCTTGCTCCATGGGCAAGGCTGCATTAGCAAGCTATAAATTCCACCAGTATAAGTATGAGGAATGTGGAGATGAATGTGAGGAAGTCTTTATTCCAGAGGAAAGGGCATGATAGTGGGCCAGCTGGAGACGGAAGACAGAACAGCTCCCAAGTGTGAGCCAGCAGAGATTTGAAATTAGAATCTCAGCTCATCCTGCATCTGGATTTTAAGAACTGGTTGTAAGTGATAGGGCTGACAAGTAACTGAAAACAAGTCTGCAGAGACCTGAGGTGACACAGGATTGATTTGTCAGGAAAAATTATTAGTGTACTTATCTGATCATTTGAGACAACCTGTCCCTCTGGCAGAAGAAGCATTTGTGCAGGGAGTTAAACTCAGAAGAGAAGATTTAAAGTAGCAGAGGGCCCATAAAGATGAGCAAACAGTCCAGTATCCAGAGAAATCCATCTGGGGTTACCATCAAAGGCAACTTGATAGAGATAGGAGTGTAAGCAATTGGCCCACTGTCCTGTGTATTGTAGGTGATGTCTTCTCTTCAAACCAATGATTCCTACTTTGGAACTAACAGTGAAGGATTATTATCCATTAGGAATTGAGATTTAGAAAGGAAAACTGTTGATGACTGTTTAGAAGATGTGTGCTACCTTGATGTTTGCTGGAACTTATAGAAGGTCTCTGGGTTCTTGGAATGCTAACAGAGTGACCTCTGTTCTTCCCCACAGTTTGACTAAGTGTAAATAAAGACATGCATAAAGGGAAGAAGAATTTAAGGACAAAGACCCACCCCCCTGGAAGCTTGCTTTGAGTGGAAGGATTTAAAACTATGCTATCTAGGGAGCTGAAGAGATGGCTTGGCCATTCAGAGCACTTGCTACTCTTGCAGTAGACCTGGATTTGGTTCTCAGAATCCACATGTCAGCTTACCTGTAACTCCAGCTCCAGGGTAGCCAGTGTCCTTTTCTGGCCTCCATATGCACCAGGCATACATGTGGTACCCATACCATGTATTTCTTATATACCATGTATGCATTTACGCATATACATAAAAAAATAACAATTTTAAAACCCACAAAACTTCTTTCTAGACTTCACCTTGTCACAGAGTACATGTGTAACAGCACATGTGCATGCATATTTCATTAATGTCCCTGGGAGTGGGGGCAGGTCAAAACTTCCATTAATTGATGAAGTTGGGCAAGCCATTTTTCAATGTGTCTTATTTTCCACACATTTAAAATGGAGAAAATACTATCTTCTTTAGATTTCTCATAAAAAGCACTTAACCCAAGTGATATTTAAAAAATGATTTCATTGCTTCCTAACGCTAATGATGGAAAGACATATGGGCATGTTTCCAGTGACCCTAAGGGCAGGGTAGTATTTTCTAAACATGGTAGTTTGAGACACCTTCAGTCAGGGCTTCCCTGGAAGATCTCCAGAGAAGAGTTGTGGGGTGCCTTAGCATTACAGTTTTCCTACCTTGAATAGCTTGTTATTGAGCTGGCAGAGTTGAGCTAGGGAACCATTGTTGTTGGGACGTATCTAACTGTTGTACTTCACAATGCTCAGGCTTAGCTCCTGTCTTCTCATGTGTTGGGAGGTATGTAATGATTAGCATTGGGAACTGGCTATACCTCTCACTACAGTGGATGAACACCTGGCCAGAAAGAAAGTGGGGCTGGGGTATGGTGAACTGCAGATGTATGACCACACCCTATACATGTGGAAACTCTTCTGTGCAATTGAAGCATGATGTGATACCACTGCACCTGCCCTAAAATGTCTAAATTCTAAAGATGGAAAGCATGTAGAACAACTGAGACGTCCCCATGTGGCTGGGAAAAGCAGAGCATGAGGCCGACCCACCTCGAAGACTGGCAGCACCTACTGAGATTGAACACACATGCCTCCTACAGCAAGTACCAGTCTACCTGCTGGAGGTGCATGCACATAGTTTCCCTGCAGGCGTCTTTCCAAGATGTTCTTAGGGAGCTGTATGGATGACTAGTGATTAAGAATACTTGTTGCTCTTCTCAAGGACCCAAGTTGAGTTCGCAGAATGTTCCTAGCAGCACTGCAAGTTGGAGCCCAGCTACAAACATGCAAAGAACCATTAACAATAAGATGGATAAAGAATCAGAAACAATGTATAACTTACCAGACACAGTATGTATGAAGCATGCAAATACAGTTCGATTCTTTTAGAGCTAGAAAGGACACATGGTTCATCCCTGTTGTTAAAAGCATGGAGGTGATGGGAAATGGGGGGTAAAGAGACTGAGGTGAAGGGAGCAAGGGCTTTCTGGGGTGCTGGTTGCTTTTTTCCTTGAGAAAGAGGCTTGTGTAAGGGCTGTGTAGTGAGATATTCACTCTGGGAAGTGGAACTTTCCTGTAGCTCTGAGATTTCAGTGAAAAGGCAAAATGTGGAGGCAGGCATTGTAGCACACTCTTCCAGTATCCAAGAGACTGGGGCAGGAAGACTGAGAGTTTGAGGCTATACTGAACTACACAGCTTGAGGGTAGCCAGGTAGTCTTAGTTAGGATTTCTATTTCTGTGAAGAGACACCATGGCCAAGGCAACTCTTAGAAAGGACAACATTTAATTGGGGTTGGCTTATAGTTTCAAAAGTTTAGTCCATTAATGTTATGGCATGGTGTGAAGCATGGCATAGTACAGGCAGCCACAGTGCTGGAAAGGGGCTGAGCGTTTTACATCTAGATCCCCAGGCAGCAAGAAGAGACTGAGACACACTTCCTTCAACAATGCCACACCTACTCCAACAAGGACACAACTCTTAGTAGTGCTATCCCTATAAACCAACAGGGGCCGTTTTTTATTCAAACTGTCATACGTGGCTTATATAACACAGTTTTGTCTCAAAAGAACAGCAACAGCAAAATGGAAACAATTCAGATGTCTATCAGTGGGTGGAGGGCAAAACAAACTATGGCTCATTCACCCATCGCATACTGCTCCATGGTAAAAAGAAATGAACTATGGATGTGTGCAGCATGGTTGGAACCAGGGCTGGAAAGATGACTAAGCCTTAAGAGCAAACTCTCCAGTGCCAGACGACCCAGCACCCATGTTACACAGTTCTTAACTGTCCCAAACTCCAGCTCCAAGGGATCCAACACCCTCTTTTGACCTCCTAGACACCTGCACACACAGGGCATACACGTATACACAGACACAGATATACATACATGCATACACATAAACTAAAGTAAAATAAAAAACAAGGAAACAAATTTGTATAGAAGTTAAGTATTTGAATTGAAAGAGACCAAGAAAAAAAAGAAAATTGATTTATTTTTGTTACATGAAATGGGCTTGGGAAGTTGAGTTTAAACCCTTATCCCATCATTAATCACCTGTATATTCCAGAACATGTTTTTTTTTTTTTTTTTTCAATGCCTTAATTTTTCTGATCTCTAAACATTTCATCAATTGATCAATTGATTGGGATTAAATGATGTATGTTAAACACTTAACTGATACGTGAGATTTTGTAGATTATCTAGGCTATGAATATGTTTTTTTTTGAGACATATCTCCTTTTGAGGCACACACTGGCCTGGAACTTACTATATATATAGCTCAGGCCAGTTAAGTTATCCTCGAGTCTAAGCTCCTGCACACGGAGACCTGAGATGGGGATTATGATGCTTATTAATCAAGAAATACATGTTAAGTACATGTTAAGTGTTAGTCTAGGACTGCTTAACCTGGCATGTGGCATGGTAAATGCTGCTGGTGGATAGAACAGTCAATGTCTTAACTAGACAGACTAGTTAGTTGAAAAACTAACTAGAGACAGAATGCCTCCTCTTGCCCCTGAGATATAGATGAATAACACAGAAGTGAATCCAGTCCATGCAAAACAGCCTGTTCTTAACTGGACTTAGATCCACCTGGAGAAGTCATTTTTGAGCAGCGGAGACAGGGAATGGGCACATTATTACAGCATTGAATGCATAGGCAAAACAAGCCTTGGCCAGGATTCCTCAGCAGTTAACTCTGGAGCAACCATAGCACCGCACCACCAGAATGATGTTCTGCCAGAAACCTCAAAGTTAGGGTGGTGTCACTCTACCAGTTCACCGCAGGAGATTGTACCAAAACTGTGGGCAGGAGCCCACAAGCGAACAAATTATAGGACAGAGAACTGGAAGTCCAAGCACAGGCAGAATGTGGAAGAACCTCTGCATGCTGCTCACTGCTGAGAGAAAACTAGCTACACAGGGGTGTTCATCAGTAAATACTATGGCAGGGTAACAAAATTGCTATAAGCTTGCTAGAAAACTAATAAAATACCCAGATATTTGTTTTTCTAGCCCAAGGGTCTACTGGTTCCTTCTTAATACTTTTCTGCACATTATATCTTTTTTTGGAGGCAGTTCTATTTTTGTTTTTAATGAGTTCCTAAAAATTTATATGAAAAAGTATAATATATAAAAGTGAAATAATAACCTTACCAATTACATGAGGAATTTTATCCCCAAGAACTAAGCAAATTATAAATTTCCCAGGACACATTATACTTATTTTAATTTTATGTTAAAAATAGAAACCTGAATGCTATATCATATATTTGATTATTTAAAATGTAAAAGCAACATGAACCAGAACAACAACAACTATCCAGATTAGAATCTGTGGAGGTAGCTTGGTGGGGAAAGTGCTCACTGTGTCAACACGTGGACTTGGATTGGAATCCTCAGCACCTACTTACAAAGTTGGGCCTGGTCATGTTTGTCTGTAACCCAGAGTTAGTGCAGGGTAGGGGTTCAGTGTATAAGGGGTATAAGTGTGGAAAGAGACTGGCCAACCAGTTTAGCTGAAATGGAAATCCCTAGATTAAGTGAGAGACCCTTTTTCAGGAAAAAAAAAAGGATTAAGAAAGAAGAGAAAAGCAATGTAGATCTTTGAAGCCATCTCTCTTTTGCATGTTCATGCAGAGGCTAGCTATTTGCTTGTATATTCATGTGCACATGCATGTGCACATGCACACGCACGCACACACAAACACAAATTACTATTTGTAGTAATTTTCTACCTCAACTCTTGGCCAACTTGAAACATTTATGATCAGTTTGGCTGACCCAGGTACTGGACGAACACATGTACAAGTCCAGAGAACACAAGTACAGGACAAGAAGGGATCCGAGTCATGCATTGTGGCTATAACCCTTGTACCTTCTAGAACAGCAAAGCCAGTCGTGTGCCTGACCTCTCACCATCACCACTGAGTAGCTCACAGCAACAGGAGCTATGGGTAGAAACCACATCAGAAGAGTTCTCCAAGTATGTGACCCTCTGATGTGGAAAGGATAGTGATATCCAGGTAGAGGGCTGAGGCAAATGAATAAAAAAACGTATAAAATGAACTAAGAAAAAACCATGTATATCTATTGAAGCCCTACCATACTAAAGTAAAGCTGTTTTAATTCTACAATAAGGGAATAATGGAAGGAGGAAGGGAAAGACAAGCCTAGATGCTGGTCCTCCTGTGACCATGCTTTCTAAGTTGGTCAAGTTCCCCAGGCACTTATACTCACACCACAGGGATTCTTTCTTTTAGGCCAGCGACCTTTAGGGAAAAACAAGTCTGAACAGCCACAGAGGGAGCCCATGCCAGATACCTAAACTTATAAAACAGACAGCTAGGTTCGCCAGGCATAAAACTGAGAAGGAGAAAGAACAGACTGAGCAGAGGAAACAGAAAAGAGCCTGAAAGAAATACTGAGTCGTGAATGAGGAGGTATGTAAGGCCATCACACTCATAAAACAAAAATAGGAGCAATCACAACCCCAGCCTGCCAAAGAAATATAATAGGAGCTAAAGATGACTAAAGACAGTTTTCTCCTCTTGTTTGCTTTGCAAACAATAGTGGTAAGCTGCAATAAAACATACACAAGAACTTCAGACAGGAAAAGAAGTGACCTTGCCGGAGCCAAGCTGTGGCTGGCTGGCGGTGCAGCCACAGGATGCCTCAAATTGCTCATTAAGCTGCAAGTGTATGGAATTCCAGATTTGGTGTGGGAAAGACATTTTAGGGTGGCATGTGTAATGTGTGAAAACTGGGTTGTATAAAAGTTAAATGTGTGGAAGTTAAGAACCATCTGTGTCCACATCCCAGTTGGCTATCCCCAGGGCGTGGTAATATAAATCCTCCATCCTAAACTCAGGGTCACCATAACAATGACTAATTTCTGTATACGACTTCACCACTTAGTAATTTACAGAACACTTTTACTAATTCTTCTATTTATTCTTTAGCTGGGAAGGCCACTAAATCCACAGTTTATTATTGAGCAAAGAAAGGGAACAGACATTTTTGTCTGTAAACTTACAAAAAATGTTTCTCAGAAAGGCAAATTTGCAATCTACTTCCGAAAAGATGATCCACAGATTGTCAATTCCTTAGGACAGTAGTCCTCAAATCTTACTGTGAATCATATTAAACACACACACACACACACACCCCACACACACACACACACACACACACACGTCTCTTCTAGTTCTTATCAAATAGGAGCTATAATAACTTTCTAAGTACATTTGCTGCTGAGGGTCTAAGATTCACGCATCAAGTATTATTATTGATGACAGAGGGACTCCTGTCTCTTTGAGGAAAGTGTACCCAGGTCAACTTGCAATGTGCTTTCTGTGAAACAGAATACAAATAGCTTTGGTTCTATAAAGAAGAGGATGAATAATATGAAAATAATTGTAGAATCCCAGAGTTGTGTGTAACTCCAGTCTGGAAAACATTTTTGTATACTACCAAGTTATCTTCTACATTAAAGTGGAGATGCCCATGTTGTACTAAAGATAATGAAAATAAAAGATAATATTAAGATAGTATTATGACACAGTGAAATATATATTCTCAGGGGTCTTGGAAGTGTTTATGATGTTCAGTACATTAAGCACAGGTCTTAAGATGGAGCTGATTTTGAGGGACTGGGAGAAGAAAGAAGGAAACTGGGTGGAATTCCCTCAGAATTGTTACATTGATGGTCTCTGGATTTGGGCTTAGTGGCATCTTTTAGCTCTTTTTTAGTTCTATAGAGAGTACATATTATTTATACAGCAGGTAAATAAATCTGTCTTTGAAAGGTTCTGAAAGACTCTTAGAACCTCCATTAAAAGGAAAAAAATACCATTTCCCCCTTTTCAGGCCACTGTTAATTCTATCCCTTTTGTTTAAGCAATCTCTCTGATACAGTTACACATTTCTTGTAACATAATTCATATAAATGTCAATTTGGGGCTATTTACTAGTGCAAAAACAGAGATTATGCCACCCAATCAACTAGTGTTGAATTACCACATTTCATTGCATGAAGGTTGTTATTAAGGCAAGTCTAAACTAACCCCTCTCTCCGGCCCTCATATTAATCTAGTTCCATCTGTGTTCCTACCACACCTATGAATTTTGCTGTGCTTTGTCTGTAAACTTCCCCAAAGATACAGGCCAGCTTCTGATACCTGCATATAATAAAGTTTTATTTCAGAAAAAGAACTGGAAACCTTGCATGTTGTGGTGGAAATAGAACTGTAAACCTGTGCATGTTGTGGTGTGTTGCCTATAGCTTATGCCTGTAGCAGAAGTTCATACTGTACAGATCCCAGTGTAGGGAAAATATTCTCCCTAGAGGAAGCATGAATAAATGATAACAGAGAGAATAAATGGTTCAAATACTAGCTTCATTTAAACAAACATTTCCAAGATGGAGTGAATATAGTGTTTTTGTTTTGTTTTGGCTATAGATAGTTTAACTCATAAACTGTTTAAAATCATTCTTATAATATATTTATAATGTACTCCTTTGAAAAGTAAGACAGTACTGTATATGTTATATACATAAATACCCAGTTCTGTGAGGTCTACAAAAGTTTCTTCCCATAAAAAGGTCTGTGCAGACTATTAGAGATAAACTTTGTACACATAACTCAATAAGAAACAAATGGCAGACACTGTAGGTAAATGGTTTCATGGAGATAGTTCTTCACCAGAGGAGGGTAACCATCTTCAAACTCCTATGTATGTGTTTTCATATATATATATATATATATATATATATATATATATATATATGTATGTATGTATGTATGTATGTATGTTTGCGTATACATACTGTGTATATGTGTGTAGAGGTCAACCTTGGGTGTTGTACTTCAGAAGCCTTCAATTTTGTTATTTTTTAGTCCCTTATTGGTTTAGAGGTTCCCTTCCAGTCCTGCAGAACTGCCTATCTCTGCTTCCCCAGTGCTGAGTTTATAATTCAAATTATTTAAATATGACAGTGCCAGATTTTTGGTTGTTCAGAATGTTTGATAGCATAGCCATCCCAACCAAGGCTGTAAAGTTTATTAAACCGAAATGAGTCCTTGCTTGCTTGTCTGCAGTAAGGAGGTAGCCTCCACCTCTGCCCAGCAACATCACCTCTCACCCTGTTTCTTCATTTTACAGCTATAAGCGTTTAGTATACCAATGATCCTGAGACTAGACCAAGGTGAAATGTTGCTTCTTAGGGAAACATGGCAGGTAAGAGGCTTTGGGCTGCAAGTAATGAGAGGTTCACACATACAATTGGAAAGGAAACCTCCTAAGTCACTAGATAAGAAGTGCTGAGTGAGTATGAGCAGGAGGTTCAAAAGCTCCTCCCCAAGAACCAGGATTTTCTCATCTGACCCGTGTCAGGCTGGAAGTGATGCTGTGCTTGAACAGTGTTCAGGATAGGCAACGGACCCAAGGACCATTGCCTGATTTTATAAGTAGGATTTATGGGATCACATCTATGGACATTTCTTTTATAGAGTATCTGTGACTGTATTTGGATCAAAATAGATAGGAATAGCTACAGGAGAATATGAAAATTCTGAGAGTCATGTCAAGACAAGAGGCAGCCAGCTCATTCACTGCTGCTCATTGTTCATGTTTTCTGTTACTGTTTCCAAGGGGCCATTCATCAATCCCAACAGTGACTCATTCTTCCACAAATGTTTATTAAATTTTCTGTCTCTGTCTCTCTGTATCTCTGTCTATTTCTGTCTCTCTGTCTCTGTCTGTCTCTGTCTCTCTGTCTCTCTTCTGTGTGTGTGTGTGAATATATATATATATATATATATATATATATATATATATATATATATATATATATATATTGACCCTGGGCATTTCTAAACTCTTGTTCCTTGTTGTTCTCAATCTTTGAACAATTTTCTAGCTTCTCTTCTATATTCAGGCTAAGGGTATCTTCTTCATGGGGTTCCCTTCCATACTTAATCTGATTCTGTAACAATCTCAGACTGAGAATGCAAGGTGGAGAAAGAAGAAAGACATGGAATTTGTACTGAGAGTCTGCTATGAGACAGAAGTTGTGCAGGGAAGCCCACACACTTCCTGTCTTCATATCTGAAGGCAGCTGCAGGCCAGGATGAAAGCTCTTTGTATGCAATGCAGGCTGGGTCAGCAGAGGGAGACTTTGATTCATAGTTACTGAGTGTGTTTGGCAATCTTCTGCCAGCTTTCATAATTAGGCTCTTGCTAAATAAGATGTTCTTTCTAGCCCTTCTCTCTCCTAGGTTGAGGTCTTAGGAGTGTAGAATTAGAGAGAAACTAGAGATGATACTGAAACGTAATTCACATGAGAGGACACATTCCTAAAAGGAGATTATGCAGAACGTTCTTGCTGATCTTGAGGAAAATGACATCAGTTTTCTTTGATATGCGCTTTAGAGAAAACCAACATCTACTGAGCATTTTCTCTGTGGCATGCATATTAACATTCACAGTATCCAGTGGACTATTATAATTACTTGGTAATAGATCTGGCTTACAAACAGAAAAATCTGATCCTAGAGAGTAAAAAATGCTATGGTTTATTAGGTCCATAGAGGCTGTTGTCATTTGTTTCATTTCTCAGGGAAATCACAGTAGTGGCTGAGTGCCCTCAAACTTGGGATCTTTCTGCTTCCACCTCCCAAACTGCTGGTAGTACAGGCAGGTACCACAGCAGTTGGTCTTTTTTTGTTCTGTGTGTAAAACTCAGAAGACTGCATCATCTCCAGATTTTACACATCTCTCAGTTGAAGGAAAATGATATGGCTAGCATGTTAGTCTTTATTTTATTAGCAAAAAAAATCTTTCCCCCCAACCATCTTCTCATACTTATATTTAGGATCAGTGGTTGCAACTGGTCATATGGATACCAACCAAGAAAAAGGATTCACTAGCACTTCCAGGGTCACCTCACCATAGACTAGATGTATCCGGATAACACGTGTGTCTGAGCCACCGTCTGGAGAAGGCACACAACCAGCATCCATTCACGTGTATATTGTCTGTGTTTATGGCTGTTTTCACATTACAATGCCAGAATGCTGACTGACTGGGCTTCAAAGTTCAATGGATGTACAGTCTGGCACTTTTCAGAAAATTTTGCCAGCTCCTGATTTTTTCTATTCATGAGTCAGTACTTTTCCCAAACCAAACTGGGAGAAAATTCTGGTAGAAAACAAAAACCAAACCAAACAAACAAAAACTCAAACCACCACCACCACCACCACCACACAACAACAACAACAAGAAGCACTGCCATTTAGGCCATTTATTTGTAGCAGTTGTTACTTTTTCTCAGAAAGACTAAGTAAACACAAGAGCATAAGTTGAAAAAAGGTAATCCCAAACACAAACTCCGTGCTCTTCGACTTCACATCTGTCATGGCTTGGATACAAAAGGCTCATGGGCTAAAAGGCTTGATCTCCAGCTGCTGGCATTCTTGACAGGTGCTCGGATTATGAAGGTGCTAACAATGGACCAATCATTGAGGAAGTCGTTTTTCCTGGGCTACCAGCGCTGATTGAAAGCAATAGGTCACCAGAGGCACATTTTGAAGAACACATGTTGCCCATGACCATTGTTGTTCTTTCTCTGCCTCCTGTTCCCCATGAGGTGCCACATTGACATACTTCCTTCTCCTCACTTTGGTGTTCTGCTTCACCATGCACGGGGTCCAGAAGCCATGGAACCAAGTGACCATTACACAGTACTCTGAAATTGTGAGCCAAACTAAAGCCTTCTTCCCTCACGCTGCCTTCTCATGTATGCTATCCTTGTGGTGAAGAGCTAACTCAAACAATGTTCTTTTGACTATATTGTATTTGGGGGAGTTTTTCATCAGCAAAACAACTTTAAGATCTGTCTTGTAGTTAGTTAAGCCAGACAATATAAAAATCAATCCATCTAAATAGCTTCACAAGACAATTAAGCACTTATTTTTTTACATTGCATATCAATATTCATTTCCCATTCTGTTCTTTCTCTCGCATGCATGCGCGCATATATATATGGGTTGTTTTCTCCTCTCATTTACTTCACAAATACCTGATCACACAGTAAAGATTCAATAAAGTTGTATCCTATCCCGTGTGTGTGTGTGTGTGTGTGTGTGTGTGTGTGTGTATACACATATCCTTGAAATATATATTATTCAGGTTTGCCTGTTACCTTACACATGAGGATGTGTAATCATCAGACCATGTGCACTCTGTATTTGATATATGTGTGACAGCTAGATGTCATCTATTAACTGGTCCCTTGCAACTACAAACAACTCTGGTTGCAATTTGAAGGTGAGATCAATGTATAGTCAGCTGTAGCCTGGCTGATGCATGCCAATTTTATGTGATGGCTATGGGATCCTGTAGGTTACAGGTCACTGCCTTGTCCTGTTTCTATGCCTTCATTTGCAACCTTGCAAGGGCATCTCAGGTGGTCAGAGAGCTAAGAGGTATATATTCCGGAGCAAAGGAAAGGGTGACAAAATATGTAGCATTATAAAAATCTGTGGGTTATTTTTTGTTTGTTTGTTTTCTTTCTCCTCTCACCTTTCTCCATACGTCAATCTGAGGGGAGCTAGAAATGCCACTTGTCGACTTCCTGTCGTCCTTCATTTCATCCTTAAGAAACATTCTATGCTGTTCTCCACTTCTCATGCATGCTTCCTTAGTCTATTCCTCTCACTCAGGGATGCTTCCTCCATTCTGAAATGCCCTACACCACTGGGATAATTCTCTAAAGTTATGCTTACAGCCAGCTGCCTTCTTGGTGGTTAAAAGTGACTCTAATATCATAGTAGATGCATCCTGTGAGCTGCATTTAATTGTCAGCCTGTTTGCCCCTTGTATGATTCTATTAGCAAAACCCTTGAGAAGTCACATGGGGCTTTTCCTGTGCACTCAATAAGTAATTAGCAAATATAAGAATAAAGTAGGGGTGTAAAAACCACAGGGTCCCCAGAGTTTCAATAGCAGGGATTTAAACTCACATTTGGTTCCCTACCACTCTTTAGGAGGATTTATTTGCTCCCTAGGCCTTGGAAACTGCTAAGCAGAATAAGAGGTCCTGTTTGGAGATCTTATCTTCATGCCTCACTTATGGGTGTCCCTTTTTCTTCTATCTCAACAGCCTGGCATTCCTCCTCCATGCCTCTTAAGTGTCAGAGTCTGTCATCCTGGATGGAGTGCAAAAGCTACAGTGTAATCTCACATTCTTTCAGGGCCACTGACCAGAGGAAACACAAGCTAGACGGACAAAGCTCTCCTGATGCTGAGCAGCCAATAGCCCTGCAGTTTTCTTCTGTGTTTAGAATTCCTTATCTGGTGTTGCTAGCAAATGCTCAGGTCCACAAGTCAACTAGAAGCTTATCTGTAGGGCTGGCGCTTCAAAGAGATAGATGGCCACTGTTCCTCGGGGTCAGAGGCTCTGTGTCAGTGTGAGATGGGAGGCATTTGGGATCAGTCAATTTAACACGGGTAACACAACCCATTAACTTCTCTTTTTGTTTTTTGAAACAGAGTTCATCTTCCCCTTATTGTACAATCAGAACAAAAGGTAGAGAAAGGGTTTCTTAACAACTCAGTACATTTGACATACTTCTCTTGAATCTTGTATTGTATTATTTAATAGTTTGTATTTATACTGTTGAATAAGCGGGATTTAATGGCTGACTCATGTTTATTGCATGTATATTGTATAGTCACGTATATTGTATGTGTGGAATAAGTTGTTTCATTTCCTCATTTAGATTGGGTAGATATTTTGTTGGTTTCTAATAGTTTTTATTTGTACTGTTATAACGGCTTGATGAGAAAGCCTTTTCCTACATGTAAACTACCTTCCTTAGCTTGAATTTCCTGGAGTGATAAAATAATAGCACAGAAAATGACAACTATTAGAAGACAATTTGACAGAAGGTTTCTTCTCCTTTTTTCTTCTGCCAAGGATGTGGCATCACCACTGTATTACACAGTTGTCTTATTTAATAAGAAAAGGACCAACAGAGGTTTAGCTTTCATTGTTAATAATGACCAAAAGTTTTCTCATTAAAATTATTTCTTTTTTTTAACAATCTATTTATGCCCCTTTTCTGTTTCCATTTCCAGTATTTTTCTTGTTTGTTTTTGTGGATGCTACAGGCACACTTATTTTTTTCTCCAAATTTGAGGTTTTCCATTTGATTTTGATTTGTTTGAGTTGTAAAGTTTTTAAGTACTTCAGTTTTATAACAATGTATACTTGTTCTGTTACTTGTAAACCTAGTTCTCCCCATCCCGGATAATAATCATTTTCATTCAGTTATCATTGATAATCATTTTTATTGTTGCTTATGTGCTTTGAATCCATTTTTTTTCTTCTTTGCGTTATCACCCGTTTTCTCTGCCCCAGCCCACGGTCTGGCTTTACCTCTGTCACTCAGTCTTGACCAGTTGGAGTACTACATCCCTCTAGTCACAGTGCTAAGTTTAGGAATGAACTTGCAACTAAATGCAGACCACTGTGAGACACATAGAAAAAGCACATACAAGAATTATATCATATTGTTATGGAAAATAATCTGAATTTTCTGCTAGATGTGATATTGGAGGACATAGACTGGACCTTTACTAAGCCATCCTCCCATCACACAGTCTGTGGACGTGAAGTTTATACTCAGAGACCATACCCAGAAGGAGGGATTTGGAGTCTCAAGGATACTATGTAAACCCTTCCATGATATCCTACTTGAAGACAACATAGTTATACTTTTCATTCCATGAGCTAATATTTATTTATTCATTTAAGCCAGATTAGATGGAGTTTCCTTTCAGTGAATAGCAACAAAGATCTAATGCATGGTATTTCACTGCCTGTATTTTCCTTTCTAATAGAATTTTGGCCACAGTGTCCCAATTGTGCCGTATTTCTCTTTCTGCTTCTGTTGTATGGCAATTTCTTCTGAGATAACACATTTTCTCATATAGGGAAACTCATTAAGACTCAAGAGGTTTAAAATAGGCTAATTAAAACTTAATAGAGAAAGTAACTCAGAAGCTTCAGGAAGTCCCTGAAACTGGCGAGATGCACTACCTGTCCCCCTACCCCCAACCGCCCAAGCATGTGTAAGCTGTAAGGACTGCTAAGATACACTCTTTGCCAAGCCTAGGCACCCAGAAGAGTCTCAGATGAGCCAAGCAGCCTGAAAGACAGAGACAAGCTCTGATGCCCCAGAGTAGCTCAGACTGACTGAGTTGCCTGGAAGAGACACTCACACTCAATAGAGCTGCCTGCAAGTTGTGCGGAGAGCTCCAGTGTTTCTTGTTTTGGAATTTATCAACCATGCTTGGGTGGGCTTTGGAGATGCAGCTCTCTGAACTATGTTTGCTTCTGTAAGTAACTTCAATAGAACTTATTGGTTCGGCAGCTTCCTTCTCACCAGTTCCTACCATGATAAGCAGCAATGCTCTGCAAACAGATGGAGTCTGTTTAATGAAATGTCAGCGGATCCCACATTCCCTAAAAGTTGTTTTTGAAAGCCTCCTGTTTGTAAGCTTGCTAAGTACCACTTTTGTCTCTTAATCAGAAAAGTAATCTATAGAAGAAGTTTCAAATATTTGATCTCTCTGTGTGTTTGGATCCACATTAAACTGGATCTGAGTGTAAATATGTGCTTGGAATGTTCGCTGCATGCTTCAACAAAACAGATGGGAAGATGTAGCATGGCCCACTCTTGAATCAGTGGCTCAATAAAATGTAATGTTTACTTTCCATTCTTTGTATAAAAAATAAAAAACCGGTTTTTCTTTGGAGCTTGATTCCTTTCGCACAAAGCCACTGACATCGTCTCAAATAAAAAGGGGCAGAGAAATGAGATGTTTTCCTGGTGATTACCATGAAAACTTGGCAGCGATTCTGTACCGAAATGGCCATGAGCTACTGCTATTGTGTGCTGTTTAGGAAGCTTGCTCTTTTCCTTTGTACCCATTAAATCAAAATGTCATAGGCAGAGTATGGAAACACTTGCAGAAAACACTGTGGAAAGACATTAAATGATGTATTGTTGTGGGGACAGCTGGCAATTCTTGATCTTTCCTCCTTTAATAACTATTAATTTGGGTTTCAGAGTGAACTAGGGGCCATCTTCTGCCACATCCTTATGCAAAACAAATGCTAGAGTAATACAATGAACTGATCATATAACTACCCATGTCATCATAACTGTGATTGCAGCTGAGCTTTACTATTTACTATGTGCCTGACACTACCAAGCAGTTGACACCTTTTACATCCGTTATCATCAGCATCATTCCATACATTTTTATACATGGAATTTGAATACAGATTAGTAACTTAGTGTGTGGTTACAATGGCCATAGTAGAGGAGCTAGAGTGCATACCAAGTGGTTTTGCTTCAGAGCTCAGCCGTTGTGTTTTATTGATTCTCAGAATATGTCCACAGATAAGTTGATAAGCTTGTGGTAACAAAAGAATGTGGTCTTTGGGGGAAAGTCATCTTTCAAATCTATTGAGATTTTAATTACACTTACCCTTGACCTACAGACATATGATTTACATTTAAGAATATTTATTGCAACATTGTTGGCAAGAGCAGGAGAGTGCTTAGAGTTTGTCAATAACTAAAGGTTTACTTAACAGTGATATGATCATACTTGTCCGGAATCACTTGAATGAATTAGAACTAGATCTACTGACTTGGAAGTTTATTCATAGCATCATTAAGTAAGAAAAGCAAATAGCAGAGAACAATATGGAGTGTGATTTGTTTTTATCAATTAATGAACAAATATCTTTAGTATTTGAAGAAGAAAGGGAAGGAAGTGGGTTCAAACATAGTAAGAAAGTGGGAGGGGGATTGGCTTACTGAGTAAACATGATATAAGCACAAAGATCTTAGTTTGCCAGAACCAACATAAAAGACAGATATAGTAACATATGTTATAATGCCAGAACTCTGGAGTGAGAGAGCAGGTCAAAGGCCACTTAGCCTGGGATGTGTAATAATGTACAGCAAAAACAGGTACTTTGTCTCAAACCAAGCAAGTAAGGATCAACACCTGAGGTTGGCATCCCCTCTTCACAAGTGCCATGGCATGCATACACCAAAACATAAATACATGCACACATATCTTACACACATATGCACATACTTCACACATGCTTACACATACAAAAATGTGAAAGCAATGACTGAAACAACATAGCACCACAGTTAATAAAAATGTCAAATATACTTCCATAGTATTATTACACACACATAGAAATTGACCTTGTCTTCTAGAAAAGCTAGGAAGCAGAAAGGACAATTGTTATTGTAAACATTAATTTACAAATGATTATGATTAGGTGTATTCTTGGACTTTGGGCAGTTTTTAATATGATTTGTTTTATAATTAAGGATCATTGTCATGTGAAAAGGATTACAAATCTCTTTAGTAGAGGAACAAGTCTTAGATCCAGAAGTAGAGTCAGATGAAAATGAAGAAGTGTGGCCAGTTTTGTGCAGTATAAACACCATATCTGAGAAGTGAGGTGGAGGCAGCTTTGCCAAGTCTCAGGCTGGGACCCGACTGGTATGAGACTAACTTCCACATCCCTAGTCTGTGACTTATTTAACCTCAGATCACAGCTACCTTGACTATATGTATTAAAGTACCCACTAGGAACTCCAGAACTTTTGAAACTATGTATGGCCATTACCATCAATCCCTCTACATAGGTATTTAACACAATGATGATGGCATATCTGTGCCATCCAGGAGCAGGTTCTGTGGTGAGATTGTCCCTACTACAGAACACACACAGACTCCTTCCTCTCAGAAACCTTCTCTGTGTATAAGCATGTTCACATACCATGCCCACTATACAAACAAGCAAATAAGGAGATGCTCTATTTCTTTTTTAGTTGTGTTTGGAGCAGATATTAGGGGCTACTTACGTTTTTTTCCTCTATAATAGCCCTATCAAATTCCCATTACCTGCCATGACATGTGAGGTTTCTGACCCTAACCTAGTTGTTCAAGATGGTGTTCCACTTCCTGCCCTCTCTCAACACAGACACACTACATTTCTGATTGTTCCCAGAACACAGTGTGATTTTGTCAGTTGTTTGCTCCTGAGCAAGGCAGTTATTAGGCCCGGAAGTACCCTTCATGAATCAACTCAAAAGTCACCTTGGTGAAGCCCATAGTTCTTTTCTAAGAGAATTCTGAAGTTTTTCAGGCGTTTCTCTATTTTTGTTGTCATTACCAGTTGTGGTGGTTTGTATATGCTTGGCCCAGGGTGTGGCACTATTAGAAGGTATGGCCCTGTTGGAGTAGGTGTGTCCTTGTTGGAGTAGGTGTGTCACTGTGGGTGTGGGCTTTAAGACTCTCATCCTAGCTGCCTGGAAGCCAGTCTTCCACTAGCAGCCTTCAGATGAAGATGTAGAACTCTCAGCTCTGCCTGTATTATGCCTGCCTAGATGCTGCCATGTTCCCACTTTAATGATGATGGACTAAACCTCTGAACCTGTAAGCCAGTCCAATTAAATGTTGCCCTTTATGAGACTTGTCTTGGTCATGGTGTAGGTTCACAGCAGTAAAACCCTAACCAAGACACTAGTCTATAATAAATTTAAGAAATGGAAAATCAGTTCAAGGCTACCCTGAGCTTGCTACATAACAAAACTCTGCCTTAAAGTTTTTAAAGAAGTTGTTAATCTGTGACATGAGTCACCTGTGTATTGGGGAAGCCCATGTGGCAATGAATAATGGTTGAAAACAGACAGGAAGAATTAAACCTTAAAGATATGGAAGTTCTGAGCTCTTAGGATATGACTATAACTGAATTGAAAAAAATACAACTCCAGGAGATATTGTTCTGTTGAAACACATACACATGCAAACACACATGTACATGCATACACACACATGCATGCATATATACATGCACACACATGAGTCTGAGAAGCAAATGTGAGTAACTCTCATGAATTGCTTCAAGGGGTGAATTTTTGTTGTTCGGATAAGATTTTAAACATTTCTGATCCAAAGTCAAAACCGTCCCTTCTGTGGATAGGGATAAAATGGATTGTCATTTTCAGGGCCATTACCAAAACTGTTTTTTATTGTGACAGCAATAAATCAGAAAATATTGCTTTGGTTCACAAGCCAATGTTGTAAGTGGGATTCCTGTTTACCTTAATAACAAGGAACAAAGGCATCATTCAAAATATAGTGATGTTAATATTGTAATTCTTTCTGACACTTTTATTTTTATGACATCTATTAAATGAACATCATAGTGTCTATTTTGCTGTGATATGCATTAGATTTATCAAAACTCAGACCACTCGCGTATCCCTGGACATTGGTCATAGCAAGTTCTTGGAATCTGGCAGTCATGGAGACATTAGCAACTGATTTCCAGATGTTCTTCTGCCTGATACATGGTGAATGGTATTCATATGCAGTTTCTAGGGTCAGTTGCAGGCTAGCATGATTCTTAGTATATTAGCTCCAGTGATTTGTTTCTCCACTTAAGAAAGCATGTCAGAATATAGTGAGTACAGGGTTGCTGTAGAGATGACTTTAAATTTGCTCTACTTTTGTTAGTTTTGAAAGAGAGACTTACCTTGTAGCCCTGGCTTGCTGACCTCACACTTGCAGCAATCCTCCTGCCTCTGCCCTCCAGGTGTTGGGATTATAGATGTGTACCACTGCCACACGTGGCCTATCTTAAAAGTAAATTACCCATGCTTTTTTCTAGCAGTCTCACTATTGTTCTGTCCAGCTTTGAGAATTCAGTCTGCCAAAGAATTTACTAGATATTTTAAAAATACAAAATGATGAATGTAACAGTTGCTGCTATAATATTTTGAGGAAGACACATTGATATCTAAATCAAGATTGTGCCCATGAGGATGGAGACAATGGAGCAGTTTGAAGTGTTTTAACAAGAGAACTCAGAAGGTGAATGGTTATTGATGAGAATAGGTGTGGAGAGACCTAAGGAAGAGCAAGGTTTTGTGTGCATGTGTGCAAATGAGTGTGGCGTATGCACATGGGTATGCAGTTGTGTGTGCATGTTCAGAGGCCAAAGCAAGGCACTGTGTGTCCTGCTAGATCTATTGCTTTCTCTCTCACGCTATTGAGTCAGGGTTGGGTTGAATCTGAAGCTAGGTTGTGATTCATGAAACTCTGTCTCTGTACCTTCCAGCATGGAGATTAAAGGTTTATGTGCATGGCTGTACTGGGATTTTTAACGTGGATGATGGTGTTAGCAAAGGCTCTTACTCGTGGAGATATCTCTCAGACCAACCTTTGGTTTACTTGAATGAATGAGGACATATAGTAACAGTCCTGGCAGGAAAGGACTGCAGGAAAGTGTTGCTTTGGGTTGAAAAACAGATTTTCTGTTATATATTCTAAATTCACAGTGGGAATTCAAATGAAGTGGACAAAAATACAGATTTGGAGAGTAAGGTAGAAGTTTAAATATGTAGTTAGAAGTGATTGCAGGGATAAATATGCAGGAATCTTGGGAATCTGAGGCAGGAGAATGTAGACAGTGAAGCCATAGCAAGACCTACATAGCAAGATGATGTCACAAAAAAAGAAAGAAAAGGAATAATTAGATTAAGAATGGTAATTGAGGGGCTAGAGAGATGGCTCAGCAGTTAAGAGCACCAACTGCTCTTCCAGAGGACCTGAGTTCAATTCCCAGCAACCACATGGTGGCTCACAACCATCTCTAATGGGGTCTGGTGCCCTCTTCTGGTGTGTCTGAAGAGAGCAATGGTGGTGTATTCATATGCATAAAATAAATAAATAAATCTTTAAAAAAAAGAATGGTAATTGAGGCAAGGTGGCTGTACACAAAGTGAAAAGGAAGGACAGGTGGAAGATTAGGTCTGGGAACAATGAAATGGAAGGAGGAGAAGAAGGAGCCAGGGGAGAAATCTTCGAAGACAACAGGGGCACTGAGACCCATCAGGAGAATTAGAAGGGGTTATCAGGAAACAAAGGGAAGAGAGACTTCAAATCAGAGCAGTGATGGGGATATCAAATACTCAATAGAAATCAAGGGAAACGATGGGAAGTATTCACTGGCCTTGGCAATCAGAGGGTTGCTGAAGACCTTTAAAAGGACATCAAAGGACACGGGCAACAAAAGCAGAAATGAAGCCGTGGAACTGCATCCGCGTGCAACCTTCTACACAGGTAAAGAACAATCAACACTATGGAAAAGCGGCCCATGGACTTGGGGAAAAATACTTACAAACCATATAGCCAATGAGGAGATAACGTTCCAAAACAAATACAAGGCACTTCTGCAACTGAATAGCCCAAATCAAATGATCCAATCAAAAATGGACAAAGGACTTGAATAAAGATGGGAATTTTCTCAAAGAAAATTCCCATCTTTCCCAAAGGTGTTCAGTATCACTAATCTCCAGAGAAGTGCAAATCAAAGCCCCAGTAAGACATCACACTATCTGTTTGAATGGTTATTCAGAAAAACACAGGAGATCCAGAATGATGGCTCAGGGCCAAGTGCTTTCTGTAAACCTCTGGAGACTCAGATCAATGTAGAAAAGAGACTTGGCCCCATGTAATTGTTCTGTGACTTATACAGATGTGCCATGGCACTCACGCACCCATCCACACACAATCATAAGTGAATAAATAAATTAATCTAATGTTTAAAAAGATAAGAGCTCATGGCGTTGGTTAAGGAAGCAGAGAAAAGAGAATCTGTGCAGAAGGCTGGTAGGAATGTAAATTTGTACAGGCATCATGAAAAAGCGATGGAGGAATTAAACATAGGGCCCAAAATTAAAGATAGGGTCACCATATGACTTAGGAGTTCCATTTTATTTTGTTTCTAGAAAATGAAATAAATTCTTCAAAAAAAAGAAAATGTCTGGACACCCTTAAATTGCAATCATCATCACTGTAGTGGAGACTTGGCAACATCCTTCAGTGTCTGCTGTTAGTTGGATAGATAAAGAAACTGTGTCACATACACAATAGACTACCATCCAGCCATAGAAGGAAATCTGTCATTTGTGACACTATCAGTGAACCTTGAGGGCATGATGCTAAGTGAAGAAAGATGCTAAGTGAAGAAAGTCAGAGAGAGAGACAAACATTGGATGATTTTATTGTAGTGTTGAATATAAAAATGTCGAACACAGAGAAACAAGATAAGATGGTGGCTGTTGGGAACTGGGAGAGGGTGGTAGTGAAAACAAGCAAATGTTAATTAAGGGGTACAAACTTTAAATTTTATAGATTAGTAAATTCTGGAGATTTCATGAATAGCATAGTTACTAGAACTAAACTGTTTTGTAACATTGATGTTTCTTGATTCATCCCCATGCTTTGCTGCCTGCTTGGGCAATACAGTAGAGCTAAGCTGGGGCTATGCACATGGGAAAGACTACCCTGAGGGCATGAGCAGCAGGAGAGATGTCCCTGCCCCTCATGTGTGTAGTGTGGCAGAGCTATCCCTGGTGGTGTGGGCACAGAAGAGCTGGCAGGGACTAAACAACTCAGCTAGTACCCAGGCCCAGATCCAACATCTACTCCATTTATGAACTGCTGGAGCATGTAAAGGGGCCTTACAGAATTAAAGCTGCAGGACTTTCATGACACAAGTCAACAACAAGATATCAAAGAGGAGTATGGGTGAGGTTTCAGTATTCACAGTGTAGCACAAGCCAGAGGCTGGAGCTAGACCAATGACTCATTTCAATGAACATTTGCAAGTAAAGCTGTTTGGACAAAAGAGTATGCTATGTGACACAGCATGACATACTGAAGCTTCCACATTGGGATTTTAATTTTATTTTATGTTTCCTTCCTTCCTTCCTTCCTTCCTTCCTTCCTTCTTTCTTTCTTTCTTTCTTTCTTTCTTTTGTTTTGGTGAGGGAGGTTGCCAGGGCAGATATGGAGGGATGGTAAGATTTGTGTGATTCGGGTGCATAATGAGAAATTCACAAAGTATCAATACAAAGTTAAAAAAATTTTCCTGATTCTTCAATGATCCTACCATTCATTTAAGACATAACTAGATTAAGTTGCTTGACTGTAATGATCATTTCACAATATGAAAATATATCAAATCACACTGCACATCCTAAGTGTATAAACTTTATCTCAATCATACTTTAATAAAACTACATAGTTCTCCCAAATTAAGAAGTAACTGTGTGAAGATATAGATGTTAAATTGCTTAAATTTAGTAATCATTTAACTTTGTGCAAGTATATCAAACCTCATATTGCCCACCTTAAACAATAGGCCCAGGAAAAGCAACTATGAGGCTGTTTTCCTTGTACTGCCATCCTGACAGTATATCTGCAAGCAATGGGAATGAATGACTCCATTTCTTTGCATGTGAGAACTTTGCACTCAATCAGTTATCTGCTTAGTGATCGCCATGAGCTGAGCACATACATAGAGGAAAAGGAACATCAGAGAAAATCCAGTCTTAGCTGCCTTGACCATACGGGAAGAGCAGCAGGTGAAATGTGGCAGAGTTCCAGATCTAGCCCTTGTTCAGACTTGAGCTGAAAGGAACTCAGAAAGGTACTGTGGCTAAAGTGCCTTTCAGAGGCCCAAGCCCTGCTGAAGTAGCCCCAGGAAACTGCTTCACATTGGGAATTCTCAATCCCTGTCTCCCTGTTTCCCTATCTTCCTCGGTCCCCCTCCCCTTCTGTCTCTCCGTCCCTCCCTATCTCCCTCCCTCTTCTCTCTCTCTCCTCCCTTCCTCCCTCTCTTCTTTTTTCTCTCTCTCTCCCTCCCTTCCTCCCTCTCTCCCTTCCTCCCTCCCTTCCTGCCTTCCCCCTTTAAGAAAAGTTATGAACTTTCAATTTCATTATGGCAGTGACCTTGAGTTGCACCCACTAGGTGCTAGCTGCGTGCCAAATGATCTGAGGTTAGGGCTGAATAGTAAATAGTGTAAAAGCCCCAGGATCTCATTTAGTAGCCAGATTATTCTCTTTAATTTCTCCGGTTAAGCGAACTGTCTCATAAGCTTTATTAGTAGGAACTCAGCGTCTCTTCCTCTGGAAATCTTTAAGAAGTCAAAACATTTATTTAGTCCAAAGTGGGTTATGACCCACTCCTAAAAGCCAGGTCTAGAAACCAGTGAGATAGCCACCCAAGTACTTCTTTGTTTTGTTTTGCCACATTGGGTCCCTGCTGTGTGCCTTCAAGGGGCTCTTGGGCTTGGGTTTGGTTGATTAGTTTACTGGTCTCACCTGGCTTTTAGAATGGAGTCAGAGCTCTTTGGACGGAAGCTATGTTTTGATTTATTAAATAATTCCGAGAAAATGCTACTCAGATCTTATGCTGTCTATAGGGTCTTTACCTGTAAGGTTCAGCTCCTCAGAGGCCTTTGTCTACACTCAGCATCTTCCATTATTTCCCAGGGGTATCCAGCTTTACTCAGAAACCTTTGCTGGCCCAGCCCTATGCAGATGGCCCTTCCTTTACAGCAAGAGCTTCTTAGAAGCCCTTGTTCCTAATCCATTTGGGGTGATACAACGAAGAACCTCAAACAGGCCACAGCCTGTTTTCCTTTTCTTTTCTCTGAACTGCCACTTTGACAAATGCAGTAGCATCATCCATATTCCACCCTTTACAATATATTCATCATAACAGATCACAACATGCGTAGTGCCCCCTAGGTAATATAGCTCACCATTGACTCACAACCTTTACCCCTATTTCAGCTTTCTATCTAAGGGGAATGGGAAAGAAGAGATACATCTAATACTAAATCTATCCCATTAGTCCCTTATTTCAAGCCAGTGGGTTTCTTGTAGTTGCATAGTTCACTCAAGTGACTTACAAAATAAAGATGCTCTATTCCAGTGTGATTTCCTTAAGTTTTTCATGTTTGTATATATGAACAACTTTTTGATTATCTAGGCACCTCATTATAAAATAATGATAACCATCATTTGTTCATCAGACATGGTACCAATATTACATTCATTATCTCATCTCTCTTACTAAAGAATTATGAGTCTAATAGAGGAGGTAACATGTGCAGAAATGATAGCCCAATCTATAATGTGAAAAAGATTACAGAATGATGCAAATGCAATGCATCAAGGGAACTCTTAGAAGGCAGGGATCATTTCTACCCAGAGAGAATCAGTCAATCAACATTTAACATCAAAATTGTGTGCATTTTACATCTCCATCTCAAGAATCTCGCAAACCATGACAAAACATACAAAGGTACAGATCATCCCTATAATGTGATGTCATCTGGTGGTGGCAATCAAGTCCATTTGGGGAGGCTCCTTGAAAGAGGTAAACATGGCAGCTACATATGCTGAAGGATCAAGGGACTTGTGGGGATCCCTGGTATCACAGGGTTACATCTGGATGTCATTATGGCAGCCCCATCCCCGGGGGGGGGAAGAGGGAGGGGAAGGAAAGAGAGAGAGAGAGAGAGAAAGAGAGAGAGAGAGAGAGTGGTAAGGGGTTGTTAACTTCTCCACTCCTGTCTCCTTTGAGTCCCTAATTTGGAAGCCTTTAATGGTAACCAGTCTTTCCCTTCCATACAACTGGCTTTCTTCCCACTGCAGATTACACTTCACTTTTCTGTCCTTAACTCCGTGCAGTTTGTGACCTCCTCTCCAATTTACCAATTCTGAGTCACGTGTTCCTTCTTCCCCCTACAGAGAAGAAACAGCCAGCGTTTGGCGTTCCAAACTTCTTGGACAAAGGCCAAGCTTCCATAAACCCCAGAATATTATTGTGTGAATTAAAATGTTCACATGCTATCAGCCATGCAGTTACTCTGCCGTTTATTTTGGAAAATATTACATTTGGAAAATGGGAAGCTTTCCAGGGCATTCCTTTACCTTAGGATATCAATACGCAGAAGGGTATTTTGAGATCATTTCTTGCTCTAAAGTTCACAAATAATCTGTACAAATAGACACATAAAATTGCCTTAAGTAATGTTAGGTAAGGACTCTGGGGCGTTACAAAGTTCCTATAGGGTATTTGTTGAGAAATACAGGACAGAGGCTGCAATTCTAACTCACTAAAGCAAACTTTCATAATGTCTTTGAATTAATTCCCACTTGGCTCTTCTTGCACATTTCTCTTCCAATCACTGACCTTCCTTGCTGAATTTCATCCAAGATTTTATATGCTTCAAACTCTGTCTTCCTGACTGTAAGAGGGAAAGCAGCCCAAGTCCTGGGTTGGACCACATCTTAAACCGATGGCGTAGGTGCCCAAGGACCCCCAAATGTCCATATTTCTCCCTCAAATCCCTTTCCATAGAATTTTCTTCTTGGATTGGTTTTATAATGCAAAGGCTTTAAGAGAGAGCCAAGGGCCTGATAGCTTACTAACGCACCTCGTTCTTTTGGGTGGCTCAATTCCCAGTTATTATGATATGTTTTCAGTGGCTGCAATACAAGCAATACAAGCAAGATAGGAGTGGATGGCCTTGAGGAAAAAGGGCTTTAGTGATTGGCGGAGTGCAGCCCTTCTTCAGTGTTCTTTTGGCTTTGAAATTTGATAAGGACTGAAAGTTAACATTGTTCATCATTTCATTTATGAAAGCAGAAAATCCAACCCTGTGGGGAACATGCCTTCGGAGGGAGAGAGAGAGAGAAAGGCATAGAGACAAAGTAGGAGACATATTTTAAGAGACAGCAGTAATTACCTATGGGAAGGAAGTGTCATGCAATGGGAGATAGAGGTAAAGGCAGACCCCTGAATGACACAAAATACTCTGATTTTTTCTTTTACATTGAAGATGTATTTATGTAGTGTGTGAGGGATGAAACATGATTAAAGCAAAGAGCATTTAGTAAGAATATGTGATTCTATACACTAACATAAAAAGCTAGCCAAGAAAAGTTAAATTAAAAAATAGCAAGTCTGAAGTAGCTTCATAAGTTCTATCTGGGGGAAATGTAAATACACTAAGAAACAACTGATACTAAGGCCTGAAAAATGAGGATCCATTTCTGAGTGGTAATAGAAATAAAAGAAAAGTTAACTTCTATGTTGTGTAGTTCCTATACTATTTGAATTTTTAGTTCGCACATTTTAACGTGCATTGATTTTCTTCTGATCAATATTGGCTAGCTGACAGAGTATTATGATTTCATTTACTTGATATAGCTCTCAATGGACTTTCTGGCTTAGTTCTCTATCTCTCTCTGTGTCTCTCTCTCTGTCTCTCTGTCTCTCTGTCTCTCTCTCTCTCTCTGTCTCTCTCTCTCTTGTGTGTGTGTGTGTGTGTGTGTGTGTGTGTGTGTGTGTGTGTTTTGCTGAGAATTGAACATATGGCCTGTGTGTGCTATGCAGCATTTTTTACTACTGAGCTATCTCCCTCATCCTTCCTGGCTAGTTTTACTGGACTAATTATGTAACTTCAGGCTGATTGGCCTGCAGTGTTAGTCGTCCCTCAACTCAAATGGTTGTGGCAGAGTCTCATGTTTGATACGGACCCCAGACTTTAGACCCTGTTTACTTTTAACAGGAAGTTCCTTCTGCTATGTGTCCCCCTTGTCTTTCTCTAATAGAACTCATGTTCATCCCTTAATTCTCAGCCATTGGTTTTTCTTACCTTGCAAGGTGCAATTTCTGCTTTGTTCCTGAAGCATTTACAATGCATTTCTATTGCCACAATATTTATAAGGTTTTCAATTAAAATGTTCATTTCTCCAGCCTTTCCCAATGAAAGAGTTTTAAATCTAGTGAACCCTAGATATAGCTACTATCAGAATCACCAGCAGAAGACTCACCAGGAGAGACCCAGACAAGGCATTATGCTGTCACCACTTTTTGCCTTCTCTCTGCCTCCAGGGGAGTAGAAAGGTCTCTTGCTTGCCCCTGCCTGTGCCTTTCTCACAGTTACAGTAGGGTCACTCATACTATGCATATTCAGTAGAATTTGTAGAATGAACAAGAAATGAATGAATGAATGCCTGGGATGCCTTAATAGTTCTCTGTTTACCAGGGCAACTCCTAGAATGCTTTCAAGACTAATTTCAAATTCTTTGAACCCATCCCGGTCCTTTTTTCAGATCCCCAAGCATGGAGCCTTTACCTGTAAGTGGCCATCTATTTTATACTATCCATGCATTTTAACTTTCTTGTCTTCTTGCACAAGAGAACTCACAAAGCCACACATTTACTGTCTTTAATCTTTGGTAAAAGAATATCTTGGAAGGAACTACGTTTATCATTTTCTCTGTGCTTAGGGAAAGTCTTGGGGAAGAATTATTGAGGCACAAAAGCTATGACTCCTCTAGAAGCAGAAATCCTGGGATTTGGAGTTGGGGCTCTTATCTCAGGCTTTCTAAATTCCACTTGCAAGGAAGAACCTTCGGCATGTAAAGGTCAACAAAGAAATGATGCCAGGAGAGTGGTGCCCCTGGAGACCACCTAAGAAGTCTCTTTATTTGGAGACATGAAAGGGCCTGCTGTCTGAGAAAGGAATGAAAATAGAGCCATTGTATTTTTAGGTTAAAATGCAAAGGAAGCTGGCTTCTGGTTGTGCAGTCCGTGAAGTGGCAGCATCTGAGTAGCTAATGTGAGGTTTCACAGCTTGGTGGTGTCTGAAGGAGAGTGACCCCATTAGATGAAAAGGACTCAGCACAGAATGCTACAGACAACAAGATACAGCCCAGTGGCATTCTTCACTAGGCATGGCATCGAGAGACAGCTCAGTCATGATGTAACCTCCATACCGTGAGCTGATCTGGGAGCACGATCAGAAGGAAGAGACCATGTTTCACTAACACCACAAGACATCATTCAGTAGTAGTGGATGCATAGATTCAGGGCTTAGTTTGAAGTGAAAGCCAAAGGGACCATGTAATTGGTCTGTTTTCACCAGAGCATCCTCAGGATACCTAGAAGAAAAGGAATCCTCATGAGAGTGCCTCCATTTTCACCACTAATATGAATAGACTAAACATATGATCATAATTCTACCTTGGACTCTGAAAAGTTACACTGGATGTGCTCCTGTTTCTGCTGCACTGCTTAGTACCTAGTTGGATTTGGTATGATATTAATAAAATATAGGTCAAAGAGTGATGTCCATGAAGCAATGAATGTACTTTCCATAAATTAAGATAAGACTCCTGTAAGGGTTTGTTAGATTGCTCAAACCTTACATTAAATAGTTGGTCAGGTACAAAGACTATTTTATGGTGCGCTTTGGATATGTATAGCCAGTTTTCCCTGACTCCACTACATGGTGATTAGAGATGAGGTCAGGTTTGCCTTGTCATGTCTGAATTACTGGTTTAAACTTTCATGTCATTTCATGACAGGAATGTCTTTTATGAGGCTTTTCTTTTACTGGTGTGGTATTACATCTCACAGTTGCTTATATATTCCATTCATCCAGACTTCCCTGGCCACCTGAACCTCCAGATCCTTACCATAGCTCCATCACCCTTGTTCCTTCTTGGAGTTTCAGACCTGGTGACATCTCAGTTATATTGGCCTGGGTGGGTGAGGAAAGGCTTTTGTGTTCTTTGCTAGGTATTCCTAATGATGGATCTGTGTTATAATAATGACTTACTTAAAAATGACTAATTCTGAACGCTCCTAGTCCTTCTAAAGCAGAGACTGTGTAGTCTGGGATTTTCAAAAGTGCCTCTCTCCCTAGTTCCTCATATTGGGCTATCTGGTAGGGTCTGCTTACCTTCTCCCTTTGGGACTGACCTCCAATGTATTTTATTCTACTGAAAGCCCCAAATAGAAGACAGAGTGTCTTCCTTGAATTTCTATAACCTCATTTCCTGCCCATACTCTCTAGGAAGCTCTGGTTCTTCCCAGTTCAAAGCCCTGTAGCTTCTGTGGGATCATCACATAAAAGCCAAATATCCTATGGGACCACACTACCAAAGACCATGTCTGAGTAACTCTACCTATGAGATAATAGCAGACCAGTTTTTATACACCAGACCTTGCCCAGTCTCATTTGTTTCTATGGCTTTTTATCCAGTGTGAGCTTGAAATCAGAACTGTAGTTTTCTATAGTCCTATAGTATTCACTTCTGAAATCCCTTGTGAGAAGCTGTTTAAACAGGAAGCCCAAGCATTTTTACTAAAATAAAGAATAACACACAGCAGACATAGAAAGCTGCAGTGATGTAGCTCTGATTACAGTAAAGATGATTTTTAAAATACTCTTATTCAGAAAAACTTGAAACGCTGTCAAGCTTCCCCTCCAGAAGCATCTGGCTCAGTAAAAGCAGAATTACCTGGTCCATGTAGGTCACTGTCTCCACACCAAGGGCTTATCTGCTTCAAGATGAATGATAGCATCCACATCTTGCAAAAGCCATTTGGAGATCTGAAATTAAGATATGTAAGACACTATTCTACTCCAGCCTTAGAAATAACCCTTGGCCTGTTTTTAGATCAAGTCCAAGTTCCAAGTAGTAGGACCATAGGACCATCTATCACAGCAGAAAGACTGAGCTTTTCTACGGTTATCATTTGTGAAAGAGAGTCTAGCCTGAAGATCCAGGCAGAAGGAAATGGCTACCCCTTTCCAGGGACTACAGCTCTTTCCCGACACACAAATATGGAACTAATTTTGATTTCTTTTTCTCAAACCATAGATATCTGGCTTGTTAACAATAATTCAAAAATAATTTTGTGGAAGTTCAAGTGTTAGAGTTGGCCAAATTGCAAAACTGAGATTCTTTAGGGATTCAGTTTCTGTAGTCATAGGTCATGCAGAATTAAATAAATTTGGAGGTGTAGATAATAGTGGGTTTAGATTGCAGAGAGTGTCAACTTAGATAAATTAGAATAAAAGGGGTGGATTTTCAAAATACATTCCTGAACAGACTTAAGACTTTATAATCAAAAACAGCCAACAAATGCTTATATGTTTGTTTCCATTTATATTGGTCACTAATTGGCTACTAGCCCAAACAATAAAAAAGGAGTTTTATCAGTCATTTAAAATTGCCAATAAGGAATGCCATTAAATTAAATTGTATGTATGTTTGTGTGTGGGGGGAGAGGGAGTCAGAGGGAAAACTTATAGGACTTGGTTTTTGCTATTCATCTTGTTGAGGCAGGAGTCTTCCTTGTTTCTGCCACTTTTCTCTGGGCTAGCTAGCCTATGAGCTTCCAATTGTTTCTTTTGCCTCTGCACCCTATTTCATTGTAGGAGTACTGATATTACAGATGTAGCCGTCACAGCTGGACTCTCTCACAGGTTCCAGGGCTATTAGGAGCACATAAGACATCACCCTGACCCACATTTAAAATTATGAAACACAAACAAATATATAGTAGAAAGAGGAGCCTATAGTTCCTTTTTGAGCTCAGTTCCATTTATTCAAATATTTATTGCCTGATAGTATGCTGCAAGATGAAAGAGCCAACGTTCATTCTTACTCCTGGCTACAGAGTAGATATGCAAGGAGGGTGGCAGGAAGCTGTTGATCAAAATGCTGAAATAAAAAAGACTTGTTATGTGGTCTTAGAGATATGTATCTTATGCTATTTTAATCCTATGAAGTTTTAACTAGGAGTCAGAATGATGTCTTATTGAGTATAAATACTTGTAGTATAACATCCATGGAACCTATTAGTCTCAGCAAAAAGTGCCTAATTCTATACAGAAGGCTTCATAAAGAAGTTATATTTGAAAGGAATCTTGAAAGGTGAATAGAACGTCATCAAAAGAAGGAATAGAAATTATCTATTTCTCTGGCATCTACTCCTATTAGAAAATGGACCAAGTTTCACGTGGGTGAAAACTGGGTCTTGCCTAATGAATGCTGTGTCCCCAGAGCTCAGCTGGTCCTTGCAACACATCAAGAGTTCAAAGGGACTTTTTGCCCAGTTGATTGAACAGTTTTAGAGAGAAGCATAGGCATGAGAACAAAACAAATAACAAGATGTGGTTTTCTCCTACGAGGTTGTAGATTAGACCATCAGTACTATTAGCTCCTGGAAAGGAAAGAGATGTATCTAAGTGAGTAGAAAGGAAAAGCATTATGGAAGAGACAGGTCCACATTTAGTCTTGGCCCTGTTGTTAACTCATTATGTGGCTTTGAATAAATGCTTAACCTACAGTGCTTTCATTTTTCTCCTTTGAGGAACACCTCTTGGTATACTAGTACAAGAAGAGTAGGGAAAATTTAACAGGAAGTAAAAAGAACGTGGCACTAATCTTTTCCAAATTCAAAGTTAATATGCACATTCTAGCATGCTGTGTTACATACTGGTTATTTCCTCACCAAAATTATAGTCCTTGAAAAGGCAGATTAATAGATGGTCAAAACAAGAACTGCTCCCCTTGGACCAGACACTGGGATGAAATAAGAAACCAAAGCAAGAAGTTTTGGTTCTTCCCATCCCAGAAATGATGAGTGTAGCCATGTGCATGTCTGACTGGAGTCTTCTAGCTCTCTCTAAACTGGCCGGAAAGGGTAAGTGATAAGAAGGAAAGCTACCATGGAAGGTCAAGTTATATAGCAGTTGCAAAGATTTTACCAGAAAGCTGGTACAGTCATTTAAAACATAGGTTTGGGTCATGGGTGTCTTAGAAACTTTAGGGACCACTAGAGATCTCTTCTGACAATACTACTTTGAAATGTATAAAGTAGAACACTTAGGATAATTAGAGAGATCAGTTATGTAGCTGTAAAAATATTAATTTTTATGATACTGCAACAACTATAAGTTCTATAATGCCTGACAACTAATTGATGATTTTTTTCCAGACATTTGTAATAATTGTAACATGAACAGATCTGTGAACTCTATGGTGAGAATGTCACAGATACCGACACTGTTGCTCTTATTATTGTCTATGGTCAAATGGTGGAAAATAGTATATCAGTTATAAGCTAGTGAAAGTGAGATCGCTATTTTTATTTGAGTGAGAGTAGAGTTATAATGATTTAACACCTACAAGATTAGCATAGTGGTCCTCTGGGCGTATCCAAGTGTTTCCAGTCCAAGTTGGGCCTTGAGGATTCTGACTTGATCAGTGGATTAACCTTGTGATGGACTCATAATACGAAGGCATTATTAGGAGCTGAGATATGGGCTATTTGGAGGCATTAGGCCATTAAGGAGCCTGAACTTAGGGCTATATTGTGCTTTGCCCTCTTCCCTGATGCACCTCTCCCCTCCCTGCTTCCTGTCTGTTGTGAGGTAAGAACCTCTGCTGGCACACGTGCCTTCCACCATGATGCTCTGCCCAAGAATGTGGAGACAAGACAGTGAAACTGTGAGCCCAAAGAAATCTTTCTTCCTATACTTGCTCCTATCAGGCATTCTGTCCCAGGGAAGATAAAAGTTATGGGTACAGATTAAAAAAAGAGAATCCAATAACATTCCAGATCTAGTTAACAAAATTCTATACAAGAAAACAAATACTTTTAAAACATGATAGGGATTTTATTGTGAATTTTAATTCTATCTGTAAGCAAATATTGTTAGCTTGGAATGGAAGGAAAGCAAAATATTGAATTTTTTTTGATATTGTTGTTCCTTCCTGTTCCTCCTTACTTAACTGCATGACCTGCCTTGTGATTGGGTGGATGACCTGAGAGGAAAGAGAGGCAGAAAAGGCCAGTGGGGGGGATGGAGACCTCAGGCCACTGTGCACAGATTCTCCAGAGGCAGGCTTCATTGAGCAGCTTGTTTAATTGGGAGGAACACAGGCTATTTAAACTTTTGAGGGTGAGTAGAGGCTATGGGGTAACTGTACATCATTGGTCCCAGCCAGGGTGTGTGTATGGGGTGCTTCATTTGCATAACAAGGAGTTCCAGGTGCTGATGGACATGCTCTTATAAGGGGAAAGGAAGTTTAACCTGTAACCTGGCTACTGGGCTACGTGACCTCCTTTAGTGAGGCAAAGGTGTGGGCACAGGTCTACTGCTTTGGGATATGCAGGCCCAGGGCAGGTCGGGAGAAGTCCTACTCCTGATGGTCTCAGGATGAGATTTCCAGGGTTTGGACATGCCTTGACCACACGTGTGCTTCAGGCCTGCTCCGCACAGCTCTACAGCTCCCTCAGCCCCATAAAGTATTACGTGTAAAAGTTAGAAAAGTAACACAGTAGTTCATAAAGTGAAAGGTGACATGCTCTCACATCCCTTTGTATCCTCATGTATACCACTTTCAATGACTATGCAAATATGCCTACAACTATATACATAAAGTACTCCTTCATCATTTCTTTTGATATAATATAGTGATTATCATTCAATATTTGTATAGCAAAGTTTCTCTTTTGATTTCTTCATTCTTTAATGTTGGTAATTACATCATATTTTGTACATGTCTACTTAGGATGAACATAAGCATTTCTGCTACTTTTTTGTTTTATACTAAGGCCTGGAGAATTTTTTGTTAATATATCTATAGAATAGTGGTGTAGATTAGAATTGTTGGACTATAAGACCCATGGATTTAAAATGTCAATAGATCTGCCAAAATAACATATAAAAGGATTTTTAATTTACAGCCAGATGAGAAATAAATGTAACTTATGAAAATTAGATTTTATTAATTACTTGAATTCCTGCAGCGTAAGGGAAGAAATCTTCAGAAAATAGATACTGAATTTTATTGAGAAGTAATTGCTTAAAGAGACAGAAAACATGCAATAGTTTGAGTGCAAATAGCAGCTGACTATCTTCTACATCACGCAATCTAGTTTTCCTAGAAGAGATGCCCTGTCCACCACAGCACCAATCCCAAGAGATAGTGAGCAAGGAAATGTTCTTCTGTTCATTTTGTTCTTCTTCTGTAAAAAGCAGGCCAGGAAATGAATTCTTGTATATAGTCTTACCTTTTACAAGCTAATACTAACAAGGAGCACCTGGCTGTTGCTTGATTCTAGCCATGATGGAATGCTGATTTGTACAAAGAAAGAAAGAGAAGCAAAGGTGAATTTAAAGTAGATCCTGCCTTGGATGAGCTTATGATCATAGAAAGGTTGATTAAAAAAATCTAAAGTTATTTGAAACTGATCAACTTGTATTAATTATAGAGAAGTGCATATATTCATTTTAAAAGAATAATCACATTACTCAAAAGGATGAAAAATAGTCAACAAAGATTATTATGTAGCTGTGATGCAGATGTCTTGATTGCTCGTTGTTGCAGTTTATAGCAGATATAATCATCATAGGCTTACAAGTCTCATTTCATCTTCTTCTGGTGATGCAGAAAGGGCAACACACAAAGCAGTTCCTAGTCTACTTTAAAGTTAGGGTGGGGATAAATGACTAGAGTCTACAAGTGGAATGTAAGCAGAAATATCATTAAACCAATTCAAGACATGGATCACAAACAAGCAGAACAATGAACATCTTCCACCAAAGTTAGACATGTAACTTTTGCTATGAACCTGCAACTTCATTGCCTGGTGTATACCCAAGAGAAAGAAAAGCATATGACTTCAGAATGGCAAAAAAAGCACATGTAGGTCTGGGGATGCAGCTCCGTTGATGGAGTACTTGTGTGGTCTTGGCTTCTATCAACACAACATAAACTACATATGGTGGTGTGCCTATAATCCCAGCACTAGGGAGACTGAGGCAGGAGGGTCAGAAGTGTAAGGTCATTCTGAGTTACTTGGAGAGTTTGAGAGCACCTTGTGCTGCATGAGACTGTGTTAAAAACAAACAAAGGGAATTCACTGCTGATTTCTTCATAAGAGCGCCACATGTCCCAGGAAGTACAATCTGCTGTTGATACATACATTAAAAATTTACACAGTAATAAGAATGAATGAACTGTGGCAACACATAGTAATATGTAATAAATTTTGAGTGAAGGGAGCCAGGCACATGAAAATTTCAATATTCCTTCTATTAATACAAAATTTTAGGAAGAAGCAAAGAAGTTAGAATAGCAGTTTTTCTTTTTTTTTGTAGGCATATTTATTGAAAAGGGACACGTGAGAACTTTTTCTGTGGTTGAAGATATTCTCTTTTATTAATCTACCTGGAGTTGAGGAGTGAAGGAAAAATTAAAGACTTGCCAGGCTTTACTCTGAAGTTTTATATATTTTTACTATGTATGAGAACTGAAAATTATGCATACACACATCGTATGAGCAAAAAGAAAGTAAGAAAGAAGGAAAGAAATAAGGGAAGAAGGAAAGAAATAAGGGAAGAAGGAAAGAAAGAAACAAAATAAAAAGGAAAGGGAAGAAATTATAACCCAACCCAATTAACACTGAAGCAATCCTTGCTTATTTTAAGCTCTGAGCCTTAGGATGCATGTGTTATCTCAGCACAGCCTACATTGGGCAATTTGGTTTTCTTTTTTTTTTTTTTTTAATCTTACTTGTCTTTTGCTTATTTATTATGTTTTCCCATTTTATGTGTAATGGTGTGTGTGTGTTTTGTGCTTTTTCTTTGCTTGTTTACTTTGTCTGTTTGTCTGTTTGATTTATTTTTAAAATTTACCTTTTCACTTCCAAAAAGAGAGAGGGAAAGAAAGCATGGAGTTGGATGGGTGGGGCGGTGGGGAACATGACATCCACACACTAGCCAAAAGGGCCAGAGAAAGGGGAGGGAAGGAAACTTCTCAGACTGTGCCTGGAAGCACACATCTGTAATCCTAGCACTTTGGAGTCTAAGCAGAAGGGTCTGAAGTTCAAGGCCAGCTTGAGCTACACATTAAATTTGAGACCAGCCTAGGATTATATCAAAAGACCTTAGCTTTCTCAAAAAGGAAAAGAGAAAGAAACTTTTAGGTAAGCCGGTGCAAATCTGTCAGCTACATGTTACAAATTTGTGTAACATGATGTTAGCTTGGGAAAATGGCAGCTAAAGGCTGATGGTAGTATCATTGCACAAAATGGCAGAACAGACACTAGAGAAACTAACAGCATCAGCCATAGTCCCCTCTGGCTACTCTAACATCTGGACACATCATTCTTCCCACAGATGAAGGTACTTCCCAAGAGAGACAACTGAAAGTTCCCAATTGTAGCACATCCTGTTCAAAGTTCAAGATCTCCCTGAAGATCTGCTGTTCGACTTGTCCCCCCACTCCCCACTCCACATGCCCAATATAGATCACAAAAATGAGAACAAAATAATCACTGTATTTATAAGACTCTCCAGCTCAGAAGGGACAGGGATCAGAAAAACACAGCATAAACTTGTCATAGCAATAACAGGAATTATAACTCAAGCTTACCTTGCTAACATCAAGAATGTATCCCTGAAAGTCTGAGGGTCTACAAGAAAAATATTAAAAAAAAATGTTTTAAGTACAAAAAAAAACCAAAGTGCATTATACACAAGCCTCCCTTCTTTGATTATTTGAAGTAAAATATTAAATATGAATAAGAAATCATCATATGGTGATCCTCAGTACTTTATTTTCTTTTTATTGAAAATAATTTTTCATACAGCATATTCTGAACATGGTTTCCCCTCCTTCATGTCCTCCAAGATCTTCCCCACTGCCCAAACCAACCAACTCCATGTTTTCTTTCCCTCTCTCTTTTTGGAAATGAAAAGGTAAATTTTAAAAATAAATCAAACAGACAAACAGACAAAATAAACAAGCAAAGAAAAAGCACAAAACACACACACACCATTACACATAAAATGGGAAAGCATAATAAATAAGCAAAAGACAAGATAAAAACAAAAAACAAAATGCCCAATGTAGGCTGTGCTGAGATAACTACATGCATCCTAAGGCTCAGAGCTTAAAATAAGCAAGGATTGCTTCAGCGTTAATTGGGTTGGGTCATTTTATAATCAGCACAGCAATCAAAGGTGATAGCTAGCAGGGTATATAACATATACAATGTATATGGTCAGGCATCTTTCAGATAGTTCACACCTGTCTTATCTGTTTGTTTTCTAGCTTCTAGAACACTAGTTTCTTCACAGCAGAAACACATTTTTTTCACTTCTGTTTGTCCAGGTCTTCAAATACGGCCTGGAAAATCATATTAGTTTACTAAATATTGTAGAAGGAACTGGACAAATACAGAAATTGATCTAAAAGTAAAGCATTTCTGCTTTAAAAAGTACAGAATTTACAAGTCCAAAGAAAGCAGGTTATTATACACAAAAGCTATATGGCAAGTGGTTTGTCATAGCAATCAATCTTAGGTCAAGCTTTCCAGCCAGGCCCGAGTTCTATTGCACCACAGCTGCCTCTGCTTTGTGTGTTGCTTGGGTGATGAGCACTTGTCCAGGACTCTGCTGATAGGACGCCTCAGCCATTAGGGGCTGGCCAGGTCTCTTTACTGTCTCTTTCCATATGACATACATTTAAGCACATCTAAATTAGTATTTTTAAGGCTTCACAGGCACAACAGAGCTTAGGAAGTTGAGCAAGTAGCAAGAATGTTGAAGGTTCTGTTGGCAACCGCAGGTAGTCTTAGGTGAATCCATGGGAGAACTGGCACAACAGTGGAGCAAGCGCCTCCATCTCCTCCCAAAGACAGAATCCTTTTGTTTCACTACCCTCTGCTTTTTTTGGCCTGGCTTTGACAGGATGAAGGCTGAGCTATATATACATATACATATACATATACATATACATATACATATACATATACATATACATATACATATACATATACATATACATATACATATACATCATATACATATACATATACATATACATCATATACATATACATATACATATACATATACATATACATATACATATACATATACATATACATATACATATACATATACATATACTACATATACATATACATATACATATACATATACATATATACATATATGACCCAGGTGGTATCCACCACCGAGGTCCCGGTTGTGTTTCCAAGAGTCGCGCTCGCATTCAGAGGGTGAAGGTGCTCACTTCCTTTGCCCGTCCGGGGTCCGCCCACCCGCGGGAGCGCGCATGCGCCTCCCCTCCCCGCCTCTGTCGTGCGCGCCCCGCCCCCTCGCGCTGCCATACGCGGACCGGCCAACATCCGAGGACTCCGGCCTTGAGTAACCCTCTTCCGTGACCTTTTCGCACCCCACACGCCGAGGCCCGTGCGGCGACCGTCCCGCCGTTGCGTGTCCGCCGACCCCGCCGAGGCCCGCGTTCCCCTGACCACGCGCAGTTTGCCACCGCCGCTCGTCATGGCGGCCCTCAGCAAGTCCATCCCTCAAACTGCTACGAGATCGGCCACACTTGGCACCCCTCCTGCCGGGTCTCCTTCCTGCAGATCACTTGGGGCGCCCTGGAGGAGTCCCTCAGGATCTACGCACCCCTGTACCTGGTAAGCAGGGCTGCCGCGGGTGCAGGGCCTCCTGGGGTGCATTGCTCTTAGGTCAGCTTTAGGGGTGGTGAGAGGCCTGGGGGGAGTCCTAGGCGGAAGGAGGGGGAAAGGACCCCGAGGGCGAACTGTCACTGGACGCCTGTTGCTAGGATGAGGATGTGCTCCGGACTTGTAGGGTCGAGTACCTTACACTTGATTGAGAACCTGGATCCCGGGACTCTGTGATGGAGAGGTGTTGGAGCTTTGTATTTAGTGCATGCCCTTAGTCTCTCCTCAGCCCCCTTTACCACCCTCCGACCCCGTTCTCATATGAAAAAGGGTATGCTGCATCCCAAGCCCGCTTAGTCACAGATTTTGTCCTTGTTTGAGATGACAGAGATGTCACTTGACGGTTCTTTTGAAGTTCCCAGAGTAGACTCATGGTTTGAGATTTTGTGCAGTGATTTCACAGTCATCGAAGGTGTTTTTGTGGCATGTTGCTGAAGTCATTTTCTTATACAGCTTTACACGTAGGGAAGATGCTGAGTATCTAGAAACCTACCTGTAACATCGAGAACTGATAAAGATATTTTCTCCTAAAGAGTGCCACTGTTTTCTTCAATAACCACAGCCTGGCATTAAAGATGAGTTATTTGGCTACTGAAGTTCATTGTTATTTTCTCATCTGTTGAAATCTGTATTCTAAGAAGGTAGACAACATATTTTGTATATTTCCTAAAAGTTCATTCACTGTTCAGTGGATGGTCCGTTCTTATTTCTCATTGAAGTAGTAATTGGACTGACGACATCTTTGACAGTATGATTATGTTTGTAACTTAATGGGAAACCCTAATTAGTAATTATAGACAGAACACAGGAAAAGACAGTGACTCTCTCAGAGGTTGCAGAAGCCAAGTTCCCTCTTCATGATGTACACGGGTGCTTCCCCACTTTAATGTATTTTAAGGAAACCCCAGGGATCATGTTAGAATGGGGTTTCTGATTCAGTAGGTCCTGGTGGGGGCTAGAGAGTGCATTTCTGATAAACTCTAAAGTAGTGTGGATACTGGGAATACCAGCTTTATTAGTAAGGATCTAGAGTATAGGCCAATATAGACTTTTTCTGTATCTATATACACACATCCCCCAAAGACTGCTGTTACTGGCTTTTCTATATGAATGTTGGACAGCCTTTGTTTCATATTTATTACTGTTATTATTATTTTGGTGTTGCTGGGATTCTAACCTGTTGTCGTGTACTTTCAAGACAGGAGTCCTGCTGTTGAACTCTGCCCCAGATTTCTGTAAACACTTATAAATACATTGGACTCTTGAACAGCTGTACAAGAGACTCTTCCTAGGCTGGGGGACTTAGTGGTAGAATCTTTGCCTAGCATGTGCAAGCTCCTGTGTTCTGACTCCTTGCCGACTTCTTCCACCTCCCAACCCTGACAAAACAAAATAAAGCAAAACTAATCTAGGCAATTTGTGTCAAAACTGCTCTTAACCTAAAGGATTAGGAACTAGTTGCAGTGTTTATATTACATAATTTCTCCTGAGATCTACAGCATCATTCATTCATTTATTCATTCTACACATACTTGTGGAATGCCTGGTATTATATCTACAGCATAGGCAACTTATTGATTCTATTCTGTGTTTGGGGAATTTAGGGAAGCAACTGGAGCAGGGATTCTCCTACTCTAGCAAGATAGGACTGGTGGGGATCAAGAAAGGACTTGTTCTACTATTACATTTTCAACTAGATTCAATACTTCTTGAAGACAAATTTCTTAGTTTATGTTGCTGCTTATCAGTGTCTGTGAAATGAAATTAGTGAGAACTGACTTGTATTTTATTTTAAGTGAAGTAGAGATTAGAAAATTTTAGCCCATTTCAGGTACTAAGACTAAGCAGTCGAATTTGACTTTGGCCTTGATATATGTGTGTGTGTGTGTGTAAATGAGGTAAGATGATAATTCACTGGTGATCTCCCAGACCTGGGATTGCAAATGTACACCATCATGCATGGCTTATACAGTTCCCTTATCAAACGCAGAGGCTTATCCATACAAGGTAGGCAGTCTACCAACTGAGCTGTATCCCTAGCTCATAATATATCTTGAGTATGTACTCTAGTGGCACTTAGGAGTAAAGTTTACTGCCAGCTAGAGTTAGTGGAATTTCATTTTGATGTTGGAAATAAGATTGGGCATTAATTCATGGTGTAGATTATGGAATGTGTATTAATAGAGGGGATAATAGTGTGACCTGAGGGAGAAATCCAAGAGTTTTGTAAAACAAAGAGCCTGTGAATTGTAGAAATCCAAAGGTTTGGATGTAGTTGGGAACTGTAATTCCTATTGAACATTCTGTGTTTGCTTCTTCACACATTTATCCTCTAGGGCTGTGACTCTATCTGAAGATTATCCTCACTTCATGCATAAGAAAACAAAGAATTGGAGAAATTAATCTTGCTTCCAAAGATTTTAGGGTAGTAAGGAACAAGGCTAGGATTATGGAGTTTGCAGGAACACATGCTGCATAAGGATGAGGAAGCTTGGATCACTCAGCAGTTGGAGTTGGAAGAACAGTTAGGAGTTGATGTAGTTGCTTCATTCACCTCATGGTTGAGTTAGAACTCATTTGGAATCCCACCTGTGTGTCACTAGCAGTGTGAGTGAAGGGAAAATCTCTGTTTCTATCTTGCTAGAAGATAATTTGTCATGTTTTAGTGCTGCTGTTTAGACATAGAGTGGGTGTACTATTGGAAAGTTCTGAATTAGTTCAGTTATGAATGGATAGACTTCAGAGTAGTTCAAGAGAAGGGTGGTCTTTGGCATATTTGCCAAAGTTGAAGAGATTTATATTTATAGTTATTATTGAAAGAGTTTTACTGACCCTTATACTTTGGTTGGTTGCATTTGTGATTGGTTGAATGATTTGTTTGTTTCTGTCTTATGCTGGTATTGTGGGTTTGCTGTTTTATAGTATAAGATGTGGTGTGTGTGTGTTGTGTGTGTGTGTGTGTGTATCTCCATCCATTATTCTTTGAATTTATTATTGAAGTTAAAAATGGAACAAAGAAATTGCAAAGTTAAACTATATCATTGATAAAAAGAACTTAGACTATATCTATAGAAATGTAGTCTTCTCTGCAGCCCACATAATAGTGAATTCCTTTCTGTTTTCATGAAGTTTATCTCCATTTCCTTGTTAATTTAAAATAGTAGCTTTGTTGGTGGTTATTTACTTTCAGGGCTTGAAATGCATTGATCTATCCTTTCCTGGTTTTTAGGGTTGCTAATGGGGGATTTGATGTTATTCTGATGAACATGCATTTGTGGGTGAGCTGGTGTTCTTCCCTGACAGCTATAATTGTGTTTCTTTGTGTTTTTGCCATGTGATTATAATATATTGTGGATGGGGTTCTTTTCTTGTTGTGTGTATTTAGGGTTCTGGTTGTGTTTTGTTACATATTGTTTCCCTAGATTGGGGATGCCCTGTAGTACATTCTGTATGCTATTAGCTTAGTCTCTTCCCTTTTTGGATTTTGAGGTTAGGTGTGTTAATTTTATCTCAGAGTTCTTGTTCACTGTGGTCATTGCTGTTATCGGTGGTAGTATATATAGGTGCTTTGTTGAGTTTATTGGTGATGCTACCCATTGTTTAATGATACATTGAATTTTTCATTCCTTCAATTTATACATCCTTTAAAAAATTTCAATTTCCTGTTCTATTTTGCTGCCTTTTCTCCCATATTGCTGATTTTCCCAACCACTTTTCTGACTTTCTCTTCTCTGTCAATTGCTTTCCTTTCTAGGTGCTCAATCAATTTCTTCATTCTTTGGCCTTGTTTTCTCTTTGAGGTTACTTTGCATTTTTACTAGCAAACATTGGAAAACTTCATCTGGCCTTTTACTTTCTTCAGTATCTTTGAATACTTTGAATACAGACGTGTGTGGTAGCAGTTGAGAAATTGTGACCTTGAGCAGGAATACTGATGTCCCTGTTCTCAGGGTTGTTCTCTTGTGTTATTTGTGATTTTGTTGGTTTAGGCATCTCTTCCTGTTTCATTTGGGGGTCTTCTTAATGGACATACTACTCCTGTGGGCTCAATGGCCAGTGCTACTGAGAGGGGAGAAGACAAGCTTTTGTAGTACCAGTAACACCAAATTGTACAAGATATAAAAATATACTCAAAATCAATTAGAGCCCACTAGCATATATATCCCCAATTATCATAAAAAGAAAATGGTGGGCTGTGCAGTTAAAAAGTATTTGGGTTAAATGTGGAAGTAGTAAGTGATCAGGTAAATTCAGGGAAGGGCGGGGAATGAAGGGAATCAGGATTTAGTTAGTAAGAAGAGAAGAAAATTGTGAAGAAAAGAAAAAGAGCAATAGATTAGGGGGAAAAAAGGTACACATGGGACCAAGAAAAGATGGCATGTATATTGGAGAGCGCTCCGTCGTCACGGTTGAGGACTGCTGAGTGTAGTAAGGGACAGGATTGTGTCAGATGAGCTTGTAAGGTTGTAACTATTAATAAGACTTATGTTGGTGTGAGCCTGTTTGGAGACGTGTGTGGTAGCTACTGATGATACCCTTCCTTTTCTCTCAGGGCCTTCTGCTGGCCAGACGCTGAGCAGGTTCTCCAGCCTGCTGAGACTTCAGTTGTAACCTGGCATGGCCAGTGTTGTAGGTGGGATTGTTCTGAATTGTGTAGGGTATCAGGGAAGCAACCATCACATCGAAATCTGTACAGGCAGATGTCTACACACCTTCAAAACTCTCTCTGCATCTGTCACTCTACTGGACATTTAGATTGCTCCAATTCCACAGCAGTTAGTCTGAATCAGAGATCGACAGGTTACCAGACCTCAGGTTCTGAGCTCTTAGATTCTATACTAATTCTCAGCTGAGGAAATTTGCTTCAGGTTCTAAATATGAGGTTGATTTCCTCTAAGTGGTACATTCAACCACTTAGGTCAGTTCTGCAGATGGCTTGTCAGCATCTGGACTTCTTGTTCTCTCTACCTGTCTCCTCAGGCAGTGTCTCATCTAATCCTAGAGCAGTGATTCTCATCCTGTGGGTCATGACCCCTTGAGGGGGGTCACATATCAGATATCCTGCATATTAGATATTTAATTATGATTCCTAAAAGTAACAAAATTACAGTTATGAAGTAGCAATGAAATAATCTTATGGAGTATTCGCAGCATGAGGAACTGTATTAAAGTATCGTAGAATTAGGAAGGTTGAGAACCATTGCCTTATAATATAGTAGGTTAAATTCAGGATCCCAGATTTGGGATGGGTTCCTTTCTCGGCCCCCTGGAAACTCAGCTTTTTTTCTTTCTCTATTAATTTGTTTATTTATCCACTTTACAGCCTGCTCCCTGCTCCCCTCCTTTCTCTCCTCCCAGTCACATCCTTAAATGTGACTCTCCCTACTTCTCTCACCTTTTCCTTTGAGAAGGGGAGACCCCCCATGGGTACCCACCTACACATGTATATCAAGTCACAGCAGGACTAAGGACATCCTCCTCTCCCTCTGAAGCCATACAGGGCAACCCAGTTATGGCAAAGGGATCCAAAGGCAGGCTACAGAGTCAGAGACAGCTCCCACTCCTATTATTAGGGAACCCACACAAAGAATAAGCTGCACATCTGCTACAAATGTGGGGGGGTGGCTAGGTTCAGCCCATGCATACTCTTGTTGGTGGTTCATTTCTGTGAGCCCCCATGGGCCCAGGTTAATTTACTCTGTAGGTCTTCTTGTGGTGTCCTTGACCCCTCCGATTTTCTTCATTTCTTACCCCCACTCTTCTGTAAGAGTCCCCAGCTCTGCCTAATGTTTGGCTGTGGGTCTCTGCATCTGTTTTCACCTGCTGCTGCATGAAGCCTCTCAGAGGACAGTTATGCTAGGTTCCTGTCTGTAAGCATAACACTATCATTAATAGTATCAGGGGTTGGCTCTCACACGTAGGATGGGTCTCAAGTTGGGTCAGTCATTGGTTGGCCTTTCCCTCAATCTCTGCTCCATCTTTATTTTTGCATTTCTTGTAGGTTTTGTGGGTGGCTTGGTGTCCCCTCCCTCCACTGGAAGTCCTGTTTGGCTACAGGAAGTGGCTTCTTCAGGTCCCATATCTAAACCCCCCCAACTCCCCCCCCCATCCCCCCGCTAGGAGTTACAGTTATGGCCATCCCTAAAGACTCCCAGGAATCTCCTCTAGTCCTAGAGCTGCCACCCTCACTAATTTCTGTTGTCTCTCCCAGCCCTTCCCCTTCCCTACACTTGATCTTCACCCCTTTCCTCTCTCCACCCCCTCTCATCCAGTTCCCTCCTTCCATCTACTTCAGATGTCTACTTTATTTCCCTCTCTTGAATCTCTGAGCGAGATTCAAGTATCCTTCCTTGGGCCCTCCTTGTTACTTAGCTGTTTTGGATCTATGGATTGTAGCATGGTTATCCTGTACTTTATGGCTAATATCCACTTAAGAGAGTACATACTATGTGTGTCTTTCTGGTTATGGGCTACCATACTCAGGATGATATTTTCTGGTTCCATCCATTTGCTGTGAACTTCATGATGTCATTTTTTTTTTAATAGCTGAGTAATATTTCATTGCGCAACTTTACCACATTTTTTTTATCCATTTTTCTGTTGAGGGATATGTAGATTGTTCCCAATTGCTGGCTGTTATGGATAACACTGTTATGAACATAGTGGTATGGTGGAACATCTTTTGGGTATATGCCCAGGAGTGGTATAGCTGGGTGTTGAGGTAGAACTATTCCCAATTTTCTGAGAAACTTCCAGATTGATTGCCAAAGTGATTATACAAGTTTGCATTCTTACCAGCATGTGCTGTCACTTGAGGTATTGATCTTAGCCATTCTGATTGGTATACGATGGTTTTGATTTGCATTTTTCTGACAACTAAGGACGTTGAACATTTCTTTAAGTGCTTCTTGGTCATTAGAGATTCCTCTGTTGAGAATTCTCTGTTTAGCTCTGTACCTCTATTTTTGATTGGGTTAGTTGATTTGTTGGTGTTTAATTTCTTGAGTTTTTTTTATATATTTTGGATAGTAGCCCTCTGTCAAATGTAGGATTGGTGAAGATCTTTTCCCCTTTCTGTAGGCTGCCTTTTGTCCTATTGATGGTGTTTCTTTGCCTTGTAGAAGCTTTTCAGTTTTGTGAGGTCCCATTTATTGTCAGCCTAGTGCTTGGCTAATGGTGTTCTGTTCAGAAGTTGTCTCCTATACCAATGTGTTCAAGGCTATTCCCCACTTTCTGTTCTACTACATTTAGTGTATCTGGTTTTATATTGCGTTCTTTGATCTACTTGGACTTGAGTTTTGTGCAGGGTGATAAATATGGATCTATTTACATTCTTCTACATGTAGACATCCTGTTAGACCAGCACCATTTGTTGAAGATGCTTTCTTTTTTTCTATTGTATGGTTTTGACTTCTTTGTCAAAAATCAAGTGTCTGTAGGTGTGTGGGTTTATTTATGGGTCTTCAATTCCATTCTGTTGATCAGTCTGTCTGTTTTTATGCCAATAACGTGTTTTTTTTTTTTTTTTTTTTTTTTAACTTTGAATCTGTAGTACAGCTTGAAATTAGGGATGGCAATACCTCTAGAAGTTCTTTTATTGTACAAGATTGTTTTAATATAATGGGTTTTTTGTTTTTCCATATGAAGTTGTGAATTGCTCTTTCAAGGTCTATGAAAAATTGTGTTGGGAGTTTGATGAGAATTGCGTTGAATCTGTAGATTGCTTTTGGTAACCTGGCCATTTTTGCTGTGTTAATCTTGCTGATCTATGAGAATGGGAGATTGTTCCATGTTTTAATACCTTCTTCAGTTTTTTTCTTCAGAGACTTGAAGTTTTTGTCATACACTTGCTTGATTAGAATTACACCATGATACTCAATTTTAAACAATTGGTTCCCTCCAAGATGGCACCTGGCCATCTTGCGGTAAATCTCCAACCCAAATAAGCCCGGGCAAAGAAACACAACTCAATTGATATGAATGCAAGCTGCACGCCTAGATTGGCCAGATCTACCACTACACTACCATGTTCCTCATGTATGAGATCGCTTAAAACTTGAGGTTTCTCCAGGCCATGTGCTTCTGCTCCACTTTCCTTCTATCTCCTCCTCTGTTGTCCTTTCTTCTTTCCTCTCCTCCTTCTCTCCCAAACTTTCAGCTCCACCTTCCCTTCGCCTGCCCAATCACTGGCTCTCACCTTTATTTTATAAATTAAGGTGGGGAAGGTTCACAAGAAGTCACCTGAGTTCTGCAGCTCCTCCTAGGAGAGCAGAATTAACATCAAAGTACAAGCAATACCAGGCCTATCCACAACATGGCCACATGCCACTTAGCTAAAGGTATGCCTGTTCACTTTTGACTTGTTCCTCTTAGGTGGTCATTGTTTCACCAAGACTGGCTTTGCTATGGGTTTGCCCTGTGGGCTGGATCATAGAGCTCTTTTCACTGGGGCTGCATGCCTTCTTTTGGATGATGCTTCAGCTTCCCCGACCTGGGAACTTCATGGCTGGAGCTCTATTTAGGTGGCTTCTTTTCAGTCCACACACCTTTCTTTTTCTCCATCCTCATTCATTGTGGTGGTTTCTGAAGCTCCTTTTCTTTTTGGAACAGAATCTGTTGTTTTTTTCCCCCTTTCTTTTTCTTACCTGACACTTTTCCTTCACTGCGTCACACTGATGTAGCTTCTATTACCTGTCTTACCCAGAGTCTTACACTATTCTTTATAATAGTAATCTTTGTAGTTTTACAATTTGTGAAAAGATTGAGACTCAGTAAAGTTCACTTTTAATGTTTAATATTTCTATGTATTCTGTAATTTAGACTAACAACATATATTGGAATAGACTTTTAGAAATTATATTTTAGGGCTAGAGGGCATGGCTCAGCAGATAAGAACACTTACAGCTCTTGCAGAGGACTCAAGCTCAGATTCCAGCATCTACATCTGGCAGCTCATAACTGACTTCCAGCTCTAAGGAATCCAGAGCCTTCTTCTGGCCTTTTCAGGCACTTTTTTTTTTTTTTATGTGTATCTAACTGTACACAGATACATGCATTATATATAATTTAAAAACAAAATTTTATTTTGTACTTTGAATGTTAGCTATTACTTCATATAATATAAATGGTATTCCTCACTGCCTGCATCCACCAGAGTTCATTATAAAATGTAAGCCCCAGACAAAAATTAAGGACATCATAGCTAGCGCCCAAGCTGATGTGGTGGTATTTTAAAATGCATGCTTGCACACTGGGAGTATGAATTCTGTGGTGTTCAATACTTAGGAACGTTCCCTAAGAAGGAAAAGTTGTTCATTACCCTTTTAAGATGATCCTTTCCTAAGCAGGTTCTTTCAGGACTCCCTGACCAGTTTGCTAGATAGCCCCTTTGTTGAGTCAGAGTACATACATTCTTTGCACTTTGGGGAAGGAATAATGTGTTTTTGTTCTCTTTTAGATGTATAAGTCTCTCTTCAGAATATGAAATGCTTATTCAGTATTTACTTGAACTGTCCTATCTAATAAGTTTGTGATTAAAATCTCATAAGCCTGTCTACATTCAGGTCATTATCTTTAGGCCTTTAGTAAATATTTAACCAAGAATTGGGATTCCTAAGGATAAAAAACAATTTATCAAGCATCCAGTTACTTTGTAAAAGGTCGGGAAACCACCAGCTATGAAATCAGCTCAGTGGTATGGATGGAGGTTGTAAAGCCAGAGGTTTAGTGTAGTTTCCAAAGAGAAATATGACCAGTGTTGGTGTGACTGTTTGGTAATAGGCTTTCCCCTCTACTCCCCCCCGCCCCCAATTTGAGACAGGGGCTTCCTATATAACCCTGGCTGACTTATAACTCTCTGTGTAATTCACACTGTATTTGAACCCACACAAATCCATATGTTTGCTTGTATCTGGTATTAAAAGTTTGTGTGTCATCACAATTTTTTGTAGTAGACTCTTTAAAAAATTAAAAACAAAACTCATCAAAAATCCTTGAAAGACATTAAATAATGCAAACTACTAAAAACTGTCTTGATTATCTGACCCTAGGAGATAATGGAGTCATAAATTGACTTTGCTTGAGGTCTTATTTATGTCATGTAAGTGAACGGATTATTTTGTCTCTTGCTCTTCATTAAATCATTGATGCTTTTTCTTGCTTTGTTAATATTCATTTGGAAATGGAGCAATGTCTTTGATGTTTTTTTTTTTTTTTTAAATAATGAATGTTACGTTATTATTAATGTTCCAGTTTGAGTCCCTTGACCTTGTTTTCCTGTGTGACTTCTTGGTATTCTTTTTTCTGATCCGTTGAGTGCAAAGTACGACTGCCAACAGATCACTTCTAGTTGATTGTTGAGAGCCTGCTATTGCAGTAAACACTTTCTCAATCCAGCCTTCCCCTTATCAGCTACAGAGTGGAGGTGTCCCCAGGTTTATTCTCAGCTGTTCCATAGGTCAGAGATGAAATTAACATGTATTGGAAACATGTAAAAGGAGCTTAGAAGGCCTTTATATCCTGAATATTTTCTATGCTAACATTATTTTTGCATGGTCACTAGGAAATTTTCTTCAAGTAAGTAAGAATGGTCTACTTGGAAAAATTTATATTCTACAAAAATAATATATTTTGAAAATAAAAGTAGATTTTGGTAGAGGGACACCCCCCCCCCCCCGTTACCAGTTCAGGGGAGCTAAGTTCATACTGAAAATCCACACAGTGACTTTGTACTCAGCATGCTGTTTTATAAAACCAGCATTCCTGTTGGGATCATTATGGTGCAGATTGGAATAACCCAACCTTTTCTTTTCAAACCTGACCTCAGAAACACTCCTGCACAGGAGACCATGAGTTAATCGGAATAGTGTGGATTTCTTCATGTGTCCATGGCTTTATTTGCAGTCTAGGGAAGCAGAGTGTAACTCTCTGCCCAGTCTTTACTTCCTTTCACGTTGCCTCTCCCTGCCATTTTATTTGTAAAACATTGCCTATGGTAATCCTGTAATCAGGGATACAGGATTGGAGGGATCAGGGATTATAGGTAAAGGGGGATGCTACAAAACACGACAAAGTTGTTTCACCTGGAGTAAGTGCTGTTAGACGATGTACAGAGTGTTGCTAGGTTTTTAATGTGTTCTAGTTTGCAGGGCTAAGAACCCTTTCCCAGGGAAATGACCTTGTGATATGACTGAACCAAGGAATACATGTGGGGCTTCATGTTTAAGCACAGGAACTCTGGATAAAAATGTGATATTCTTTCCTTCAAATTTATATCTTTTTACACTTGAAGGCAAAACAGTAAGAAAAGTTACCTTAGACCATATAAATACTGTAGTTAAAGGTTTTGAGAGCTGGAAGCCTCCTTCTCAGATCCACATTTTAAAATGTAGTAGACATTTTTAGTTATAAATGCTAGTAAAACCATTTTGAACAACTTCTGCTTCTCTACACTCTCTAAAAGGTAAGTGAAGTCTAATGCATAAGCATTTGTATGTGTGTGTGTGTTGTGTATGGTGTGTGTTCTATATGTGTGTGGCGTGTGTATGTGTGTGCATGTACATGTACATTTTTACACAGCACATGAAGGTCAGAGGATAGCCTTGGGTTTCAGTCCTTGCCTTCTACGGTTTGAGACATGTTTGTGTTGTTCACTACACAGACCATGTTAACTGTCATTGAGCTTTTGAGACACCCCTCTCTGCCTCCCATCTTGCCATAAGAGTGCTGGGATGACAGACATTCACTACTGCATCCAGTTTCACGTGGGTTGTAGGCATTCAATGTCACATGGGTTGTAGACATCCAGTCTCAGATCATCACTCCTGTGTTGTAAGCATTTTACACTCGGAGTCATAGTCCTGGTTCACGAGTATTTTCTAACACTTTCTTTTTCTGGGGTTTTGCTCTGTTTGTTTGCACTCAGTTGTGATTAATTTTCAAGGTTAGGTTTTTTGTTTGTTTGTTTTTTGTTTTTACTGGTTTGGGTAACTATTTTGCTATCTTGTTAAAAAATAAAGGTATTGTATGTGTCAGTTACTGAGGACTGCTGATTAGACTCCAAGCAAACATCTGTCTATCTCCCTACCTCCTGTCCATCTATTTATTTAGTGTACTCCCATTGAACTCAGGGCCTCAGGTACGGAAGGCAAGCACTCCACTACTCAGCTCCATTGCCATGTCAACAAACGGTGAACTGGTTGGTACTTTTTAGTCAGGACATAACTGTGAGTGTCTGTGATTTCTTCTGTCCCACTTGCCTGTCCTGGGTGTGAACTCTTGGTTTGCTTGCATCTGCTTTGACGGTTCAGTGCATCAATTCACATTGTCAGTCTCATTGTTCTTTCTGGATGAACAGGAATGATCAAGCCACCTTCTGCTTCTCATCTGCATTAAGATGGTTATTGAGAAGGGTGTTATTAGAATATTATTAGAAGGGTACAATAGCATGCCAGTCTGTGGAGTTCTGGATAAAATTGCAGTCCTACACAGCATGCTGCCCAGTACAAGCTAAATCGACACTCCTGTGTTCAAGGTTGTCCCTCTGGTGCCAGGAGCATTATCTACTCAGTTTATGAGAGTAACGGGGCTGGGCTTGCCTGGAATCTTAGTCCTGAACATATTTTTGTTTCAATACTGTATCTTAAGCACATTCCCAGGCTATCTTTAAAGTTTCCCTTATCTCCTATTTAAAATTGGAAGTAGAGGAGAGATGTTAGAGGTGAGCAGTGTGAGGCTTACTGGTCACCATTACAACTTCGTGTATGGTTTTCTTTTCGGCAAGAAGTTAGGGAAAACTTTGACACTGTTAATGAGTTGTCCTAGTGTTTAGTTTAAGTTTTACTTATTTTAATCACATATATTTAGTGTGTATGTGTGCCTGTCTGCCTGCCTGCCTGTCTGTCTGTGTGCTATGGCATTTGTGTGGAGGTCAGAGGAGAAATTTTGCAATTTGGTTCTTTGCTTTCATTCTATGTATTCATGGGATTGGTCTTGGGTTGTCAATCTTGGTGGCTTGGGAGCCATCTCTTAGGCTCTTGGTTTTTAGCAATAAGGTGGCTGCTTTTATCTGATGTGGCTGTGAAGTGTGATGAATTTACTTTAAGTTTTATATGATCTGAGGGTTTTTTTCTTCTTTCCTCTGTGATAGTGTGATTTCCACCTATATAAATAGAGTAATCATGCCTTCACTACTTCATGGCTAGCTGTGAGACACTTGTCAAATACTGTGTAAGTGAAATCTTTGAAACCTATAAAAAATGTGTAAATATGTATGTTACTTGGTTTGTCACTTTCTTTTGAGACATTTAAATTTGGCTTTTATAGCTTGTAAATTTTAACCTTGCAAATAGGAATGTTGGAAGCAATTCAGATGCAGTGTGTCAGTGATTTTAAAGAGTAGAAGTGATGTGTGTGAGTGCATGTGTGTATACATTTGACCTTTTTTATCGATGGATCTGTGCCTGTAATTCAGTCAAATATGGATTGAAAATACACTTACATGCTACAGAAGACATTTTAGTCAACAAGAGCATGTATAAACAGCATCTACTTTGTGTATCTTTGAATGGATCTTCTACCTTCCAGTAGCGCATTCAGCTAGGGATGAAACTTATGGCTCCTTGGAGGGACATTTTAGTTGCGAAGCATTTCATTCTGACCTGGCACCCAAAGGCTTCCGTCGTTCTTACAGAGCTAAGTGCATTCAGGCTGTCTCTCAGAGTCCTTGCAATCTTTCCTGCCCTGCTATTGCTGAAAAGTCTTAAGTTCAGTTTTCTATGAGACTCAAGGCTCTGCTGTTGGCTTCTACAAAGTGTAAAAGCAAGGTTGTCTGCTTCCAAGATACACAGAGTAAACATTCCTAATTGAAAGAGGAGGTATTCAGGAATAAAAATACAGGGCTTAGACCAAAGCAGTACTGGATTGGTGCACAGCTGAACATCACATCTTAGTTTTGTATCTGGCATCTGGTGTGTGTCCCAGTTAGCTAATTTGAAAAGAACAAAGATTATTGACAGTCCTTGTCAAGCATGATGCCTTTTCTCAATGAAAAGACCTTAAAACACACTTATTCTTGTCCACCTTTAAGCCTTTGATGGCATGGGTGGTGTCCTGGTTATTTCTGGGAAGTTTTCAAGGTATTTTCCAGGATTCAAAGTGCTTGGAATCTTTATAAAAATGTAAAAAAAAGTATTTTTATTCTGTGTGTATGAATAATTTGGCCTTTGTGTATGTCTGTGTACCACTTGTGTGTAGTCCTGTGAAGGCAGAGGATGGCTGGTGTCAGATGTTCTGGAACTAGAATTATTGACCATTGTGACCCATGTAAATGCTGGGTCCTCTAGAGGAGCAGTCAGTGGTCTTTCCTGCTAATCATCTCTCTAGCTCCTACTTGGCTTATGTAGAGCCCTGAATGGCCCTGGTGGGGACGGAATGACATGGTTCCTGCCCCTGGGACAGGGTCCTGGTGTGAGCCTCTATGAGTGTCTATGGTTGCTGTGGGCATAAGGCTTTTTTTGTATAATAATATATATATTTCACATTCCTCTGAGGAGTGTCCTCTCTGTTAACGTTAATGACTCCATAATAATCATAGACAACATGAGTCCAGGAGCTGAAGGTGTAGCTAATGTCTCGGCAAAATGGTAAACCCTGGGACCTTTATCGCTATGGGAAAGAGCTCTAAATACATGAGTTCAGTATGTATATGTATAATTTTTCAACTATGCAAAATGTAAGGATGCAATATGAATTTTGAGGGGCTTCATGAATCTTAAGGAACAAAGACTGCTACACTATGAGCCAGTTTGTCAGAAAGATACAAAGGCAGGCAGATTCCTGAATTCAAAATCAGCCCACCACAGAGTGAGGTAGTAAAGCCCTGGTGTGGTAGAAATGGTAATTTCAGGGCAGGGTCCCACCCAACTAGTTTATCATCTGTGCTTAACAAAGGCAGACAGATCTCTGAACTCTTGCAATGTTAAGAAAAAGTGTATGCTTGCTTCTCTTAAGAATTGGAATAAATTACTGGATTGACAGGTAAAAGATTGGACCTGTGTTCTATAGGATATGAGCTAGTCAGAGAATTAGTCAGGATAAAAGGAGAAAACTTCTTGGAGAACAGTCAGACACAGAAACAAATACACAGACAGATAGACAGACAGACAGACAGATACACAGATACACAGACACACTCACAAGCAAGCAGGACATGGACAGAGAGATCTCCAAAGAGAAAGCAGAGCATAGCAAGAAACAGACTAGAAAAGCTGTATCAAGCAGAACAGAACACAGGTTGTCAGCTTGGGTCCATGATTTGACTTTGAGTAGTTCTCTTCGCTGCTCCCAGACACCCCTTCTCTCAGAACCCCTCTCCATGCTGAGGCTGGTTCTTGCAGCTTCTTTCAGTGTTTCAGTCTCCTTAGCAACTGCACCCAGTTTGGTGCAGTTTAAACACACACGCACACACACACACACACACACACACACACCCCTACACACCTACACTCCCCACCTCTTTAACTCAGATGAGAGTATTAAAACCTTCTTCTGTGCTTTTTTGTTCCCAGTTCTTGAAATGCTTCACTGCCTTGAAATTTTCTGGTAATCTAGTTTATCACCTTCAAACTCAGTTCTCCACAAATGAGCAATGCCATTTCTTTTTTCTTTTTTTGTTGTGTAAAAAGTTTGGCATTTAGTAATTTTTGGTGGAATCTTCATTTCTATCTGAAACTTCATCTGCACAGCCATTACTATCTATATATCTCTCAGTTTATTGTTTTTTTTTTTTTTTTTGTGGCCTACATAATCACCTACTATTTTTTGCTTACAGCATTCTATGCCTTTTCTTACATGTACATTCTAATTACTTTCTCAGATTTCTTTAATGACCAATTTGGTAGTCCTACGCACATTATCTAGGCATGCTCCCAGCTCCAACCCTACTTCATGATGGCAGTTTTCTGTATGTTATCTCCACAGCAAAACACTCAATCAGCTTAAAAAAGAGGCAGGTGTATTCTGTTGCATGGTTTGGGGGTTTCAATGCATGGCTTGCTTGGCTCTGTCGATTCTGAGTCTCTAATGAGGCAGCAAATACATGATGGTGGGTGGTATGTCAGAGGACTCTCATCTGATGGCTATCTGATGAGAGAGGAAGAGAGAAGTAGAGAGGAGATTGGAGGGGACTGTATCTTATGCTCCACTCAAAAGCATGCCTCAGTGGCCTAAGGCCTCTGACTGGTTCTCATCTCTTAATATTTCCACAGTCTCCAAATATACCACAGACTGGGGATTGAAACTATAACATGGGTCTTTGGGGGGCCTTTAAGACACAGTAGTAGTATTCAAGATGAGTTGGCTAATATCTTTAAAGCAGTTGTTCTCAATAGGGGGCCGTTTTATTTCCGAAGAGATATTTGTCAGTGTCCACAGATTGTTTTGGTTGTCAAAACAAGGGGATGCAGTTGGCATCTTGTGTCATTAGGAAGGAGGGAACGGGGCTGGGGTATGGGGAGGGAGAGACAGGATGGTATTAATCTTATAATGCACAGGAAGGATAGCTCCTAAAAAATGAGACTGGCCCTGTGTTAGTAGTATTGCATTGCTGTGAGATCTTGTTTTAAAGAAATCCTTATTTAAAAGTGATTAAGAATAGTTACAACACAAAATCTATTACTGTAAACTATTTTATTTTTCCAAAGAAACTAGATTTGTTTACATCTAGAAATGGAGTTATTTTTAAGAGATGAATGATCAACCTGTGGGCTAAAAGTGAATACTAATTTATGGCTTGTTACTAATGAGTGTAATGCTGTGCTAAGCCCCTTTGAGAGCCAATTAAGATTTGTCGTTGTCCATGGTCAAAGGCTGCAATGTCAGTGCTGGTATGCTATCTCTATGGAAAATATATGACACTCATCACATGGGGAAATCATAAATGAATAATGAGGGACTATAAATGCGTGAGGTGAAGTGCATATGGCCTTAGTGGATAGTAATTGTGTTGTGAACCGGGACTTGGAGGCCATGGAGTGGTATGTGTTGGTAGTACCTACACCTTGAGATGCCAAGGCTAAACTAAGACCTTCTTAAAGGTCTGAAGGGAACTTTAAAATTGTGACCTGGCCTCCCAATTATGTCTTTCCTCTGCACTGAGTGGTTTGACTTGGTCCACATTGGTCTTTCATGAGCTCACTCAAGCTGTTGGTGCACCTTGACACATGCTTTTAAATGTTCACAAAGGTCTTTGCTTATGTTTTAGATACTTTAATATTTTGTGGTTTTATAACTTAGGTCTGAGGTCCATTCCAGAGCACATTTTTGTGTGTACTATGTGAACTTTTTAAAATTGTATCCATATCTGCTCATATCTGATGTTTCCAGTATCACTTATTTTAAAAATATTTCTTTGCAGAAGAAAAGGGAGCTTACAGTGTTACTTAATTTAACTTCTTTATTATTTCTTGATTTATGTTTTTAAAAAGATTTTTATTTTATGCATGTGAGTGTTTGCCTGTGTGTATGGATGTACACCACAGGTGTGCAGTGTCACTGGAGGACAGAAATGGGAATCATATCACCTGGGACTGGAGTTACAGACAGTTGTGAGTTGCCTTGTAGGTCCTGGGATCCAAACCCAGGTCTTGTGCAAGAATAGAAAATGCTCTTACCCCTGAGCACTCAGATAAACTGCTGTGTATGGCTTTGTGCCTAAATCCCAGGGACTGGGAGGCAGAGACAGGAGGACTCTAGGGATCTCACTGGCCAACCAACCAGTGTAGTAGAATTTGTTCAAAGAGAGGCTCTTAGAATGAAAGGCAGACAGAGATTGAGATTGAGGGAAACATAAGACATCAAATTCTTGCTTTCAGATGGCCACAGACATGTTTAGTGGTTCTGAGTACTGGCTGCTCTTCCAGAAGACCTGGGTTCAATTCCTAGCACACAAACAATGGCTCATGGCCATCTGTAACTCCATTTCCAGGCAATCTGATTCCCTCTTTTGACTTCCATGAGCACTGCACGAATGTGGTGCACAGATTATGTGCATACAAAACACCACTACACTTTAAACAAACAAACAAACAAACAGACAGACAGACAGACCAGGAATAGTTTTGTCAGCGCGGCTGCCCTTGAATTTGCTCTTTTGTAACTGTTTTCACCTTCACATTCCTTGTCCCCTTAGCTTCTGTTATCCAGCCAGTGATTCTTCCTTCCTGTCCTTTGTCATCAGAGCATTGTTAAAAAGTAAAAGTACAGCGAGTGGTCTTTGAGATTGGCTCCTTTCTCTTAGCATAGGTTGTTTTATATTACTGTCTTGTGTTTTTTCATTTTAAAAATTTATATTTTTAAAATTTCATATGTATTTTCTTAGTTAGGGTTATTCTTGCTGTGATGAAATACTGTGACCAAAAGACAAGATGGGGGAGAAAAGGTTTATTTGGCTTACACTTCCATATTATAGTCTGTCATTGAAGGAAGTCAGGACAGAAACTCAAACAGGACAGAAACTCAAACAGGGCAGGATCCTGGAGGCAGGAGCTGATGGCATGCAGAGGGCATGGAGACATATTGGTTATGGCTTGCTCATCATGACTTGTTCAGCATGCTTTCTGATAGAACCCAGGACCACCAGCCCAGGGATGACACCACCCACAGTGGACTGGACCCTCCCTGTCAATCACCAATTACAAAAATGTCTTACAGCTGATCTTATGGGGGCATTTTCTTGATTGAGGTTCCCTCCTTCCTTATAACTCTAGGTTGTGTAAAGTTGACATAAAACTAGTGAACACACATGCATACAGTGTATCTTTGTTAAATTTCATTTTTCCATCCAGCTCCCCCTTTCAACATGTATCCCACTTCCCTGTTATCTTCATGTAGTTTTAAATAAACCTACTAACCTCAATTAGTGCTGCTTATGTGCACATGTGTGTGGGGTTATCCACTGGGTCATGGGTAACTTACCAATGGTCACCAACCTTAAAGGAAAAGAATCCTCTATTCCCTCAGTAGCCATTAGCTCCTCAGTAAAGGGCAAGCCCCTTCCTTCTCCATGCTGGGCTCTTTGAAGCTCTTGATCTTGTGGAGGTCTTGTGTAGACAAGCGCGCATAGCTGCTGTGAGCTCATGTGGGTGACAACCATGTCCAGAGGCCAGCCTTTGACAGCATTCTTCTCCACCTTCTGGCTCTTGTATTCATTCATTCCTTTCCCTCTTGCATGATATTTCTAGAACTTTGTGGGCCAGGGGCTTGATATATGTGGATGTTCAGCAGGCCTGAGTACTGTTCACAGTTGTGTATTCTCAGCACGTGGAACAGTTACTGAGCTCTGCATTTAACTGGTACCCTCTGCAATAAGAAGCTTCTCTGACCAAGCCTGAGAGCAGTGATTTTTTTTTTTTTGTGCCTTTAAAAAAATTATTTCTAGGTAGTAGTTATTCCATAGACATGTCTCAGTTTGTTAAACCACTCACCTGCTGAAGAGCATCTGGTTTTATAATTTGATAATTATGAGCAAAGCTGTTATAAACATTTGTATACAAGGGTCATGTTAGCAAGAATTTTCATTTCTTAAGAGATAAATACATACCCAGGATAGCAGTTATTGCTCTAATGGCCGTTGCTTGATTAGCTTTTCAACAAACTCACTTCTCCACCTTACTTTTTTGAGAGAGTGTCTTTGATTGAACTGGAAGCTCCATTTCAGTTTGACTGGCTGGTGAGGGAACCTGAGAAATGTACCCTGTCTCTACCTTTCAGGGCTGGGGTAACAGATGTACAAGATTGGTGCAGTGCTTTTTGCTTGGATGCTGGGATCTGAACCCAGGTCCTCATGCTTGCACAGAGAGCACTTTCAGCCATCTCCCCAGCAGTGACATTAGTTTTCATTTTAGGCATTCTAATGATTGTATAGTGATAGCTTATTGTAATTTTAATTAACATTTTCCTACTCACTTATTTGGTATTTATATATTCTATTTGGAAAATATCTCTTCCTACCTTTATTCTAATTTGATTGTGTTTTTACTGTTGCCTTTAAGATTTACATACACACACACACACATATTAGTTGCTAGTTTTTAATTAGATGCAGGCTATCTGTTTTCTCCTGTAGCATATCTCTTGTTCTCCTGATGACCCTGTCTACTGAATGGCTCTCTTCCCTTTGTGGAATTGTTTATGTGCCTTTATCAAAAGTTAGATGTATTTGGATGAACATCTTGGTTCTATATTTTGTTCTCCTCGTGTGTTTGCATTGTCAGTATTGCACAGTTGACCTGGGAATAGTTTTTCCGAATTTAAAAATTTTTATTTATAGCACTTCTACTTCCTTTGCTTTCTGTGTAAGTTACACAAGTCTATTTTGTTTACAGAGGTCCCTGTTGGAGTGTGTAAAGAATTGTGTTGGATCTGCATTTCATACTAGGTACAATGGACTTGTAATTTATGAACATGGCCTGTACAGCAGATTGGATTTTGAATCTCCCCACAGGCCCATGTGTTGAAGACTTAGTTTCCTGACTATAGTGCTGTTGGAAGAGAGAGGCAGACTTAATGATGGGGCATGTGGAAGGAAGTTAGGTCATTGGGGGCCATTGAAGGGAATATTTGGACATTTGCCCTATTTTGTTTCTCTCCCTCCCTTTTTGGCTGCCACGTGTTCCTGCTCTGATAAATTGCCTTACCCCACACAAAAGCCACAGAGTGGGCTCATGGGCAGAGACCTTTTGGACTGTGAGCTCCACTCTTCTAGTAGGCTGTTTCCCACAGGTGCCTCGTCTTAGTTCGGAGAAGCTGACTAATAGCTTATCTCTGGTTTCTTCACCAGCATCGAGTAGTTTCTTTCATTCCTGTGTTTCACTATCAGCACCTTCTCTCTTAGGCTTAGAATTACCACATTGCCGAATGTATTATGGCTTGTTACTTACCCTCACCTCCATCAAGACTTTCATATGTCTTAAAGATAGGATTGGGCTTCCTTTTTCATTATTTCTTTGTATGGATGGCAGTTGAGTTGAAATAGGGGAGATGGTCAGTTTCAGAGACTTCATGGATGAAATAAGACCTTAGCAGAGGTCACTGGATTTGCTGGCCTCTAGCTTCAAGAAGTGTTATTTTGGAAAGATAGGGGATGAATAGAGAGACTGTCAGTCTTCCTGTCTCTCCCCAGTGCCTCTTTCACCTCCCTACTAATTCCCTAATCTTGCTGTTCTAACCTTTGTTCCTCTGTACTGTTTCCTAACAATGGACAATGATTCCCTCTCACCTGTAACAATTCTGTTATCTGGTCAGCTCCTCTTCTTCCCCCCTGAACCTTTGGTCAGCCTGTGCTGTGCTCACTCCAGTGACTCTGCACCGCCCTGTGCATTAGAGTGCCCACATGGGATGACCTTCCAGTCGTCAGTCCCTATCGTGAACACAGTCTGATTATCTTTTACTGTATCCCTGTAACATTACTAGCACACCACTGAGTAGATTCTTATCTTCATTTTATATCATCTCACTATGCCAGGGTTTTGGTGGTTTTAATTTAATCTAGAAATCATCCCTTTAAATTCAGAATTATCAAAAGCAAACCAAACAGGTTTTTAAACAAAATCAAATCAAACAAACAAAGAAACAAACACATACATTTTCAATTTAAAGCATAGAATTTAATATTTTTCAATTTGAAATTACTAGATGAATCTCTCACAAGTTTTTAATTTTTAAATGTCTGTGGCATTTGGGGCCTTCCCATGTTATCATCAGAAGACACTTTGTAGAAGTAGGTTCTCTTTCTCCAACTTGGGTTCTGAGATGGAACACAGATCACCAGACTTGGACGCAAGCACCCTTATCCTTTGAGCCAGCTCGTTGGCCCATCATTAACTTTTTCTTTTTCAGGGCTCTAGAGTCCCAGAATTCATTAACTTGTTTCATGCCTCACCTCTATCCTTCACAGCTGCTGTTTGAATCTCTGAATCATTGCTTAGCTTTTGGTATCAGACCCTGAGGTTCCCTGAGATGCTAGGCTGGCCTGGCAATGGTTAATGGAGCTTTGTTGTACGTGTGATTTTATTTGGCTTGCAGTTTACCTTTTCTTTTTGAAAGTATATTTTTCATTTGAAAACTGCTTTTACGGTTTACATGTACCTACCTTGGGGTTGACTTATCTCGTAATCCATGTTGTAATTATTTTTTGTGATTATTTTTATAGTGTACCTACTCTGAGGCTCACTTGTCATCTGACCATGAGGTGGTGGTGGCGGCGGCGGATGCTTTCTTTATTTAGTAGCTTTCATATAAGAGTGAATGTAAGTGGAAACAGTTGGTTGGCTTAAATAACAAAGCCTCCCTCTTCCCAGATTGCAGCTGTTCTTCGGAAGCGGAAGCTGGAGTATTACCTGTACAAGCTGCTTCCTGAGATCCTCCAGTCCGCCTCCTTCCTGACCGCGAATGGGGCCTTGTATATTACTTTCTTCTGTATTCTAAGGTTGGTACTCATAATCACCAATCCATGTTAATGAATTTGCTTTATTGAAATGGAAACTGTCTTAGTTACTGTTCTGTTGATGTGAAGAAACATCATGATTGGGGCAACTTACAATGGAAGTCATTTAAAGAAAGCCCATGGGCTTGAATGCAGCATCAGAGAGTGAGTCTATGATCCGTGGACCTGGAACATGGTGGTAGGCAAGCATGGTGCTGGGACAGTAGTCCAGAGCATGTATCCTTATCCTGATCCACAAGGTGTTGGGCAGAGGGGAGAAAGGAGAAGGAGGGAGAGCAGAAGGGAGAGTGGGAGTAAGGGAGAGTAGGCTTTTTAAACCTCAAAGCCCACCTTAGTGACACACATCTCCTCCAAGGCCACACTCCTCGTAGCTTTTCCTAAACACTCCACCAACCAGGAACCAAACATTAAAATATATGAACTTATGGGGTCCATTATCATTCAAACCCTATAGAAGGAAAGATCTATTTGCATAATTGTTATTCAAGTTACTCTCTTTCTTTTTACTTTAATCTGTGAAATGACATTTACCTACAAGAAAATTTGTAAAGTCAGGAGCCTTAGCTCTTGGCCTTATGCTGTAAATTTCAAATTATTGGTATGATTATGCAACAAAAACTCTTCAATATCATTTGTTTTCTAAAGCCTACTGTAGCTTTGAAATTGTTGGTCAGGATTTCTGATCAGAAGCAGAATTTAGTACTGGCCCTGATATTCAAGGCAAAGTCATGTAGGGTTGGAGCCAGAGTAGAGCAGAGCATGGCTGTACATCCTCAATAAGCCCCTGGTGTCTCCTCCTGCTGGACAGTGATTCAAGCATGCTCTCCTTGCCTGTGCTACCTACTGTGTGCACTGACTGGTGGGCGCTCAGTCTTTTGAGTGCTGCTCTCAACAACTTCTCCCTGCTGTTGGAAGCACATGTTTGTATCTGTCAAGTTAGAAGCCATTTCATCCTATCCTCATGTTTGTTTTGTCTATGGTCATTTGTATATTTTAGTTAGAATTAAGCATATAATTTCCAAACTATCTTATAGACTTTTTCTCGGAGCACTAGTATTTATAAACTTCACATAGTGGAGGAGGAACCAGTAAGGTTTCATGCTGCGAAGAAGATTGCTCCTTTAAATTGACTTGGACGTCTGTGGAAGGAGCTTGAGCCTGTGAGCTCAGCAGTGGCACAGATGCCCTGGAGGCTGCTATCCCAGCACACTCCTGTGAACTGTCTGGTCAAACACTAGAAGTGGAGTATATTCAATAGAGAGGCTGCTGGTGTCCTCTGGAGCTGTCTTCCTAAGCCCTCTTCCTGTTAGAGCATGTATTCAATAACTTGGTAGATCCTGTAAGGAAAACTACCTATAGTTTTTTAGGCCAAAGGTTTTTAATATCTCATAAATGCCTAAGCTGACTGTTCATGGCAGTTTAATAAGGCCAAACATCAATTAAAAAGATAATCTTTCAGATTCTTGATCCTGTCTTGTCTCAAAAAGATCATTTCTCAGATTTTTTATCCTGTCTTGTTCCCATAACCCTATATATATTAGAATTTTTAGAGGAGCATGACTGTTTTGAAAGAAAAACGTTTCTGAGGCAGGGTAGCACATGGCTTTAATAGCAGCACTCTAGTGGTTAAGGAGTTTGAGGCCAGCCTGAACTATGTGAGGAGTTCCAGGGCAGCCAGAACTATAAACTAAGATTCCCCCCTTCTCAAAAACATATGTTACATGTCTCTAAATTTATTTGGAAACAAGCAGTTAAGCCATTTTTTAATATTTTCAGTACGTTCCAGATCCCTACTTTCAAGTAACAAATGGTAGTAGATAAGAAATGGTTTCCACATAAAGCTAAAAAAAATCTAAAATATTAGCAAGCACTGTAAGTAAACATGAGGATGGTAGAGCATAGTTGGAATTCTTTTTAACATACCTCTTGTTAAAAATGACTCTTGTGAGTCAGGTGGGTGGTACACACTACACTCAGGAGAGGAGGCAGGTGACTCCTTGGCTGGAGGCTAGCTAAAAGATGGGATGGAATACACAGTGAAACTATCTCAAAAAAACCAAAACAAATATAAGCCAAACAGCAGCCTAGAACTACTGTATCAAAAAGAACACAGGCAATGCTTGTAGAAACTGTTGCTTTTTCTGAAAATTTACTGTTGAGTCCTGCCTAGTTCTGACAGAGAGACATCGAGTCTAGTCTGGGACCTGGTGTGTTTGGGGTACTGTGGGATATTTGGATAGAGGACAAGTGGAGAAGAGAAAGTTCCTTTTATAAGTGCTAAAATGATCAACTAGGAGTTTCATACAAAAATTACAAATTTGAATTTCAGGAAGATCCTTGGAAAATTCTACTCATGGACTCCTGGCTTTGGTGCTGCTCTGCCAGCCTCATATGTGGCTATTCTAATTGAAAGAAAAAGCAGGTAAATTTTACACATCTACATGTTTAATAAAATAAGTTACCTGGGAGAATTTTTTTATTGCTTATTACTTATTATTGCCCAGTGATGACAAATCTGTCCCTGCATATTTTTTTCCATTTTGCAGCTAATTTTTTCCAATTTGCAGTTAATTTTATATGAACACTTTGTTTATTGTCTATAAAATAAATATAAGTATCTTATAAATATGCAATACAAAAATAAATATAAATACAAAAGTAGAGACTAGAAATACCAGCTTCTTTTTACTAAAGTAATAGAAGGTTCCGTGATAACAACCTAAGGAAAGCACTGGAATATGAAAATTCCAGTGGTAGCCTGTTTCCTTAGCCACATAGCATCCTTGTCATATCTAAGACAGTTAATAATAAATTTTGTTTTGCTGTCTAGGTCTGTTCTCTGCCGTGAGCTCATTGACTAACCTGTTGTACCAGTTGTATTCTATAAAGAATCTTGTGTATAGCTTTTTTTTTTTTTAAATCTTAAAAAAATCTTTTTTAAATCACATAAAATCTTCCACGTGAACTCATTCACACTATAGAACCTTACATAAGTGGTTTAGTCAGGAGATAGTTGATTTTAAAAGTTTTTCATAAGAGTGTATTCGTCATTGCATGGATTGCTAAACTCAGAGACCTGGTGATGTTGTAATGTCTGAAAATTCAAAACCTGTTTTATTCTGCCTCAAAGGACAGCATACTACAGAGCTCAGGGGGACTCCAGAGCCAGCCTTTGGCTTAATAGTCTGGCTCCACCATTAACTGTGTCACCTCCTTAGTTTGTTCTTCACCTGAAAAATGGAAGCAATGATAGTCACTGTCATACTTGCAGATAATTTAGTTAATGTATGGAAAAAATAATTGGAACAGCACAGTTGGTAAGTATTACTTGTTTTTTTTTTTTTTTTTGGCCTGTAAGTAATGAAAGAGTTATTCTGCTGATGGCATCTCAAATCAGTTTTAAAATGTGAATATTGTTTTTGAAAGCATATCAAAAGATACATGAAACTTTAAGTTGTTTGTTTTTGTTTTTCCTTTTGGACGGGAGATTACTTCCTAGAGCATGGGCAACTCAGCAGCAGCTACAGGACTGAAGAAAAACACTCTTTTCTCCACAAGCATCCTTTAGTCAGCATGCTACGACTGACTGTTGGCACTTAAGCAGAGTTAGTTTTATAGTTATGTGCCCATTTCAGCAGGGCACGTGACAAGAATTCCCACATAACCACCAGAGTCAGCAGTTTGCAGTTTACAATTTCACTTTATTTTGCATGTAAGTGCACATGTGTATATATGTGGCTGTGTGTGCTTATCATGTGGAAGCATATTGTAGACATTAGAACTCTTTATCTAAAACTTTATCAAGATAATTCCCCATGTAATCACAAATGCTCCCACATATAAGAAAACCAACAGATCTTCCTTGCTTTTGTATGTAAGCATTATTGTTGAAGTTGTGCTTATTCTAATGTTAAAGTTGTGTTACTTTTACTATTTAAAGCTTTGAATATCATCACCACTGCTATTAATATACTGTAGATTATGATTATTATAGATTTATTAATGTCCTTTTCTGTAAATTCCTTCACCATAGGCTGTGTTACTTCTTTGATAAGGAATTATTTTACAGTGAGTCTAAAATAATAAAAGAGCCTATTGCTGTTAACTCTATTTTTTTGCATCCTGACCTAAGAGAGTTGTTTGCAGTGTTTGCTTTGTTTATAACCTAATAAGGTTTTCTGTATAGCTTAATTTATATCCAGCAAAGTGACTGGATATAAAAATAACTCAAACAGTAGCCTTTGTTTATACAAATGATAAATGGATTTGGAAAGAAATTAGGGAAACAGCACCCTTCACAATGGTCACAAATAATATACAATATCTTTATGTAACTTTTACCAAGCAAATGAAGATCTGTATGTGTGACAAGAACTTCAAATCCCTGAAAAACGAAATTGAAAAAGACCTCAGAAGATGAAAGATCTCCCATGCTCATAGATTGGTAGGATTAACATAGTAAAAATGTCCATCTTATCAAAAGCACTCTACCGTTCAATACAATCCCCATCAAAATTCCAACACAATTCTTCACAGACACGAAAAGACCAATTCTCAACTTTGTATGGAAAAATAAAAACCCAGAATAGCCAAAGTAATTCTCAACAATAAAAGAACTTTCAAGGGAATCACCACCCCTGACCTCAAGCTGTACTATAGAGCAATAGTGATAAAAAACAAACAAACAAACAAACCACATGGTATTGGTACAGAAACAATCAGGTTGATCAATGGAATAGAATTAAAGACCCAGAAATAAATCCAAACACGTATGGACACTTGAACATTGACAAAGAAGCTAAAACGGTCGAGTACAAAAAATGGTGTAAATGGTGCTGGTCTAACTGGAGGTCTGTATGTAGAAGAATGAAAATAGATCCATACCTTGCACAAAGCTCAAGTTCAAGTGGATCAAGGACCTCAATGTAAAATCAGATACAGTGAATCTAATAGAAGAGAAAGTGGGAAAGAGCCTTGAACTCATTGGCACAGGGGGGAAATTACCTGACTAGAACACTAATGGCTCAGGCTCTAAGATCAACAATTGATAAATGGACCTCATTAAACTGAGAAGCTTCTGTAAGGCAAAAGATGTGTCTTTTAGAAGAAATCAGCAAACTACAGATTGGGAAAAAAATCTTCAGTAATCCTACATCCAATAGAGGGCTAATATCCAAAATTTATAAAGAACTAAAGAAATTAATCTCCTAAAAATTAAATAACCCCCTTAAAAATGGAATACAGAGCTAAACATATTCACAATAGAGGAATCTCAGATGGCCTAAAAGCACTTAAATGTTCAAAATCCTTAGTCATCAGAGAAATTACAAATCAAAACAACCCTGGGATTCCACCTTACACCAATCAGAATGGCTAAGACCAAAGCTCAAGTGACAATACATGCTGGTGAGGATTTGCAGTCTCTCCATTGCTGGTGGGATTGAAAGCTGGCACAACCACTCTGGAAATCAATCTGGTGGTTCCTCAGGAAATTGGAAATAGTTCTACCTGAAGACCCAGCTATAACACTTTTAGGCATATACCCAAAACATGCCCCACCATACCATAAGGACACATGCTCCACTATATTCATAGCAGCCTTATTTGTGATAGCCAGAAGCTGGAAACCACCCAGATGACCCTCAACTGAAGAATGGATACAGGGAAAGTGGTTCATTTACACAATGGAAATTGTTAAAATTAAAATTAAAAATTAAAAATTAAAATTCAGCTATTAAAAGTGAGGACATCATGAATTTTGCAGACAAATGGATAGAACTAGAAAATACCATTCTGGGAGAGGTAACCCAGACTCAAAAGGACATGATGCATGGTATGTACTCATTGATAAGTGAATATTAGCCAAAAGTACAGAATACCTATTATATATATGCCTAGAATACCTATAGACTGTAAGAAGTGTAACAAGGAGAAAGGCCCAAGTGAGGATGCTACAATCCTACTTAAAAGGACGATGAAAATAATCATGGGAGGCAGAGGGAGAGCAGGGGATGGGAAGGGGAAAAGGGAAACAGGATCAGATATGTGGGGGAACAGGAGAGAAGCCCAGAGGGCCAAGAGAATGAGTGATAATAAGCAGCCTCCAGGTTGGTTGGTAGGGGCCCTATAGAAAGTACCAGAGACATGGGAGGTGAGAGACTCTTAAGGACTCAGTGCAGTGACCTTAGCCAAAATTCTGGTCCAGAATTGTTCCTGTCCCAGAACTGCAGGGACAAAAATGGAGAAGAGACTAAAGGAAAGACAGTCCAGTGACCTGTCCAACTTGGGTTCATATCATGGTGGTGGAGGCCTGACACTATTATTGATGCTGTGATGTCCTTACAGATGGGAGCCTAGCATGGCTGTCCTCTGAGAGGTCCTATCAGCAGCTGACTGAGAAGGATGCAGATATTTACACCCAACCATTGGATTGAAGTTGGGGACCCCTGTAGTTGAATTAGGGGACGGACTGAAGAAGCTGAAGGGGAGGGTCATCCCAAGACCAGTGTCTCCACTAACCTGGACCCCAGGGAGCTCCCAGGGACTTATCCCATACAAGGGCTGGTCCTGAGGCCCTTGGCACGTATGTAGCAGAGGTCTGCCTGGTCTGGCCTCAGTGGAGAAGATGGGTTATCCTCGAGAGACTTGAGGCCCCAGGGAAGGGAGAGCCTTGGTGGTGGTGGTGGGAATCACCCTCTTAGAAGCAAGAGGGAGGTAATTATGTTATATAGAATCTATCTTCATCTTGTGGTAGAGTCTCTGGTATTAAAATATTTGAAGGACTTGATATCATGGCATGCACCTTTGCTGACAGTACTGCAGAGGCAGCGGCAGCAAAAGGAGTGCTCTGAGGGTGAGACCAGCTTGGTCTCCTTAGTGAATTTCTTCTCAGCCAGGGCAACATTCTAAGTCCATGTCTAAAACAAGCAAACAAACAAATGTTTCATTCCCTTTAGATTAAGTTCTGTCTTGTTTTATATATCACAATCCTAATTCCTTTAGTTTTGCTTAATAGGTCTTAACATTTGAAACAGTGTATGTATCTCTCATTTTGTTTGGTGCAACAATTTAAAAATATTCATGTTTTAATTAATATGTATATTTATATTGCTTTAATTAAATTAATTTAAATATAATTAAATTATATTTAATTGATATGTATATTTACATTCATGTTGTTTCTTGATATCACTACCATGTTTGCTTTTTAATTCTGCATATCATTGTCAGTGAAATACTGCTTGACCCATCTGCTCGTCTCTTCATGAAAAGTGCATAGACTCAGCAGTGCAGTGTTGCTTCAGCCCTCCACCAGCCTTCCCCATTATAGCTTCTGTGGGAGTACAGTGTGAAACTGGGAAGGGGCATTTCTCTCAGCTACCTGTAGAACTCTGTGTTTCTATTTTAACTGCATTCATGTGTGTGTGTGCAGTTCTGAGCATCTTGGCCTCATGAGTTGACTAGTTTAACCCCATTACTGCTGTCTTTACACAAAAGGATTTCATCACCACAAAGGTTGCCTGACCCCTAGGGACAAGTAATCTGGTGTGCACTTGCATATGTCATCTTGAGAACTTGAACAGTTACAGCAATGGCTTTTTCTTTTCTTTTTAAACTAAGCATCATGCTGTTGATCCACCCAAGATTCAGTCTTTTTCTATTGCTTAGTTTTCCATTATAGAAATAGACTGGTATGTATTGATATTTTATCCATGAACATGGTGTTACTTTCCATCTATTTTGATATTTTTGAAATTCCATCAGTTTTTGTCACTTGTAAGATAGGACTTTTATACTCTGTTTCAGTACAATTATTGTGTTATTATTATAAATTTTATTCATCCTTTTAAAAGTATAGTGGTTTTAAGTATATTCATAAATTTGTTCTACCTTCACCATGGTCAACTCCAAGTATTTTATTTTCACCTCCAGTGAAGTTCCTTTAGTAAGTCATACCCATTCCCAACTGACCCAGTCCTAGCCAATCAATTAATTTCATGACTACATTTTTTCCTCTGAGTGTTTCATGTTAGTGGAATCACACAGTATCTGGCCATTAGTGAGTGATCCTGTTTGCTCAGCTGATGGCTTGAAAGTCAGGATATCACGTGCATCTCAGCTTCACTGTTCATTGCTCTCAGAACACCCATGCTCTGGAGTTTTAGACCCTTTAGGCTTCTAGTTGTGAATGATGCTGCCCTAGTTTTGTATACATTGCTATATGGACTTGGAATGTTGGCACTTCGCTGGAGAATGAACCTAGTTGTAAAATTGCTGGCTTAGCCTGGCAACCATATTTAACCTTTTGCAGAACTGTTGTTCATTAAAGTGGCTACTTGGTTTCTATTCACTATGGAGGCAGTATAGGGAGAGTCTTTTGAAGAGTGGAAGGTGGTGTCTCAGTGTGATCTTGATTTGCATTCCTCAGATGGCTAGTGATACCAGACATCTTTTAATTTATATCTTCTATAAAGAAATGCCATTTTCTTACTGTATTATTTACATTTTAACTCTTGAGTATGACTATTTTTAGATATTCTGAATATACATCTCTTGTATCTGGAATTTGCAAATATTCTACCATGTTCTGTACATTCAGTCTCACTATTTTCTTGGTCATGCCTTTCAGAACACACAGATATTTTGATTAAAGACAGTTTGTCTTGTCGTTTCTTTACTTTTTTCTTTTCCCCTCCCTCCCTCCTCCCTCCCTCCCTCCTCCCTCCCTCCCTCCCTCCCTCCCTCCCTCCTCCTCCTCCCCCCTGAACAGTGTGTTCCTTTACAGTCCAGGCAGATTTTGAACTCACTGTGTATCCCAGGCTGGTTTTGAACTTGTGATTCTCTTTCCTCAGTTTCCCAAGTGCTGAAAGTACAGATATGCCCCAACCATGCCTGTCTCTTTTTTATTAAACTTTAGTTGATTTTGTTTTTGGTGTCATGTTTGTGAAACATGAGCAACCCAAAGATTACTCCCATTTTCTTTAAATGCTCTATAGCTTTAGTGCTTACATTTCAGCTTTTCATCTATTTTGAGTTACTTCTTGGAAGTATGCAAATACAATGTTTTATATTTCATTTTCTGTATGTCTATTTACTATTACATGTAAATGTCATTTACCTTTTGTCCTAATCTTGACTCATGACCTTTCTGAACTCATTTGTCCTGGGAGTTGGTGGCACATTCCTTTTAAATTTTGACAGGAGATATTGTTACCTGCCATTGGGAAAGCTTTGCTTCTTATCTATTCTCGTAGCCCTGATCATGGTACTAGCAGATGGTACTCAGTCTTTTACCCTAAACTGTGATACTGTAAGCTGTAATATATTTAAGTATACATTATCAGCTCTATAAAGTTCACATTTCATCCAGTATGTTGAGAGAAATTTTATCATGAGCAGATAATAGTGTTTTTGCCATATGTTTTCTACGTCAATTGATATGATCATGTGGTTTTTCTTTGGTTCATTTATAGTGGTTTTTACCTATTAATGAGGCCAGGATTGGTAATTTTATATATAGCTGAATTTCTCAACCTTAGCAATATTGACAGGTTTTCTTACAGAAGATCCCTTTATGGGGAAGGCTGTCTTGTGCATGAGGCCATTCATGTTATTGGCTTTTTTCTTCCTTACACAACTGGGACAGCTAAGCATGTCTTGAGATATTTCCAGATAGACACCTGGGACAATTAGTCTTTGAAAACTAATGATCTGTTTCTGGTCAAATTCAGTGGTCTCAGGTTATTTTCTGAGAAAGCGTAAGACCTCCAGCTGTGGTTGGAAACTGTCTACTTCTAAGTTTCTATATATGTTTTGTCCGTATATCTTGTTTATATGCTTTTTTCAGTATTGGTATTGTCAGTGCCAAGTGTTTGCTTATAGCTAAGATAGTTTGCTTGTTCTAAAGTGACTTTTTGTTAGCTGTACAGTGTGTGCAGCATTACAAGTCATGCTAGCATAGCTGCTGCTGCCCTTGAACACTAGCTGATGATGGTTTGGGTCTTTTAATTTCAAGCATCTGTGCCTTTGTGTGAAAAGCTTTTTTTTTTTTTTTTTTTTTTTTTCCAGCTATCATGTGGCTGAATTTTTAAATAGCATTTCTAACTTCTGTTAGATTATTTAGTCTGTTAACGTCTGGTTTATTTACTGATGGGGTACGTTAGATCTGCTATTTTCTTACTATTTTTAATTTTTGTGTTTTTTTCTTTTATTTACATTATTAGACTTTTAAGACTTCAATTTCATTTTATTTATATATTTGTGCTTGCTCTGTCTTTAGCTTTTCAGCTTCTCAGCATTAATATTTCATGGTAAATGAAATACAATGTAGAAGTTTACCTTGGTCCAGTTTAGAAGCTGATTATAGGATATTTAAATTATAATTGTTCATCTTCTACAGGAATTTTTTTTTTTTTTTTTTTTTTTTTAGGTTTTTTGAGACAGGGTTTCTCTGTGTAGCCCTGGCTGTCCTGGAACTCACTCTGTAGACCAGGCTGGCCTCGAACTCGGAAATCCGCCGGCCTCTGCCTCCCAAGTGCTGGGATTAAAGGTGTGCGCCACCACTGCCCGGCTCTTCTTCTACAGTATTAACAGGAGTTGAACTACAGTGATAGCAAAGTCAAAATGTATAAAAACATAGCCAGTGTACCATCTGAGGACAGGAAGAGTGGTTGTCAGGAAGTTCATTGATGGTGGGATTGGTATCTTGAGTGTGATTTTTTAATGCTTGCTTTTGATTGGTGCTTTATTTATTTATTTATTTATTTATTAATTTTTTTTTTAAAAGCTTTTTGCTTATATTTCCTCTAAGAGAACTTTTTGCATTAGTGTTTTAGTCTTAGTAGTTGTTCATACAAGATTCCTGGTGTTATAGACTATGGTTCATTCTAAATAGTAGTTGAAGTGGGTTTAATTTGTTTTTGCTTTCAAAGCAATAAAATAATTTATCTTCTTTTTTAAACTGCTTTTGTTACTGGAAATTTTGGAAAGTCCCACTAAAGTCTTGTGGCAACAGGGCTTTCCTTTTGCCTTTCTTACTCATTAATGAGAGAATTTAAGGACAGACTGCAAAGGAAGTTTGAGGACAATTTTATAAGAATTTAAAAGAAAAACCTCAGGTTAGGTAAGCTGTAAACCTCAGCAGCTACTGAGAGAAGAGAGGTAGAGAAGAAGCAGAAGACCATTTACTTTAGGTAAGTAGATTTGGAAGTAGCCATGTAGCCAGCCAACTACAGCCACAGGGAAGGAAGCAGAGCATTAGAGAAAAATTGAAAAAGCCCAAAGCATCAGAGAAGGGATCCTTAGGTTCTAGCCAGCATCCAAAAGACAACTAATGAGAAGGGCCCTGTAAGATGGGCTAACCCCACAGAACCTCCTGGCCAGTTATTCATAGAGACTGTGTTCTGGGAAAGGAATTCTTAGAAGGAAAAGTACATTAGCCCATTAAAGAAATGGAAATATTCCTTCTGTTTCTTTCACATGTCTGAATGTAAAGCCATCTTCCTAGGGATGCTCTGCTTTTGTGAGAGGTGGCCCCTTATCTGTGTCATTGTCTTGTCTAACCACAAAGCTAGGTCTCCATTCAGGCCAGAGATTTTATTTTATTTTTTTTTGTCCTGAAGGAAATAGATTTTCCTTAATGGACTCTTAACTACTATTATGATGTGGTTGAAAAAGAGGAGGAGGAAGAGGAGGAGGAGGAGGAAGAAGAGGAAGAGGAAGAAGAGGAGAGGAAGAGGAGGAAGAGGAGAGGAGGAGGAAGTTGTAGAAATATATATAACTTATTTCATATTTTATGTGCACTGGTGTTTTACCTGCTTGTTGGTTCCTAGAGTTACAGACAGTTGTGAGCTACCTTGTGGGTGCTGGGAGATGAATATGAGTCCTTTGGAAGAACAGTCAGTGCTGTTAAAAACTCTGTCTGTCTATCTATCTATCTATCTATCTATCTATCTATCTATCTATCTATCTACCTACCTACCTTCCTACATCTATATCTATCTATCTATCTATCTATCTATCTATCTATCATCTATCTATCATCTATCTATGTGTCAGTGTGTATGCACAACTTAATTGTGTATACAACTTTAAAACGAAGGAAAGTAACTATATATTTTTTTAATCTCTTTGTAAGTTGCCTTTCTTTGAGTTTTATTTTAAAGAAATTAATTCAGTGGTTACCTAAAATTAGTCACCCATTTTTCCCTAAAAAAGTGTATCTTACATGTTACCAGTTTATATTTAAGGTTGTACTAAATATCAAGATCTCTACTAATTGCTTATTATTAATTTATAAAACTGAAGGTATACATATTTCACCATTATTGATTTAGTACTAAAATGAAACATCATTGTTGTTATTATGGGAGGAAGACAGACTTGTAACTGCGTTTTTAGTTCAGAGAGAAATCAACAGTGTGCAGGTAGAAGCAGCCAGTAAGCAGCCAGAAATGTGATTAGCTTTAGGGGGAAGGATATGATGAAATGAAATTGGAAGTTTTCCTCTACAGTGCCATAGAAAATCCCAGGAAAGAAGTTGTCTGAGGTTGAATTCTAAGAAGTGAATGTTTTATCTTCAACAATTGACAGAATATCTTTGACAGAGTGGAAGAAACAGGGAAATAGGTTCGGCAGCAGTAGTACTTGGGTGTTTTATTTTTTGTTTTTTTTTTTTTGAAATAGTAATATTTGTAGGTTTTAAACTTGGAAAGGTTTATTGACAGTGAAAACTTTTCTCTGATATTGGAATCATGTGCTGCTCAGCTGTGTGATATCTTTAGTTTCTATGAGATGCAAACGTAGAAAGTGGATTTATCTGCGTTTTCTGTGCATAGTAGATAACTACAAATGTGTCTTTATGTTCTCCTGTGCCCTCCTGTCTTTGTTTTCCCTGGTTCTTATCCATTTTACCCTGACATCTCAGCCATCCATTAGTCCACCAGTCCTCCAGAGTTAAGCACTCTTTGCCAATTAGTTCCTCCTACCAATGGAAAGAGGGACACTGAGTTGAGTCCTAATCACATCACTATGAGCTTCTGAGAGAGCTTTGAAGTTGTTTCCAGGGCTGCTTTATAAACTTGTGCCACAAAGAAAGGGGTTCATCTTAGCCCAGCTGGAAGCCTGGTAACTTCTAGCTTACCCCAGGAGGGCTGCTAAGAAGAAGCCTTTTCTCACTCTTGGAAGTGCCTCCTCATCCAGAAAGAAGTTGTTCTGATTGGTTTTTTTTTTTTTTTTTTTTTTTTCAGAATTGCTGTGGAATTTGCTTTGATATTTAGTTTTACTTTGGATAAGTTAATACAGTATGCTTAAAGATGGATTAAATAAAAACTGCAGTTTCATTTTAAGCACATTTTGATTGAGTTACCAAGCAGTATAGTTAAGAATCATCTAAGCAGACAGAGCAAAGATAAAAAGAAGGATGTAATATGCAATCACGGGGTCTTGTGAGTTTGATCTCTGAGTTCTTGATATACTTGTATTTCCACAGCAAGGTTTGGCCACCAATCTCTGATGTACTTGTTCTGTTCAGTGAATAGGACATATTCCTGTGATAGAATGGGATCCTGCACGTGTCCTTTAGACTGAGAGCTTGTCTTGCATTCTTGTATCTTAGAGGTGAAGTACTTATATTCTTTTGCCATATTCTAAGGGATTATACCTAAAAGGGCTTTCTGAGGTAGTCAAGTAGAGTCTTAATAGAAATAGTCTTAGACTGTTTGGAAACTGTCTTTGTTTCTATGTTACCTCCTTTTCTCCTTGTGGGATATATATATAGACATGCTTTATGTGTGTCTTTAATAATAACATATGTATGTATTTAGAATTGAGAAGTTAGATTGTTCCTGCTGGGCCCCCAAGTAACCTCAGAAAATGCAGGATCCAATATCAATCAAAACCTAGGGGATGGCTAAAGCATATATGCAGTATCGTTCAAAATGAAGCCCTGTTACTCCTTCATTGAGAAGCGATAGTAGGGCTGTTGGAAGATGCCACTGTTCAGGATCTGGGCAGGATGTACTTTATAATCTGCTAAAGTATTATACAAATTTAATTATTCTGTTTTCTATAGGTGTGTTGGTGCTGTGATTGCAGGGCTAGTTGATGTAACAGTGATTTAGTGTAGCTGCTAAAAGAGTAGGGGGGGTGGATTTGAGGTGGGGAGGGAGAAGGAGAGGGAGAGACTGGCTCAAAAAAAAAATGACATTAGCAGGATGAGTGGGAGGTGACCATTGGCTTGGCTCTCCATAGCCTCTGGTCAGCTGCTTGAGAGGGAGGAGTTATGGCTGTTAAGGTTGTCCTTCCTTAATAGTGCATATTGTGATGACCGTGTTCCTTCTCATGTGATAGGGTTGAAGCTCTTGAGTTGAAGGGTCTGTAGGCAGCTAGCAGTGATGATTCATCCTGATGAAAACCATGTTCCCAGGCTGAGGAGGCCCTCAAGGTTTCTGTGGCATTGTCAGCAATGCTGAAAGTCAGGAGGAATATGAGTTGAAATGAACCAGAGAATGAGCTGAGCTGGTCAGTGAAAGAGTTTCTGTCCAGGCTACAAGATGACCTCAAGGAGGCAACATGATGTGTAGACAATACAAAGGAAAGTATAGACCAGGCAACTAAGAGAGCCAGATGCTGGGTATAATAGGCTACATCCTGCTGAGGAAGGAGACTTGGGTAGATTCAAGCCTGTTGTACTTCAAGATCAGTTACAGGATAGTAAGATCTATGACATCACAAAGTGGGCAAGATTCCAGCATGAAGGAATCTGTTTGATACCCATAGACTTCTGCATCACATCTCACTTGGCTCTTGGGTACTAGGTTCTGGTGGTTGGCAGAGGGCCACCTCGAAGGTCCTGCAGGGTATCTTGAGCTGGATCGTTCAAGTACCTCCAGCCAGATAGATATACAGTGGGAACTTCTTTGTAGCTGCTCATTGTGGCCATTGCAACTCCCAAACCCAGAGACAAGCCAGAAGGAAACGATGGAACCAAGTGAGTTGGCCCTTCTAGTGCTGACACTGTTTTCTCCCTCAGATCGATGTCAGGAGTACAGTATAGAAAGGAGTTTGATGACCTTATTTTTAAGTATTTTAAAAAGGGAAAATTTAAAATTGTGCTGTCAGTATTAATAGGAAGTTTCTGAACTACTCTTCCTTGTCGTTGGCACCAGGAACTAGTGGTGTCTTCTTACAAAACCAAAGAAACAGGAGGTGGCCAGAGCAAAGTCTCTGGGGAGTGCTGGACCTAGTCCTGTCAGTGTGTTGTTATTTTTCATTTACTTTACTTTTATAGCCTTTATTTTCATTTACTCTCAGACCAAATGGCATGCACCCCTTTAAACTGAGCACATCTTACTTTGTAAACCATTATAGGTGTGTCTCCGTTTTACCTGATTAAGTGTGGGTCCCTAATTTCAGAGATACAGAATTCAGAATGGAAAGTAAATTTTTCCTGTTTTTTTCATCTTATAAGTAATCAGAGTAGCTTCAAGTTTCTTATTGATGGCTCAAATGAATCATTTTTAAAAAGCCCTGGGTGAAGGAGAAGGATAGAGGGGTTCCCAGAGACCCTCTCACTAACCAAGGGTTTGTATTTAAGTTTGCTCATATTTGTATGTATGTATCTGTTTAAAGCCCAGGGAATTATCCTTCTGTAAATTATAATGGACAACTTGATAAAAGCAACTTTATAGATCTTATAATGACTTAAAACATGAAAAGATTGTTTGTGTGTGTGTGTGTGTGTGTGTGTGTGTGTGCGTGCACATGCTCATATGTTGAGGTTAGAGGACTGCATTTGAGGGTCAGTTCTCTCCTTCCTATGAGCATCATGGGGATTGAACTCAGGTTGTCAGGATTGATACCAGGTACCTATACCTTATGAACCATCTTTTTGGCCCACCAGTGATTTATATATACATATGCATACATACAAACACATGTACTACATATGTATGTAAATATGTGTGTCTGTCTGTCTGTCTGTCTTATTTTGCTGAGGAACATTTACAGTAACTGAGGAGGCAACATCTCCGAGTTCACAGTGTATGAGAATGCTGATATCCTTACCCTTAGATTGACTGGTCACATTTTACATATTGATGATGCAATTATAATCACATCATTTCTCCCCTCCTGTAACTCTTCCTATGCTCCCTTCAGCCCAAATTTATGGTCTCTGTTCCCTTAATTGTTAGTTATACACACACACTCACATACAATACACTCTAACTTGCTGAATTTGTTTAGCATTGCTTATATGTGTATAATTTTAAGATTGACAACTTGATATTAGCTAACAAATTCCCATTCCTGGTAAAGACTAATCCTCCCTCTGTCAACAGTTCTTATTTGCCTATAGTTCTTTGTCTAGGAGTGAGGTCATGTGAGGGTTCCCCTTCCTCATTACTGTGTCTGTTGGCATTGGCCTTACTTGGGTCTTGTTCAGTCTGCCATATTGTTGGGGTATTACGGATGAAATGTGTCTGTTATTTATAGTAGCTTTCATGTTTTGCTGTCTTTTGCAGTCTTTCTGCCCCCTATCCCATGATATTCCCTGAACTTTAGGGCAGGAATTGTGTTGTTAACTTAGCTTCGTACCATATACTTTTTCTCTGCATTTTGACCAGTGTTCTGTGATGGTCTCCATCTGTTAAAGATCGTAGCTTCTTTGATGAGAGGTGAGAGCCACACTAATCTGTGGGTATGAGAGGAAGTATTTATAATGCAGTTAGGAATTATGCTGGCTTACCAATGTGCTTGTAGTAGGTTCTCCCTTAAGATCCTTGACCTTACCAGCCCTGGGTAATTGGCTAGGTTTCTAGTACCAGGCAAGATTTCTTTCCTGTCAGCAGGCCTTAGGTCCAATTAGGTTGATTACCGCCAAGATATGACTGGATAATTTATTTTCCTTAGACAATTTTATATTTAACAAAAGGTGAGCAGATATGTAATTCTGCTTTTTCATTTTAGTGATAAGATTCAAGGGAATAAAAGTTAACTAGAATTCTGGTTTCCTAAATTTATTTCATAAGTCTTAAGCCATACCGGCTATGTGTAGCTTTGGAAATATTAGTCTTAGCTGTTTTTTTTAAATTATAAACAGTCAAGAATGTATATGATTATGACACAGTTGCATCTATTATATTACATACATAATTGCATGTATAACAGTGATATGTAAGCCTGGCATGAAGGTGATGGACACTAGCAACCTGTTTTATATATGAATCACTTTTCCTCTGGGTCCTGAAAGTGCTTGTCATTCAGATCTGAGTGAGATTTTGAATTTTCTATTTATTATTTGCACTCTTCCCTTGAACTCTTATTAAAGCATGAGAGCTTTTCTTTAGAGAACAGAATGTATTTCTTTCATTTCTCAAATGCACTTAAAGTAAGTTATTTAAAAGCTGTCATTATCTTTGAGATGATTTTGAGGTCTCATTAAACATGTTTGATAAAAATATTGTTTTCTGTAGCTGTATTTAGAGAACTTTTGTTCTCCTTTTCACATGTCTACTTAATAATGTGATAGATGGGAGGGTATGTAATCAATTACAAATGGATTGTAGTTTTGTATGAACAAATTGCATAGTTGCTTTTGTACAAAATAACAAGATGATCTGATATTTTGATAAAATTGCATTTGAATTGTTCTGGCCTTGACTTTTTTGGCAAGGTAAGAATTTCTTCTTACTGAATTATGGATCCTATAGCACAATCAAGATATAGCACGTGTGTGTCAGAAGTACAGCTACTCTGCAGGGCTTCTTGAATCTAGCCATCCGAGACCAACCTGGCCAATAGAGGAATCTCAAAAAAGGGAAAAAACTAACAGAATAGAGAGATTTCAGTGGGATTCTAATAACAAAGTGATATTAATTTAAAATATTTAATAACAAGTAAAATCTTATGATTTATTATATTACTAGAATGACCTAGAGAATCAATGTAGGATCAGCTCAGCACATTCAAAGGTAGCTCAACACAATTTGCTTACTTTCTAATATATTAGTATTAGTATGGTTTTAGACTCCTGATAATTCTTTTTGATAGATTTTTTGATAATGATAAAGTGATTTAAAGGTCAGATCAAAGCTTAATCTTTCTTTTTTAAAAATTATTTACAGGAGAGGGCTGCTCACAATTTATATGGCCAACTTGGTAAGTAAAGGTTTTTTTTTTTCCTTTTTTCTAAATTAAAAAAAAAATTCCATAGGCTTTTCTTTCTTTCTATCTTTCTTTTTTAAATGAAAGAAAGAAAATCTTGAATTTGAGCCATTTCCTGTGTATTTCAACTGCTGTGTTGAATGGCTGGAAAACTTGATGCCACTTTCTTAGTTTCTGTCATCGTGACTTTTACTTATTTGAGAAGAGAATCACCTCACTACCGTATACTCTTTGGCATTTGTCTTTTCTCTCTTTAGATCTTTGATGGGTTACAAGTTTGTACCTGTATATCCAGCTCTCTTACACCCTGTGTAATTTTCTACTCTGCCTGTGATGTTTTAATTTGTGAAGTGAGTTAAGGATGAATTCGCATGATAAACCTTTAACGTTAAAACCCGAGTGTGATAACATAATCATCTAAATTCCCAAGTCTGCAGGAATGAAACCATGCCATGTGGTATCAGGGTGCACATATAATCCAGATGGCTGCTACATGATCACCAGTTTACCTTGTCATAGCATTTTTCTTTATTTCTTTTTTTATTAAAGTTATTTTATTTATTTACCTTCCAAATGTTGCCCCTTGTCCTGGCTCAACCCTCCCAGAATTCTTCACCCATTTCTCCTCCCTTTGCCTGTGAGAGGATGCTCCATACCCCACCTGACCCTCCCCCACCCCCTGACCCCCAGCATCCCTCTTCCCTGGGACATCAATCTCTACAAGAGGATTAGGTACATCCCCTCCACTGAGACCAACAATGCAGTCCTCTGCTACATTAGTACCAGGGGCCATGGACCAGCCCATGATGTATGGTCTTTGGTTGATGGCTTAGTCTCTGGAAGCTCTAAGGGGTCTGGGTTTGTTGATATTGTTGTTCTTCCTATGGGGTTGTCATCCCCTTCAGCTCCTTCAATCCTTCCCCAACTCTTCCATAGGAGTCCCCAACCTCAGTCCATGGTTGGCTGTAAGTATCTGCATCTGTCTCAGTAAGCTTCTGGCAGAGCCTCTTAGAGGACAGCCATGCTAGGCTCCTGTCTGTAAGCACAACACTGTATCTGGAATAGTGTCAGGGTTTGGTGCCTGCCCATGGTATGGATCCCAAGTTGGGCCAGTTACTAGATGGCCTTTTTTCAGTCTCTGTTTCATTTTTGTCCTGCATTTCTTTTAGCCAGGAACAACTCTGGGTCAAAAATTTTGATCTGTATTTCCCTGATGACTAAGGATTTTGAACATTTTTTTAAGTGCTTCTTGGCCATTCAAGAGTCCTCTGTTGAGAATTCTTTGTTTAGCTGTATACCCCATTTTTAAATTGAGTTATTTTTTTTTTGGAGTCTAACTTCTTGAGTTCTTTGTATATTTTGGATATTAGCTATCAGATGTAGGATTAATGAAGATATTTTCCAAATCTGTAGGTTACCCTTTGTCTATTGACAGTGTCCTTTGCCTTAGAGAAGATTTTCATTTTTATGAGGTCCCATTTGTCAATTGTTGATCTTAGAACCTGAGCCATTGGTGTTCTGCTCAGGAAAGTTTCCCCTATGCCAATGTATTCAAGACTATTTTCAATTTCTCTTTTATTAGACTCAATGTATCTGGTTTTATGTTGAGGTCCTTGATCCACTTGGACTTGAGCTTTGTACAAAATGATAAATATGGATCTATTTTCATTCTTCTACATGCAGTCCACCGGTTAGACCGGCACCATTTTTTGAAGATGCTTTGTTTTTTCTACTGTATAGTATTTATTGACTTCTTTGTCAAAGATCATCTGTCCATAGGGGTTTATTTTTGGGTCTTCAGTTCTATTCCACTTATTGACCTGCCTGTCTCTGTCATCTGTGGGTTTATTTTTGGGTCTTCAGTTCTATTCCATTTATTGACCTGTCTCTGTACCAATATCATGTGATTTTTTTTTTCTTTTATCACTATTGCTTTGTAGTACAGCTTGAGGTCAGGGATGGTGATTCTCCTAGAAGTTCTTTTATTGTTGAGAATTGTTTTTACTATCTTGGGTTTTGTGTTTTTCCATATGAAGTTGAGAATTGCTCTTTTCATGTCTGTGAAGAATTGTGTTGGAATTTTAGTGGGGATTGCATTGAATCTGTAAGATTGCTTTTGGTAGAATGGCTATTTTTACTATGTTAATCCTACCAATCCATGATCATGGGAGATCTTTCCATCTTCTGAGATCTTCCATTTCTTTCTTCTGGGAATTGACGTTCTTGTCATACAGATGTTTCACTTGCTTGGTAAAAGTTACACCAAGATATTGTATATTATTTATGGCTATTGTGAAGGGTGTTTTTCCCTAATTTCTTTCTTAGCCATATATAATTTGTATAAAGGAAGGCTACTGATTTGTATGAGTTAATTTTATATCAGCCACTTTGATGAAGTTGTTTAGCAGCTGTAGAAATACTCTGGTAGAGTTTTTGGGGTTGCTTGTGTAAATTGTCACATCATCTGCAAATAGTGATGCCTTGACTTCTTCCTTTCTAATTTATATTCCCTTTGATCTCCTTTTGTTGTCCAATTGCTCTAGCTAGAACTTCGAGTACCATATTGAATAGATACGGAAAGAGTGGGCAGCTTTGTCTTTTCTCTGATTTTAGTGGAATTGCTTCAAAATTTTCTCCATTTAATTTGATGTTGGTGTTGGTTTGCTGTATATTGCTTTTATTATGTTTAGGTATGTACCATGAATTCTTGATCTCTTAAAGACTTTTAACATGAAGGGTGTTGTATTTTGTCAAAGGCTTTTTCAGCATCTAATGAGATGATCATGTGTTTTTTTCTTTGTTTATATAGTGGGTTATGTTGATGGATTTTCATATATTGAATCATCCCTACATCCCTTGGATGAAGCCTACTTGATCATGGTGAATGATGGTTTTGATGTGTTCTTGGATTTGGTTTATGAGAATTTTATTGAGTATTCTTGCATTGATATTCATAAGTGAAATTGATCTGAAATTATTATTCTTTTTTGGGTCTTTGTGTGGTTTAGGTATCAGAATGGCTTCATAGAATGAATTATTTAGTGTTCCTTCTGTTTCTATTTTGTGGAATAGTTTCAGTAGTATTGGTCTTAGTTTTTCTTTGAAGATCTGGTAGAATTCTGCACTAAAACCATCTGGTCCTGCTCTGTTTTTGTTTGGGAGATTTTAAATGACTGCCTTCTATTTCCTTAGGGGTTATGGGACCTGATCTTGATTTAACTTTGGTACATGGTATCTGTCTAGAAAATTATCCATTTCATCTAGATTTTCCAGTTTTGTTGAATATAGGCTTTTTGTAGTAAGATCTGATGATTTTTTTTTTTTTGAATTTTCTCAGTTTCTGTTGTTATGCTCTCCTTTTCATTCCTGATTTTGTTAATCTGGTTATTGTCTCTGAGCCCTTTAATTAGTTTGGCTAAGGGTTTATCTATCTTGTTGATTTTCTCAAAGAACTAGCTTTGGATTTTGTTGATTCTTTGTATTGTTTTCTTTGTTTCTACTTGGTTGATTTCAGCCCTGAGTTTGGGTATTTCCTGCTGTTTACTCCACTTGGGTATTTTTGCTTTTTTTGTTCTAGAGCTTTCAGGTGTGCTGTTAAGTTGCTAGTATATGGTCTCCAGGTTTTTTATGAAGGCACTTAGTGCTATGAGTGAACACTGCTTTCATTATGTTCCCTAAGTTTGGGTATGCTGTGCCTTCATTTTCATTAAATTCTAGAAAGTCTTTAATTTCTTTATTTGTTCTCTGACCAAGTTATTACTGAGTAGAGAGTTGTTCAGTTTCTATGAGTTTGAGTATTGGGGTCCAGGGGTACCATGTCGATCTATGTACTTGGTTATGGCAAATTTCCTGGAACACAGGTAGGCTATGTTCCTGGGTATGGCAGACCTCCTGGGAGACAGGCTGTGGGGTCTTGGGGTGGGGTTGCATGGACAGGGTCACAGATTTTCCATGGGTTTAGGTAGATGTGCAGACCAGAAGAGGGACCCCAAAGCCACCCTAATCTCACAGGAGGCCTGTCCTAACCAGAGACACAAGAAGACAGGGACATACGAGGACTACTGTAACCAGAGACACGAGGCCTGCCCTAACTGGAAACAATACTGTTCTGATGCTTTAACCTGCATAGCGATGCTTGCTCTCATATCCATGGCAATTAGATTCCGATGTACGTGGGCTCGAAAGGGCATCGTGGGTCAAGTAGAGGTTGCGTAACACTTGGCATGGAGGTTTTTTGAAGTGGTTTTGTAACCTGTGTTTCTTTTTGGGATTATGTCAGGAGATGCAGAGAGATGAGTGCGGGTACTCAGCTTCCTTTTTCCTCTGCCTCCTTCCTTCCTTCCTTTTTTTTTGTATTTTTTTTTTTATTTTTTTTTTTTTTTTGATTCAGTCCATGACCACAACATAGAAAGTGGATACATTTCTCTGGAAACATCTTTGTGAACAGACTCAGAAGTATGTCCTTTAAATAACTCAAATCCAATCAAGTCAACAGGGAAAAAGGTCCATCACATCTGTATAGCAATAAATTTGTGAAACCACTTTGTCTCCTGGTGTGACACATGTGCGCTGCACCTGCCCAAGAGCTCTCTGGATTCAAGAATGAGACACACACACACACACACACACACACACGACACGCCACACAACCCACCAGCCGCAGCGCACGCAAACACGCACACACAGGAGCTAATTTTGATATTCCTCCACTAGCTTAATGGCTGGGTATTTCTAATCCTCCCACTGCTAGCATACATCACCCCCTCCAACTTTCCTGAGCCAATTTGCTAAAGCAACATTTCATTCTGCTACCCCAGACCCAATTGGTGGAGTGGCAAATAGGGCCACTTTCCCAAATTCTTACGTGGCTGGTTACTTTCTTTTCTGCAGCTCTTACATCCAGTCTCTCTGCCTCCCAGTCATGGGGATTCTCATCTTCCTCTCCTCCTTTGGTTTCTTGCCTGCACAATCTAAAAGTCCTACCTCTTTCACCTTGCCTAGCCATTGGCCATTGACAACTTCATTTCCCAATCAGAGCCAACAGAGGGCAGGCTTCCTTTAGCGTCTGAACTCCCATGTGATTCTGGAAACCAAATTAAGACAAAGCATTAGAACCAGTTCCTAACACATGTAGAAGTTCATTTTGGTGAAGTTCAGTACAGTGCTACTATATTTTAGGTGACTGTGCTTACTACTGGTACTACCCATGCTTATGCAGTCTGCTGTGTGGTGAAGGAGGCCAGTGACGCAGAATGCTGCAATGCAAACTGTGTGCACCATGGGAGGTGTAAGAACAGTGCTAGACTGTTGTGTCTTTCTGCACATATATGCTATGCACAGAAAAACCTGCAGGGTCTGTGCAATGTAAGAGATGTCAGGTATCAATAATAAAGCCCAGGCTCTGCAATTGACTAAATCATTTAAAAACATCTACTGTGTTCTAATCTCTTTTAATTGAAATGAAAAAGAAATTTCAGGACACCAGGAGAGGATAGACCAATTAAAGGATTAATTTTTGACTTTACTTTCTTGATCAAAGTATTCTTCTAGTCTGTAAGCTCTGCCCAATCCGGGGCTTTTCCTGTTTTATGTCTCATTGTATTATAACCATGTAGGTAGAGTCTAACATGAATAGAATTTGATAAGTATATGCTGAGATAACAATAATGTAGCTGGATATAGAATTCTAGGCTGGCAATGACCTAAAGATGGTAACGTCCCGTTTTTTTTTTTTTTTTTTTTTTTTAATTCTGTGCAGATACCTTTTGGAATCTGTTGTCAGTCTTTTTTACTTTTTCAGGAAATCTTTATTCTTCATTAGTTTTTAAGTTTTTCTTTTGAAGAAATATCCTGGAAAGGATGTAGTTTTGTTTTGAAATAAGAACTTAGTTTGCTTTTTAGTTACACACCGCTTTTCCTTGGTCTCTGTATTTAAACCTTATTTTCTTTTCCATGTTTTCTTATTTATTCTTTACTGTTTTTTCACTTTTTCATCTCTGCTGAATACTGATTGTGAATCGGGATTATGGGATCCTGATTTCATAATCTTTGCCTCAATTTAATTCATCTGTTACCTGTGTGTATATGTTGTGGTCTGGAATCTAGAGTGTTGTTTTTAATGTGCTGCTTAGTTCATGTAGCATTCCTTTGAATGACTGCTTTTTTAATTTAAAAAGATGATACATATCAAATACAATAAAGTCTGGAAAAACATGTCTAGTAAAATAATCACCTAGCATACCAGTATATTTCTTATTTCACTCTTTAACTCCAGTAGGGGCTTGCTGTGTAGTCCAACATGGCTTGAAGTTTACTGTGTATTCCAAGCTGGCCATGAATTCTTAATTCTTTGCCTTCAGCATCCAAATGCTGTGGTTCTTGGCATACATCAACACTAGCTGTATTACTTTTTCCATTGCTCATTGTTTATTCATTTTTTAGTTCCTCATATATTGATTTTTATGTGAGTTTTTTGACTAGAATAACATAATTCAGTCTTTATTTTGAATTATTGTTCAAATATATTTTTAAAATTATAGGCAGTTGGAATAGTTAAAATTGTAATTGATGGGCATGTTTACTGTTTCAGACAGTATTAGTTTTAAAAGACAGCAGTTCTAAAACATATCCAGTTACACAATTTCTATCAGAAATTGACTTCATAACATTTTGATATTGATACACATAATAATTGTGTTTTGTTCACATCATTTTCTTGACAAGAGAGACCTTGTATTTAAGCTGGGTCTAGATCAACACCTGGTTTTCTCCTTAACACTTTCAGTGTCTGATGTTGGGAAGAGCCTTTGTCTTCTGGCTCTGTGCCTTTCATACATTCTTTCCCATTGCCTCTGCCCTTTATTGGACTTGGCATCTTAAGACATTCTTCTATGTTAGTATGGCTTCTGAGCCTTCTCTCTTCTTTTATGAAAGGGAGCAGTCAGTAGTAGAGTATTCATAGAAAGTGCACTTTCATGGACTACTAGCAATCAGTTGTAACTGGAAGCAACTGGAAAATAAGTGAATATGAATGCATTTTGATAATCTCAATGGAAGTATGTCCTGAACTGTATTAGTAGTAAGCTTGGTCCCAAAATGTCTGTGCTGTTCACAAAAAAAGTGTAGTATGACACATAAATCAAAATATAATGTTAGTCATTTAATATTTTATTATTACAGTGCCATAGTTTTGCAGATTTTTCAAGAAAATGTGATCAGCTTAAACTGAGCATGAACTTTCTAGTTTGAACTCTGGAGGAGGAGGCGGCCATGAAGATACATATGCCACAAGCACATATTACTGTTGGCCTAGAGACTGAATTTTTACCTCCCTTAGTGTTACTAAAGTTTGCCTAAAGGTTGGGGTAAAGGCAATAGGTAAAGAGATGTGACCTCTGTGCCTGGGAATGTCTCTCCTGATGTTTTTGTTTTAGCACTGGGTTGTTAGCTGTTGACATTTGCATTGTAAAAATGTTCTCCCTGAGCACCTATGTAGCTAATCTTAGGACTGACGAAATTTGTCCCAGTAAATTTCAGTTGCTAAAATACATAAGCATTGAACATAGGCTTACAGCAATAGAACTAATATCTGTTTAATTCTCATATATTATTTAATGTAATATATACTTAAAAATACTGTTTTCTAGAATTCCAAATTGATAGTGAAATATTTGTCAAAGGTCAGATTAATAAAAGGCATATTAAAAATTATAAAAGAAACAATCAGATATTTTCTCTGTCTTCTTAACAAAAAAATAAAGTGATGGAAAATTTTTCTGTTGCCAAAATCAGTTATCCACATGAGTGCCAGCTGCTCAGACTCTGCTTTGCCTCACTGTACTGTACCACACATGTTCTCCCTGAGCTCTGCGTACATGCACGTGAGTTTTCTTTATTGCACTCTTGTGCCAGTGACTAAGGTTTCTAGTCTTTCAGGATCATCATATGCATCAGGTGTTTAAGAAATGTCAAGTCTTATTCTTTATTTTTAGTTTAATTCTAAGACAGATATTTCAGACGTGAAATTATAAAGAAGTTTCCAAAAGGATATTTAGTGTCTGACATTCTTTTTTTTTTAGAACTAATCTAAACTGAAGAGTAAGACTTGACATCTTTTACAACACCTGGTTAGCATATGGTGATTTAGAGTGACTTCCAAAAGGATACTTTGCTTCATAATTTCATTTATGCCATCAGTCATTTAATGGTGTGTGCATTTTAAAGTTATAAACATGCATATACATATGTATTTGTGTGTGTGTGTGTGTGTGTGTGTGTGCAGACTCCTACAGCACTTTTACATGTCAAGCATTCAGTGTCTTTGACTAAAGCATCTGTATTTAACATTTTAAACATAGTTTTATAAATGTTGACACAAGTTTTGTTGTAAAACCACTTCAATACTTCAATTTAATTAAATTTAACAAATATTTTCAGATGTGCTGGACACAAGAAGATAAAAAAGAAATATAAGACAGATTCTGAAGCAGTTAAGAGAAACTTGATAGAGGAGTCTCAAAGAAATAAGAATATTAAATTAAATACACAATAATAAATATTATCTCAAATTGTTCCCCCCAAGCCTTCCTTATGTGCATCAAACATCCACCCAGTGGCTTACACCAGAAACTCAAGAATTTTAACACTTTGCTTCCCTTTATAGTTCTCTAGTCAGTTCTTACATCCCACGTGTGGGGGCTGGGGAGTGGACACAAGTCAGCAGGTTTGGTAGTAATTCAATGCATAATTATTACTAAAACTTAGAAGCAAGTGCTCATGAATTCTCTGTTGAATGAATGAAGAATAAGAAGGTAGGTATTTTTAGATCATGTTTTCTAGTAAGATGATGAAGTGTTTTGGAATGTGAATAAACATTACTTTGTATTCTGAGAGATCTATGCTTCTGGTCTGTGTGGCTGCTTGGATAATTTCATCATTCTAGGAACTTTATGGGTGGAGACTGAAATCTGAAGCTAGTAGAAAACCTATTCTGACTGACTTGGCAGTGTACTGTGGGGTCAGCTGGACCTGTGGGGAAATTAAAAATGCATTTTTCCCTTGGGCATGCATTATCACATCTAGTCTTTGTATATCCTTGCTTTCTGCTTGGAGTGGAAAGATGGTAAAAATGCATTGAAATGAAAAAGATCAAATGTAAGGAAACTCATTAAAATGAAATAAATGAATATTTAAAAAGGGGATGAAAAGAAGAATTGTATATGGGCTATAAATAAAAATTACAAAGAAAAATAGTACATGAGGTAGGAAAGGAAAACCCAAAGCAAATCAAACCCTGTCCCAACCTGGAAAAAAACCAAAACTAAACAGTGGAGATACAGTTTCTGTTGACAGGTTAAAGAGCATGTTAGGTTGGAATGTTTGTTGAATTGCTCTTGTAGCACCATTAAGATATGGGCCTCCTAAGAGTTTAGGTCACTGGTCCCTTCCTTAAGCAGTAGGCTAGAGCCTTACTGAAGGAGAGGGCTCATGGAGTGTATTTGCTCCCTTTGGTGTCTGTCTATCTGTCTGTCTTCTTTCTATGATGTGATTATCTTCTGCTGTATTATGTGTCAAGAAGACCTTGCCAATGTCAGTTTTTTTATAATTTTTTGAGATAATTTACTTATATTTTTCCCTCCTTGTTCCTCCCTCCAAATCCTCACATATACACCTCCCTGCTCCTTTTTTTTTTTTGCAGTCTCTTTTTTGCAGTAATTGTTACTGTATGCATATATTGTGTGTTTTGTGTGTGTGTGTGCGTGTGTGGCGGTGTTGGTCCTGCGTAAAAAGAATCCAATCAGTCCATGTCATGTTCCTTGTATGTTTTCAAGGCTGATCATTTGGCACTGGACAACCAACTGGTAGGCTCCTCCCTTGGATAGAGCCCTCCTCAGCTCCCAGCCTTCCTCAGTCAGACTTCTTGGGCTTTTCTCTGCCTCCTTTGGTGGCATGTCTACTGTTGCTGTCCTTGTTCAGCTCATGTGTAAGCACTTATGTTGGTGATACACTTGGTGTGTAGCTTCTGATATTCCTAGGAGATACACTCTTGCAGCTTACTTCCTGATCCTCTGACTTTTACAGTCTTTCCGTCCCTTTTCTTCAATGTTCTCTGAGGCTTAGGTGCAGAAGTATTTTGTAGAGGAATCCTTTGGAAAGTTGTCCACAACTCTTCATTTTGTTTGTCTTTGGTTTTCTGTAGTTGTCTCCATGTGTTGCAAAGCTTCCCAGCACCTAGACCATTGAGGCAATAAATTCCTGTTCACTATAGTTGACTAGTTTTGAGTTTTGTACCATAACATAACAAAACACACAAAGAAGGCCTGTAGCTGCTTGGGTGCCACTTGGTGTCCTGGTCCTAGTTGGGCTGTACTTCTCCCTCTCAGAGAGGAAGCACAGAGACCTTTCTACTGGCTACTGGTTTCACTTCTCAAGTTCACATTTCCTGATACATTTGTCCACTGGAAGTATTGAGGTTCACTGCTACAGCTCATGAACTCTGTGACCTGGCTTTGCAGTGAGGGAAGTGTCACTTTTTCTTTTTCCTGTACTATTGGATTCTGGAAATCGTAGGAAGAGTTAAAAGGGAACTCAATAGTTTATGGGTATAGTGAGCACAGGTTTACAGATGTGTGTAAAATTTATCAAAATATACTGTTAATTGTGGAGTTTATTCTTTTTATTGATCAACGATGTTAAAAATGTTTTTTTTTTTTTTTTTTTTTTTTTTACTGTAACAAAAGTTCCTGTAGCATCCTAGAGTTTCTCATGCTCTAGCAAAATAGTCAGATTTTGGTAAACTGGTTTGGAATTGTTGGAAATACCAAGTTAGTTATTTGGTCATTGTTACTATATTGTATGTCAGGTGGCTTTTAAATTCTCTGCGTTAATGAGGTAAAGAAGCAAACCATGGTGGGATAAATTTACAGGAATGAACAACAGAATAACCTTTTCTGTCTCTTTATTTATCTCCTGACACCTCTCCCTATTCGTTTGTCAGATTATTCAGTCTCATCTTTGTGTGGAAAATGCCTATGCAAGCACTCCATTTTACATGTTAGATTTGTAGCCTCATAGAACAACCTGCAGATTTACTATTTCTTGCTGAGAAAACCTGGGCTTAATTCACTTCGTCTGCATTGGTCCTTCCTGGCCTCCTAGAAATCTTGGAGCTGTGGATGGAGGAAATCTCTCAAGGAGAGCAAAGTTCTCTGGGATGCTCATTGGGATGGGGCAGCACATGTGGGAGGTTACAGGCTTCCCAACTCACATGGCAGCAACCAGGAAAGACTGAAGCTTTTAGGGGCATGGCTGGGCATTATCCACAGAACAACAGACTTTTAAAAAATATCTATAAATATCTATATTCTATGTCTATATCAACTATCTCCACAACTATATATGATTATATAATGTGCATATATCTATCTTATGTATCATATATTATTTATATAGATATAGATATAGATATAGATATAAATGCCAAAATACACCAAAGTAAAAGTAATATATAAGTGACTAGCATTGCAAAATCAGATTTATAACGCATGGTTTATATTTTAAACAGTTTGCTGATCTGAACATAGTAAAGATGTGTAGTACTTTTTTGAATTAATATATTCACCTTTATAGCCCTGTATTCTTTTACTAAATCTGAATAAAACAAGTCATTGCTACTCAAACAAGTTTGGAAGGTGTGTAGACCAGCACTCGGAAGTGATTCTCACTAAAAAGGACTAATGTTATGCTTACTTCATTTCCCTCTCCCTGCAGTCTCTAAAGAATCCACAAAATGCTCTTGAAGGGTATGTGGCTTTTTGGGGGGGCATTAAAGAATAGGTTCAGCTTTAAGATACTTAATACATGAGGTTTTTCTTTTTTAAAGTTTGTTTTTATTCTTTGGGATTTCTCTCTTACCTTTGTAATTTCATGTAATGATCTGAATGGTTTGTGTTTGTTTATTGAATAATACTTTATGATAATCTAACCCAGTTTAATTATTGCATTATAATATGCTCTTCCCATATGTTTTTGCATTTAACATGTCCCAACAACTTTGTTAAATAGATCTGACAGGTGTTCTTATTTTTTACATAGATAAAGAAAATTACACAGAGGGGGATATGAAGTTTTTAAGTTTCTACTGATCATGTATAAGGCTTTGAAAACTCACGCATTGATGCTGGAGTTAGTGGTTGATATAGGTTATTCTATTGTATCTAAATATTCCTTAACACTTGAGACTTTTAAAAATGTGTGAGAGCAAGAAATGACTCTTAAATGAAACAGTCACAGCATAGAACTTGATTGTTTCATTTATGGCCTTTAATTAAAGTTATATCTGGGGTTCTAGCATATAATAGCAGTGTTTTAAAAAGTTTTGTACCAGTATACCAGCCTTAGGCAGTCTCAGGGGACAGAAGCATGGTTTACCTCTGTGTAGTAAATCATTTTATACCACCACAGTCTATAAGGTAGACACCGCTGATACATTTAGGGATTAAATTATTTCCATCATGTGATTAAGACAAATGGAAACATAACTTATTTAATTAATATTCATTTATTCAACTAGTAAAATCCTGAAAACATCTTATTTTATAGCTCTTATTTATATTCCTTTGTGCTCTTGTGATTTTTATTTATCTATTTTGATGTAACTATAATTTAATATAATATTTAATGATTCAAATATTTAATACTTTATAAATAGAAGAATGGTATGCTTGTATAGTATTTATTCTGCTTTTTTTGATGAGATAGAAACTCTGTAACTTACTGCATCATCTTTATTATCTTTGATAAACAAATTATAATACTAAAGTCTCCCCTTGGAAAAATCTGCAGAAAATGGTAAAAACAGGAATGTACATCTTAAAATACTATATTATCTGTTTGATATTTTGTAGGACATATACATATATATATGCATATGTATATGCATGTATGTGTGTGTGTATATATATGACTCATAATATCATTTAGCTAAATGACATAATATCATTCACTAAATGACGTGTGACAAGAAAGATATGTTATTTTTTTCCTCACCAGTATTACCTTGTGTTATTTATTGGGATGCCTTAACAGACTTCCATGGAAACAGTAAGAATTCACGATAATGCTTAATTACATTACTGCATGGAAATGGGTTATTGCTTGTGGAATTATCTAGATGTATTCTGTAATACTTAGATTCTGGAGTTTTTGGTACTGGAACATTGTAATTAGTTTAATAAAATTGTATAATGAAGAAATTTAAGGGATATTGGGTGTAAAGTTTAGGTAGTAGTTCATTTAGAATATATCTCAAAGGCAAGGAATGTTTTAATCTCCAAAAGTGATTAACAAAGTAGAAGATTAAAAAAAAACCCACTTCAATTTAACATGTCATTATGTCATTGATGAGAAGTCACTTTACTCTGTGATGTCTGTTATTTGCTACAAAGTTACAGGATGCAGGCAAGCCTTCCTTTTCATGGAATTTGATCATGTATTTATTAGGGACTGTTTATTTAAAGAAATACAGAAGAACAAAGTAAATGCTTGCTAAAAAAATATAGAAGAAACAAAGTGAATGTTTGCTAAAAAATGTGCAATATAGAGTCTTGTCTTAGGTTTGTAATCATTTTTCTTGGTATATGATTAATAGGAACAGTAATATAATAAAGAGGTTTCTCATATCTGAAAATGTAGCGGCAACCTGATACAGGCCAAGAGACCGACCAGGAGGACAGGGGAAGAAGGCATGTTAGTGTGGGCCTGGAGACCACAATTTTGTTACCTCTTTCACACCTATTAGTTTCCACATAACCTAATTGCTTGATTAATTTGCTGCTCTGGGAACTTGGAGGCCATGTCAGTACTTCCCAGTGCTACTTGAATGTTTTGTTTCTGTGGAAGATGTCTAGTTCCCACCTCCTGCTGGCTGCACAGTGCCTCACACCGTTTTACTTGCTCATTTTCTAACTTGTGTGAAGTGTGTCATGATAGTGCCCCGTGCAAAGTAACGTAAATAACACAGGCAAGCATGAACAGCACACCATGTCAGTCACTGTTTGGCTTTGTTGTTTTATGATGGCCACGGTCAAGTCTGTGAAGTGTTCACTGCATGAATGATAGTGTCTGCAATTTTAGGAAAGTTATGTATTAGGAAAGTATATACCATGAAGGCAGAAGACATCCTCAGATTGAGACCCACATCCTTATATTTCAATATGATTTTCTAATACTTAAGGAATTGAACTAAATTTATGTACTTGAGACACATCTGTTTTAACTCTCCAGCTCCCTTGTCTATCTCTTTGCATAGACTCATAATATAATGATTAAAAAACAGTTGGTGTTCTGTTTTTATATGATTATAGTAGTTTTGAATGAAATGAATATATGATTGTTGGTGTTATGTAAATTATAAATGTCTTTCAAGGAGTTTAAAATGTTACATAACTGTAACTAAACCACTCTTCCAAGATTTAACAGGTAGATACTTTTAATAATTGCATTTATTCTACTATGGAGGTAGAATAGAGTAGTTGAGAACTTTTTTCATGACAAAGGAATATGGAAATGCACACTAAAATATTTTAATCCCTTAATAATTAAATTTCTCTTATGCTATTAATAAAATTAAAAAATCATAATTTTTTTTCAGAAACTATCTTGTGAATATAATTGAGGTTCCTTGTCTAGAAAGCAAACTTGGCCAACAAAGAATGATAGGCTAATCAAAGTAAGTGATGTGAGACATGCTTAGTTACATCTGCATGTGGAATACAGATTGTAATGCTGAGAAGATGCTGTATGACAGCAAGCTTGGCCATTAAAAGGCTACACCTTGGAAGGAGATTGTACATTAGGTCCATCATTTACTACTTCTGCCAGTTAACCCGTTCCTTCAAATCTCAATGACTTGGTAGTTAATACAGTAAAAGGAATTTGAAAGTAATAGAAGGACCAGAACTTTGATGAAGCTGGAATCTGGAGATCCTAATATGTCACCAAAATGAAAATCTAGGAGGGATAAGGTACATTCAAGTGACTATTATAAAAGGTTTGGAAGTAGTCTTTTTGTTGGAACTCTGAAGAGCAATCTAGAGGCTCAAAGAAGATCAGGATGCATTAGTTAATGGGGCATATCTGGAAGAGTGGAGTCATTTCCCTTAGGGATGGGAGGGAAGAGTTGACGGTACAGAATAACTCCATCCGAGAGTAAAAGTATTGAAAGGTATATAACTATTGGAAAGTCTCCGCCTCCAGCTTCTTCTCTGTCTTTTTCTCATTTCAGTAGAGTGAGGTTCGCCCTCACTGTTCCAGCTCATGTTTTCTCTTTCAGTTTTCCTGCAGAGGAATGTTAATTCCAAAAGTGCAGTGGACAATGTGTTTTACATATTCATATTCATAGTCATGTCCATGTGATTGTGTTAATCACTCTAATTTTCACCTTAAACATGAATAGTATCAGTATTGAGAGACATTTGAAGAAAATCAAACATTACAAAACAGAAAGCTATTGTTGAATAAACATTTGATTTTAGAAAAAGCCATAAAATTCAGAAATATGCTAATGCCCCTCATTAAGTTTTTAAATAAATTTGAAAAGTGATAGCAATTATTAAACAAGAATGCAATAAACAGTTACAGAAGTAAAAGATATAAGTTCTTAGATATAAACAAAATAATGATTAGAAACAGCCATGACAAAGAGGTAGAACAATAAAGCTGAAGTTGTTCTGTAAAAGTAGAACATAGGGGGAGATAGGAAACACTGTCAGGTTATGACAAGATAAGCTAGACCAGACAGCGGTGAATTTAGTGGACAGAAAGTAAGATGACAGGGAAAGAGTAGACAGATAATTGGATATAATTTCCTTGAATGAAGAAAGCCATTAATTCACACATTGTAAAACCCAATGAATGTTGAACAAGATGAATGAAAAAGAGATTCATTTGCCACATTCAGGTGTGGTTTTAGAATTGTAGAAGTGGAGGAATCTTTTTGGAAGCATCCAGAGAAATACAGATGTAATCAGTTAGCATCAGCAAGTCCTGAAAAACAACGGTGTGATGTCTCTAGTTCTGAAGGCAGATTGTTTGTGACCTGGAATTCTGCGTGCAGTGAAACTGAGTCAGGGACAAGCATTTTCAGATATTGCAGATTACTCTTTATGAAGTCTCTCTTGGAGAAAAAACCCCACAAAACCAAAAAACTCACTTGAGAATGCAGCCTGTAATCATAGTACTAAGGAGGCTGAGGCAGGGGGATCAAAAGTGTCAAGGCAGCCAGAGAGCTGTGGTTTATTGCTTCTCTATTGCCTGCCTATGGCCTGAAACTATAAATTATGTCTGTAGTCACCTTTGCTTTTATACTTCTGCCTTTAAGTTGCTCCTGCTACTTTTGAGGACTACATATTGTGTCATGACTTAAATGTAATAATTCTATTGTGATGATGTTTCTATTAATATTTTGTATCTAGCTCACTGTAGATAACTAAATTTAGAAATACTTTTGACTAGAATATTTGTGACTCATTTTTTTGGGAGTATTGATTTATAAGAAACTTTTAATTTTATTTTCAAATTTTTCCTTTATAGTGACGAGTTTTATTCACATAGCATTTTCAGTTGATCACAAAGAAAGGTAAAGCCTGCTGTATTTAAATTCATGATGAATTTAGATATTTGAGTCTTAATCTAGAAGGTTTGAAAGAATCGTATAGCATAGTCTTAAAAGATTATCAATTTTAAATTTATTGGTACAGAGTTTGTCATTTGAAATTTTTTTTTACCTCATATCTATTTATATTTGTGTGTATGTGTCTGTACAAGTGCACACATGCTCCTACTGTGTGTGTATGGAGGTGGGGAGCAGCCTGCAGGAGTCAGTTTTGTGCTTCTTCTATGTGGTCCCAGGATTGAATGAAGGTCATCAGGTGTGGCAGCATTTATTTACTGGTCCACCTCATCAGCTCAAGTTTTGTTAAGCATACATAGCAGTATGTATCTTAATAATATAGATGAACAGTAATTTTTGTTCCTTTAGCATTTAAATCTGTGGTTTAAAAAAGAGACTTAAAATTTACTTTCCAATTGTTAGTCTTAAATAAATGTTCGTTGTGATATGGTTTTCCTCCCTTCTAGTCAATGACATATATATCACATGCATATATACATATATGTGTATATATGTATATATCACATGCATATATACATATATGTGTATATGTATATACATATATATGTTTATATATGATGTAAGTACATTCCTCACTTAGTTTGGAATGTAAAATTCTATTTTTTTCTATACTTGGAATTGACTGAATTCATTCGGTGATTGTTGGCAGAACAGCTTTATTATGTTTAAAATAAGAAAACAGTGACATTGAAACCTCCCTTCTTTGTAACATGTGGCTTCAATTTGCATTTTAATCAGAGTATGGAAGTCATTACTCTGACATCTGAAACTTTGGTAGCCGTAAAAGTTATCACTCACAGGACAGCAGACATAGTTTATTTTGTGTTTATTACTGGGTGGCCCTCTTGAAACTTTCCTGAACCTAATTGAATCCAGATATTAGAAAATCACATTAATTATTTAAATACCATTAAATCGTGACATTTATTTTGGATGTATTTAGTTGAATTGTCTTAACTGGATTGATACAAGCGAATGGTTACGATTATAAAGACTTACAGCATGCACATTCAGACATCTACTTGACAGTATTTCCAGAAGATTTCAAGTGGATATTTTCTGCCTAATTTGTACATAATGAAAGAAATCATTAGTTTTATTCTTTCCATTATATGTAGTTTCTTCATAACTGATGACTGATGTCATATAATTTATTTCACAGACTCATAGGACTGTTATTGATAATTTCTTTTTTTTTTATGCTTTCAGTAAATCTTACTCTATTTCAAAACTTTTAGCCATTTCTCATGATAAAAGTCTCCAGTTCCTTGTTCGTTCATTTCCTTTTTTTAGTCAGTCACTACTTGGGCCTATTTCCTTGGTATCCACCAATCTAAGAAGCTAATCATTCCTGCCCTAGGCATTTAAGCTCAGGCCTAGGAATTGGCAAGCCTTTGTTTTTGGATTCAGATGGTTGGTTTTGCTGGCTGTGTAGATCATGTGATTTCTGTATCAATGTCAGCTTTTGCTAGCATAGGACAAAACACCCCTAGAATATATATAAATGAACAAACATGGCTGTATTCCAATAAAACCTTATTTACAGACACTGAAACTCGAAATTTGATAATTTTCACATGTCCAGAGAAATAGCATCCTTTTGTTTTTGATTTTTAGAAGTATTTGTGTTATCATCCAGGGCTGTCATAGCAAATAACCACACACATTAAATGGCTCATTACAATAGACGTTTATTTCTTCTTGGTTCTGGAGGCTGGAAGCTAAAAGCTGCATGTTGCGGGACCTTGCTGTCTCTGAGGTCTCAGAGTTTGAGAATCCTCTCCATACTCTGACAGCTTCTGGGGGCTCCTTGCAAGAATTGCTGTTCTCTGTCTTGTCACTTCATTGTTTTGAATCTCTGCCCTAGTCATTCTGCTGTCTTTTGTTCTATGACTGTATGACTCTGTAAATGAACCCCCTTTCCTTTCTCACATAAAGGTATCGGTGACTCATTAGATTTAGTGCTCAGCTCAGTGCAGAGATCCTGTTTTCAGTAATTTCACATTCACACGTCCTAGGATCATATTTTTTTTATTGGACAATATCCAGCCCAATAGCCAAGTTTAAAAATAACATAAAAGCTATTCCTGGTACGTGAGCCCTGCCCTTGCACAATATGTAGGGGAACAAACTTGCTCATCTATTTTGACTCCTGCCAGAGTTGACTTTTTTTATTCTTTCATTAAACTCATATTCTAATTTGGAAGCAGGTGTGAATAAAGTTTATTGAGGCCTTATTGATGCTTTGTTTTGTTTTTAATGTGTTTCATATTGTTGAATTTTCAAGCAGCTGCTTATGAAACATGTTATTACTGAATTTTGTCACTGAAACTCACATTACATAGGTAGAAAATAGTAAATCTAAGATTTGAATCTGCATTTGAAAGCAAATGATGGTAGTTTTTTTCTCTTCTACTCTCTGCGTAGTAATTACTTGAGACTTCTTTCCAGTTACTTTTAGGTTGTGTCAAGTTGATAATGGCAACCATTGTAGTCTATAATTCTTAATGTCTTGTTTTAGCTCTCCATGAGGATGATATCAAGTCCCCAGTGTTGGTGGTCAGAGAACCACTTGTGGGAGTTGGTTCTTACTACCGTTATGGATCCTGGTGTCAGGTTCTTAGGCTTGTGTTATATGCCTTTAATCCACTGGATTAATCTAGCTGGCTTAGAACCCAAATCTTTAAAACAATCAAACAAATGAATAAACAAAACTTCTGTAAGAGTATTTCAGGAGAGTGAACTTAAGTTCAAGGTCTTATATGGGAAGAACTTGGCTCATTTTGTTATACTCAAAGTTACTGGTAGGCCTTGACAGAATGGTGTTAAAATGAGATTAGAAAGAGAGGTAAAATCTGATCATATTTAAGACATTGATGGCCATGATAAAGTAGTTAGCTTTTTGGTGTAGGAGACCATTGGACATTAAGGATGTAAGATGATGTAATGCCACTTGTATTTCTACAACAGTTATTCCAGCTAGTAAAGGAAGAAATAACTAAAAGATTTGTGAGTAGTTTTCCTAGAAGCTCTGGGTCCATCTGTCTCAGGTACTGGTATGAATTGTAAGAAACTTAAAGCGTTTGCATATAAATGTCTTATGAACTAAATTTGATTGAGTTTCACAGATGTTTATTTAGATAAAAACACATTTGACATGTAAGATTTTTACTAATATATTTTACTCTTAACAAAACAAATTTTGCAGTCATTTTTTATAATTTATACTTTTCTCTCTCTGTCACTTCCACCAAGGCCTTTTAGTTTTCATGAAACAGCAGTACACCACACTCCAGCACATTTTTGCATATAGTAGTGAAAATATTAGACTTATTTCTTTGTTAATAGAAGTTATCCTGAATTGTATGCCAGTACCCTGTTGTTGGAAAGGAAGGATGAATTATAGATGGAGTTACATTAGCTGTTCTAACTGTGGAAACACCTGTGAGTGGTAGGTCACGTGAAGCCAAGAAGGGTTGTAACCAGAGTTCCACATGCATTGGAGCCACTTTAAGTTCATTACAGTCAGAATCTGTTAAGTTAGAACATTTTATGAATGTGATTTAAACTTTTATAATGTAAAGCAACATAGTATGTTAATTCATAGTATCAATAAAATGCTTTGTTATTCATCTTGAAAAATAGGTTTAACATCTTTATTAATACTCCATTAAAACTTGATTTTCATAGCTGTTTTTTAGAAGTCTATCTATATAAATGTCTCTATATATGAAGTAGGATCAGAATGTATTCTCTTGTCCTTATATTTTAATGTCTTTTGTTAAGTTAATGACACTTATCTTTTCATTAAAAGTGACTAACAATTATATTACTTTATCATGAGAAAGTTCATATTGTATACTTTGTCTTTTTTAAAAAAAGATGAGCTTAATTTTGCTAAAGATTGTTTAGAAATGCTAGTCGTTTAGTCTTTATTAGCACTATATATATATATATATATATATATATAATATATATATATATATGCGTTGTAGTAGAAAGGAATTTATTGACTGTATTATTAGGCTATCATCTTTAAAATACATTTTTGATGTTTTAAATTGTTAAAGTGAATTCCTGTCAACTATAGAGTGTGAACATTTGGTAAGACTAGAAGGAAACATCACCTTTAGAGAATACTGGTTTTCTATACTGTATGTATTTATACAATTTATTTATGACTTCTAAATTCTTGTTAGTGTAATTTATGATGCAAATAACAATGAAAGCGAGGCAGACTATATACAGGGGATGGTAGAAGGTCCTGGTGATGGGGACTGATTGAAAGCTGACCTCCATCTCAGTATCTCAGGTAGAGAGGTGTGTAGGTGGGAAAGGCTGAGCACTTTTAGCATGTAGCAAGGGTCAGTTTCCATCTCTCCTGACTCCTGTTTACATTGTTATGTATATAGCAAGGTAGTCTTGTTCCTGTGGCTTAAGGTAAAGAATTCTCTATTGCAATGCTATGTATAGGCAGTGAAGCAGTCTAGATTAGTGTCTGAGGAGAATCCTTGGCATTGTGTTGAGTTAGTGTGAACTAACCAGTTAAGTGCCACAATTGCAAATCAGCTTCAATTAATACAAACACTGAAGCCTCTGATCATTTCCCTTGCTCCATGTGGCAGCATGGCCTGTGGCAACCAGACTTGGTGGCCTGATGAAGATTCATGGCCTTCAGGTTTTGCCACCTATGTATTAGTATTGGGAACTTTACTTATTCTCTTCACAGACTTCTCTCTCCCCCATTTTCTCTACAAAGTTGAGCTTGTACAATTCTTTAACACAGTTAGCAGTGAATGGTAGCTTAGTAGAGTACACCCGAAAGTTAAGTAATTAACTAATAAACAGGTATTTATATATACACTCTATTTGAACACAGTGGTGAGTGCTAATTTAGTAGAGTATATAGGCCTGTTATTAAGTAAGTAACAAATAAATATGTAAATTTATGTAAAATAAATTCATGTAAAAAGGACAGTTTAGGATGTTGCTCTTCAGTCTTCAGTAAAGTAAATTTTCTTGAGTTCAAGTAAGGATCCTAGACACTTGATTTCCATATCTTTGTCAGTCAGATATGCTAAATTGATAAGTGAATTTTGTTTCCCCTTCCCCTTTCAGCATTTATCTTATTTCTGTACCTCCAGGTGCTTATCCTTGTAAGTTTCCAATGTTTAGGCATTCTTGAACTCAATGAAAAAGAATGTCTAGCAGAAAGCAATAATATAAATGTGGTTTCATACAGTGTCAAAACAACATAGGTTAGGGGAACTGGTATTGGAGGCAGGAAGGAGGGAGTAACTTATAACATTTCTTACATCCTAATAGGCAAACTCTACTCCAGCTATGCAGCTGCGTACCCCACTATCTGCTTCTGCCCCATCTAGAATCTTACTTTGACTTTTTCATATCCATTTCCAGTTTTGTTTGTTTTGAATTGATAGAGAATTGGCTATAGATCTGATTTGTAGTCTAACAAAACTCTTGGTTTCTAGTTTCTTAGTTTTCTGTTAACAGTCTTAGAGCTCATGGATATCCATGTAAGATGGCAGATTAGCTGGGTGGGTAGGGACGATCTAGGCTGCAGACGGGGAAAGTATCATTAGACTATATGATATGAAAGAAATTTCTTTAATTAAAAAGTACAATAAAGAAGTCACTCTGTGTGACTCAGTGAAATAAAAGTCAAGGTAAGGCAAACAGCCTGTTAGGGGTGGAGCTGAAATAAAAAGAATGTCTAATTGGGATTCATGCTATAGTGAGACATAAGCAGCCACCATCTGAAGACCTTTCTTAACTCAGGCCCTAGGTCAGTTTTGAGTCTTTGGGTGGCACTCCTCTATCTTGAACATGAGTACCATTAAAGCACTGAACCAGAGAAACGAACTGCAAGGCAGAGAAGCAATGGATACCTTTTTATGTGGAATATTAGCTACAGTAGATCAGGTTGTGGAGACAGCCAGAAGTAAGGGCCCAAATCTTAGATATTTCATGGCTACCCAGGACTCATGAGCCTGCGAAGAAGCCACTCACTCACCCTCCATCTTGGTGAACTACATTGAACTGCAGAATTACTCACCTTGGTGCAGTTTCCTAGCAGGCATGAGCTGGAAGAGACCTTCTCTAGTGACAAAGGGTAGGTTTCTGTAAATCTCCTCAAAACCACAGTTGCAGAAAGCTCTGTGTGTGTGTGTGTGTGTGTGTGTGTGTGTGTGTGAGAGAGAGGAGAGAGAGAGAGAGAGAGAGAGAGAGAGAGAGAGAGCAATTGAAGGAGGAAGAGGAGGAGGAAGAAGAAGAGGAGGAAGAAGAAGCAGAAGAAGGAAAAGAAGAGAACAGAGAGGAGAGACCGAGATCAAAATGTGTGGATTATATAGGGAATAGCCTCTGGAGGAGGAGAAGCCCCCTGGTCTAGAAAGTTCAGAGTTAAAGGTTGATAGGCCAGCCATACTTCTTAACAGGTAAGGCACTGAGGAATGCTGGGAGAACTTGGAGGCCAGGTTATCAAGCATTTGTGCAATGGGTGGTTGGCTTCATGTGTTGGGTCTTGCAGTGAGGTAAAATATCATGATGATAGGCATGTATGGCAGAGGCTTTGTAGAAATAGAGAATGGTATAATCTTTAAAGTTGTACCCCCAATTACCTACTTTTTAAAAGAAAATATCACCTCTTAAAGTGTTTAACACCTCCTAAAATAGCACAATCAGTTAAGGACCAAGAATATAACACCAGAGCCCACTGGTAACATTTTGTATTTAAACCAATGCAATCTCTGTTCTTAAATATAGGATATATATTATATATCTTTTGTAAATTTAGCTTTTTATTATGACTTATTTCTGGGATTATATTCATAGATATAAATCACTCTCAAAAGGAGTAATTATTGCATGTTTATACCAATATTAGTGTTAGCTTTTGTGGCACTGTGACTCCAAATACCTGTCAGGGAAAGGATTGTGTTGGCTCAGGCTTCAGAGGAAGCTCAGATGAGCACGGTGAACATTAGGAGTACAGCGTGATGTTTTGTTCACTTGACAGCAGACGGGAAATAGAGCTTAGGCTAGACCCAGGGCTAGATTAGTCTTCAGATTTTTGCCTGTTAGGCCCCACCTCCTAAAAACTCCATAGCTTTCAAAATAACACCAAGACCTGGAGGCCAAGTGCTGAAAATACGAGCTACTGGGAGATATTTCTGTTGGAAATCATAATAATCACTGTCCGCTTAAAAATCAAGAGGAATTATCTAAATACAGTCACCATTCCTTAGTACAGGGGCAGAGGAAGGAGGGGAGTTGTTGAATCGTCGTCTAACAACTGTTTACTACATGGGCTGAATTTGTATACTTTCAAAAATATTTTAAATGACAAATCAGAGACCACATTAAGTTTGCTGGTTAATAAAATTTAGTTCTATAATTCACAGAACTCTTGTTTTGAAAGAGGATTGAAGTAGTAGAATTCTATATATTGTTGTTTTGTATTTGTAATTTTGCTTGTAATATTTGTTGTGATAATTAATTGAAGAAGGTAGGATTATAGGAGAAATAGGCTTTTCTTTTGATAAAGTTTATTATGCTAAAAGAAGACATAATCTAACAAGGTACATGTTTAGGTCATGTCACACTGAATGGAACATGACAGAACATGTATTTACCAAAGTACATTCTTCCTTAGAGCCAGACTGTTGCTCTCAATTTGGAAATGAACCATCTGCTTATCATTACATTCCTGGGGAGCTCACCAGCCCACATCTCTAAACAGAAGTAACATTCCCCATAACCTTGAACCGCTGCTGAGCCCGTTGTCTCCATATGTAGCAAATAGTCCCTGAGTTCTGAATGAAAACAGATTATGACATTTATGATGTCTAAGAAGAACAAGTTGATTTCATTAACATGAAAGACCAACAGATTATATTCTCAGCATTTGAGATTGCTGTAACACAGTTGGGACATATTTATTCACACTCTGGTTAACCACACGTCCCCAAACAACCAGTATATGAGCATTTACTCATACAGAACTTCAACAAGCTATGCAGTGTGATAAGTTGTTGAGGGGTAAAAATTCAAGTATGCCTCCTAAGTTTCTCACTGATGTTGACTTGAAGAACAAGAACAGGAGCAGTGGCACGTGCAGGTGATACTCATTTGCTGTTTGCCGTTGGGTAGCTCCTGAGTGTGCTACCTTTCTCCTCCAACTATCCACCAGAGCTCAGCTTCTTAAGCTGTACTCACAACCCCGTTCATGTAACTGGACATGGGAGCTGTGCAAAATTGGAAGCAGTAGAAGTTTTCTAACTACTCAGTGACCAAAAATTAATTCAAAGTCAATTTACAAGGAATCCAAGGTATTTCTGGCAGGTTTTATCTGTGTTGCGTGTCATGACTTTCTGACTGTAAACATGTAGATTATGTACTGAGCATGTCATGGCACACAGCAGTAACAGATGCTGCATGAAATGAGCATGCTCGTATTCAAATATATTGTGTTTTGAATCATATTTTTTTCACTGTACAAAGTGTTCTGCTGTGGCAGAGACATGATGGTTTAATTATGGAAAGTAAAGACTTGTTGTATTTGCCTGTCATCATTGCTTAGAATGTAAACATCCAATTAGTGCATCATATTGTGGTAAAGTGTGTGATTTTCAGCATCACTGTTTGAGTTGTTGACTTGAGTTTTAGATTATCTGTAGACACATAAATGAAGTTATATTGGACATGTCATGAATCTAAATTGGAGCCAGGCAGTGGTGGCGCACCTTTAATCCAGCACTTGGGAGGCAGAGGTAGGTGGATTTTTGAGTTCGAGGCCAGCCTGATCTATAGAGTGAGTTCCAGGACAGTCAGGGCTATACAGAGAAACCCTGTCTCGAAAAACAAAAACCAAACCAAAATCAAAAAAAAAAAAAAAACATAAACACACAAACCAAACCAAAATCAAATTGGAAATTCACATCGTTACTCAACTCCTCCTCCTCTATCACCATCACCACCGTCATCCCCCTCGTTATCATTGTCCTTTGTACATACTGTGTCTGCAGACAGGAGCAGCAACAGCTGCTGTCTGTCCTCTGATGTTACATCTCTTGTGTAGGATCAAGAAGTTGGAATTCCTCAGCTCTTGTTAAAGGTTGCTGTTGCATCTTCCTGCAGACCCCTAGTTCCTTAGTCCTAGATAGGGGCCCGTGTTAAAGCTCCTGTATGTGAAACCTCTGCCACGCTTGGCCTACAGGCCTGATAGTTCTCTGGAATTGTTCCAGTGACTAAGTTTTTCAATTTTTCTTTTCTGAGTTTATGTAGATTTTTAACCAAGAGCTGAGATTTCTGTTCTGTCCATTTTTATCATTTCCCTTGTTCTTATTCCATTTTTTTTTCCCCTTGGTTTTCTTGTTCCTTTTGTTCCTTCTTCAGCTGTCTTCAACATTACTAGAGTTCGCAAAGGCTTGGGACAACAAAAAGTTAGTAAAAATTGTTTTATATAGCCCACATTTCACTCTAAGGACCTTCAGAGTCAGCTGCTCTCGTTGCATAGTCATCTGGAGCCGTGAGTTGGATACTGACATCCCTGGGTGATCTGGCATTTGAAAGTCCAGCTGTTTGACTGCAGGTCTTTTGGTGAGGGACTGTTGGTGTGGAGAGTCCAACATTCGCCAGGTAGGGAGTCAGATTGTCCCATCTTAAAACATTTTTGTATATTTGTAAGAAAATGAACATCAAAAAGAATGATTATACTGAGAATTTAAAGAACTTACTACCACTTCTTTTGATTTCACAATGCTTTAACAGTGTTTACTATGTGCCCAGGGCCCTAGCACAGGGATATGCAGGCCTCTTTTCTCTGTCTCACATCTCTTAATTCTGTACTTTTGAAAGACATATTAAGAATGTCTAATAATAGTGGGGAGGGGAGTTCTTCAAGTGGTTCTTCCTACAGAAAATAGGATAGAAGCTCGAGTATTAGAAACCATAGGAAAAACAGTCAAATTCCATGGGAACTTGCCCCCTTCAAAATAGCTCCTCCTCCTCTCTCTGGCCACTTACTCATCCAAAATTACTGAATGAAATTATTTATAATAATTTACATATGATAATGGTGCTTAAATTTAAATATTGAAGGTACAAAATATTAAATATAAAATTCTAAAAATATATAATTCAGGATTTAAATAATGTGAATGATATTGTTAAATTTTTTCAATTATTTTTGATCATCTTATATTGTTATATTTAAAAGTTATATATTACCATAAAAATGTATGAAAGCATTTTATGTGTACCTGCACGTGTGTGTGTGTGTGTGTGTGTGTGTGTGTGTGTGTGTATTGCATGATACTCTTTGCAGTTTCAGCTTTCCTCTGGAGTCATAGGACATATCCTGCCCCCTGGGTAGAGACCACCAAATGGACAGAGGGAAACATTAGAAAATCAATGATAAAGAAAATCTCCCAAGATTACTACTGCTGTTTCTTCACTATACATTCCTATAGATGTTTTTCACACACCCACATGCACACACAGGCACATACATTCATAGTCTTAAATTTAGGATTACATCTAGGATTTATGAGACTGGGTTTCTAATCTAGCATTGCTATTAGAAAACAAACTTTTTTTGATAATGTTTTAAACAAGATTTTGTAGATATCTACCCACTCATAGTCACATAGGAAATGTCAAATGAATGCTTAGTATTAATCATCTTAGGTGGAATGAAAACTCTAGGAGCGGAGCATTTTTAAAAAACAGTTCCCTGTGAAATAGTTACAAGTACTGACAGTCTTCTATCCCAGCCATTTCCCTCCCACACTTGTTAACACTGGCTTAGGTACAAGTAAACTAAAACCCTTTAGTAGATGTCAGAAGAAAGTTGCACACTCCAGTGCTTTCCAATAGAATCCAGGGCAGCTTAGCCCTACTGACAGAATGCTGTTAGATTGAGACATACTTAAAACACTGGTGGAAAGAGGTGGCAAATTAGTTCATTTGGGCTAAAGATGAGATTTGGGTAAAGTTCATTTGGGTACTAAAGAAAAAGAATTTTGTCTTCAAATCATGTCTCCCTAGATAGCTCTCCCTTTTATCTGTGCTTTGAGACATAAAAGTAATTTGATCTGGTTTTGAGAAACCATTGTTTACTTTATCTCAAGTGATTGCTTGCTACATCCGCCTTTCCATGCTTCCTCTATGAAATCACCTTCCTGAGTTGTCTGGTTTTAACAGAAACTGGAAGATGTATGGCACACTGTGGCATGCCCGTCACCGAGAGTAAAATAAAAGCAAATGCGTCACTGGTGACAGTTTTACAAGTAGATCTTTCAGCTAGTTTTATGTGCTTCAGTAAAATCTATCGGTGAACTCATTGATGTATAATTTATGTTGGGAGTATTCCTTTCTCAACAATGGTCTACTTTGAATCTTTTATCAAATTATATTGAAATTGTGCTGCATTTTCACAATTTAGCAGACTGTCCTAAACGATTTTGGTTTTAGTGTTCATGTTTTGATGTCAGCTCCTCTGCTTCCCAGGTCTATGTGTGTTGGCTTGTGCATGGGAATTCTAAAGATTGTGATCTCCCATCTAAACAACTGCAGAAATGGTTGTTCTTCTTTACACAGTACACTTTACCAGTTAAGTCCGACTGAGGGCCCTACCCATGTCCCCATATGCCCATGTGTAGACCTGCTTTGCCTGGACAACTTGTAAGCTGCCTACCTCTCCTTTGTTGTAACTCTAGATTTAGTGCAACAGCAATGCATGTTTTCTAGCCTCTGCTGGACTTCATTCCTGGGCCACCTCCCTCTCTTTCATCTCCTGTTTTTCATTTGCATATATTATATACTGTCACCCTGCCTTAAAGTCTGTATTTTTGTCACCCTCATAAGATTATTCTATCTCTTAATTCAGAGAGGAAAGAGGCGATTGGATTGGATAAAGCAGAGATAAAGCCGGGAGGAAGAGGGAGAGCTCAGTTTTATTTATGTTTTCCTTGTAGTACCATTTATAGAGTGCTATCCATACTTTAACTCCATCCTCTGCAGGTTCATTCTTGCTCAGTCTCTTACTCCCCTGTTCCTCCTTCCTTTCTGGTCACTACTTTCTATCTAGCCATTAAGTACTCAAGATGTAGATATTAAAAAATACTGTGACCAACTCAAAGCCCTAGATCTGAGCCTGAGTGGGTTGAGCTGGTCAGTCCACCAGCTCTCCATCACCTACCTGCACCACTAGGGTGAGATTTCCAGCACTACCCTCATTCGCTTGCTCAATGTTTCAGTCAGCAATGGATAGGTAGAGCCAGCTCTCCTGCTCTCATCCCCTCAGGGCTGGCTTGCTTGCCCATGCCAGCAGGGCTAGCTCTATTGTGCTGCTCATGCTAGGTACAGCGCTGATTTGCTCCTGCTCTCCTGAGTGCTGGAGCTCATGAAGATATACATCTGAGTTTTGAATGGTCAAGTAGGGTCTTCATGACATAGGGCAAAAACAGGGTATCCTCTGGAGAGGAGTTGTAGTGAGGATCCAGTATTGCTAGTGTAGCAGGAGCCAGAAACCTCAAACCAGAGCAATGACTCATTGCAGGGAACATTTGCAAGTAAAGACGTGTGGACAAAAAGAGTATATACTGTGGGGCACACTGTGGCACACTACAGCTTTCAGAATGAGATTATTTTTTTCTTTTGGTAATTTGATTGCAAGGGCAGAGGACATGTACAAAGGGTCAGGTAGATGAGTGAGATTAGGGTACATTGATGTGAAATTCACAAGAAATTAAAAAGTTAAATATAAAAATACTGTGACCATGTTTTTTCCGCTCTCTCATCTGTGACTTTCTAGCTGTAACTCAGTCTCTTTCCTTACCTTTTTGGTCAAACATTTTAAAGCAGTTCTTGGAACGCCTTTCACAGCCTTGTTGCCCTTCTCATGGAGGAAGCTAAATTTGTGGGACAGTTGACATTGTTTTGAAAACTGTTCACTGATGATCAGATGACTTCTTAGAAAATTTAAAAACTTTAAATTTACATGCATATGAATCATTCCAGTGGGGTTTAAATGAACAGCAGGCTGCTCATTCTTGCTGGTGCACTTGCAGGCAGCTTTTCATTAACTGAATACACTGCTGTCGTTAGTTATTATTGTTTTGGGTTTCTGAGACACTTGCCTCAGCCTTCTGAGTGCTGGGATTTCATATGTTCACCATCAACCCCACATTTGCTCTTCTTGATTCAGTTGTGGCTGCTGTTGCCTTTGTGCTGTAGATGATGGGAACTTGGCTAAGACGTTCGCAGCATGGAAAAACACAAATGGTGCTTAAAATAGAATTTAATGATCACTGGATCCCAGTCAAACTTATCTTGTAATTATTATTTATAACCAAGCAAATCTAGTTTTTCTCACCTCACTGCTAGTTAGGAAGTTTTCAATGAGTTTTAGCCTTTTTCTATAAAATAAAGTTAATGGAATTTTATAGTGATTGAATATTTAAATTACTTTGGATAGTTTTAACACCTTAATACTAAGTCTTCCAAACACAAGAACAGAAGATGTATTTGCATTTATTTGTGTCTTAAATTTTGAATTTTGTTGTTTATAGTGCACACTTTTTTTAAAACTCCATGATTAAATTCTTTTGCTAAGATTTTTAATTTTAATGCCTTTGTAAATGAAATTGTTTTCTTAATGTGCTTTTATGATTTTTGCTAGCTGTTAGAGATTAATGACTGGGGTGTTATATCTGACATTTCTAAATTACCCTCACCCCCAAATATTTTAAAGTAGATAAGTGGTTTGATTGAATTCATTGGAAAACAACATTCAGAATAACCAGCAGTGTCTGAATTGAATGCAAAATGTTGAATCTTGCTAAGGTAACACGACTCTAAGTAAACATATTTGAAATGCTGGCACAGAAGGATCCAGCATACAAATAACTTTTAGGAACCTTTCACATCAGGCCTTTAAATTCAGAAGCCTGAAAATTTTAGGGATAATTTAGAACTTGTCACTCTTGAAGGTACTGAGTATGTTCTAGTATTTGCATTTTACAGTTTTGAGTGAGATATACAGTTGTGTACACATCATACATTTAGTTATTTATATTTTTTTATTTATTCACAGGCCACAGAAACACTATTTAGAATGGGTGTTGCAAGAGGAACCATCACGACTTTAAGAAATGGAGAAGTAAGATGAGAATCTTGATATCCTCATGACTTGTTTATTATTCTTGCATTAATTCTTGGTTTGCAGTATCTGCAGTATATACTGTGAGGACGGTGTTCTGTGATGTACTCGATGGACATACCATTGTCCTTGATGTGCACATCCATCATTGCTTCCACTTAGTGGAATCAGGAGCAAATGAATTGCTGAGTCATTTAATCTCTGGTTCCTAATTTCTTTTAGTTTGAAGAGAAGGTGGTACCTCTAATAATAATAGCTTGTATTTCAGTGAAAAAAAAAAAAGCCATTTGCCTTTTATGCTTCCTTTTTTGTCAGAAGTAAGATTCTAACCCATGCCTCCAGGGGAGACTGCAATCTGAACTCAGTGTCTTAGAACTTGGCCATCTTGATAGCTGTGCTTCCTTTTTATGTTATACAGAACTGCTACTTATTTCCTATGATAAAATTTAAAATATTTAGTCTTTCTTCATTGGCAGAGAGAAAATGGGAGGAGGAGAGGCGTGTTTTGTTTTGTCTTATTGAGTCAGCTCAGTTAAATTGTAGGCTATAAGTTTTAATGTTTCTAAATGTCCCTGTCAGTTAAAAATAGTCTATCACCTGGAATAAAAATTAGCAACAGCCTGATGGCTACTCTGTCTTTATCTATATTTCCTTCTCACTAAGACAGGTGAATGTAATATTTTGTTGCTTTATTCTTTCTCTTTTATTGGTAAATGAATAATGATAAAATATAGTGTTTTCTATCCTGGAATTAAGTCCCTTGTTATTGAATATAGTATTTCTAATTGAGTAAGCTCAATATTTAACAGCAGAAGTGTCTAACAGATAATTGGAATTATATATGCCTGCATGTTTATAATTTGGGTTGACTTGTATATTTGTTCATTAAGAACAACCATGCTATCATTTAAAAATTCTTAAGTATTTTTTTGTATATTGGCAAATTACTATATTATTTTAACATTTATTGATGAAGAAAGACTTAATCCCCCCATATCCATAAAAAATTTATGAATGCTGTATCTATAAAGGAAACTTTATCTGCCTAGAACGCTTGGCAGTGAATTTCATTTTATTAGTTATTTTATGCTTATTCAGAAGGGGTAATAATGCACTTTTGCACTTTATCTCCTGTCATGTAGGAAGGCTTTCTAAGCAATTATTTGAGTGTGTCAGTATATGCTAAGTATATGACTTGACTTTATTGAATGGTCAGTAACTAATATTCTGGTTTTCCAGCCATTCATCCCTTTTTACTGGCAATTACTGCATATGACCAACCTGGATTAACATTGGACCAAGTTCTTAAGCACTCTGTCTGTCTGTTCTTAAAACCAGTAAGAGACACATTAGTTTTTTTTATAATTTGGGAGCTCTGAAAATGGAATGTGTCATTTTATTAAGGAAATTATTGAAGGGCTTTGAATACTATGTTATAGATTAAATGTAGGAAAGACATTTTGAGCAGCAGAATGCTATGTTATGTTTTTAAAGCTTCATGGAAATCATATTGGAGAAATTATACTGATCATATTACAGATAGCATGGAGGCTCAGTGAAGTTAGGTGTTTTGCCTGAGGTCAAGTAGGTAAGAAATAGAAGAGCTTGTATTGGAACCATAGTCTCTGAAACCCATTCTTTTTCCATACTATTTGTTGCTTCAGTAAGATTCCTGTAGAAAGAGCTTTTAATCATTAGTGATCATATTTGAATATTAGACAATTGTACTTTTGCTAAAACTTCTAAGATTAATCAGCAAACATATTTATATATTCTAAATTGCTACTTTTCATGTGTATAGAAAAATATATGGCTTAGCATAAGCAGAAAACCAAAGTATTTACTCCTTAATATATTGAGCTAATTGAATAGCCACCTGTGGCAAATTCCTTGTAAAATCTATAGTAGCTTCTTGGCTTAATCGTATAACTTAGAAAGCAGATCATTTTCTGGGCAGGTGAACACATTTTTAAAAATGTGTTTGTCTGTTTGATATATAATTACCTTTTTCAATAAATTAGAATGAGAATAAAATATTCTCAGCTTCAGTTAAATGCTTCATCTCTATTGGACAGTTGGTAGTATATATCTATTCCTTAATTAAATGATAGGGTATCATTATGACAGTCAAAGTGATTTGTCTATAGCAATGGTTCTCAACCTTCCTAATGCTACATGCAGCCCTTTGAAACAGTTCCTCATGTTGTGATGACCCCCAACCATAAATTAAATTATTTTTTGCTACTTACTAACTATAATTTTGATACTGTTATTAATTATAATATAAATATCTATGTTTTCTGATGGTCTTAGGTGAGCCATGTTAAATGATCATTCATCCCCCCCTCCCTCAAAGGGGTTGTGATCTACTGGTTGAGAACCACTGGTCTTTAGCCATTCTGAATTGATTAATCTATTGTGGCTCTATTAATTTTTTTGCAGTATGTAAATAAAAAAAGTCATCTATTTATTTTCATTTAATGAAAAGATCTCACTTTAACTGAGATTAAATTTGGGGCATAATATTTGAAATATTGGAGGGATTGATTTCCTGACCAGACAGACTTATCACATTCAGGAGTCATTTGTTGACTACTTTATATGACGACATTATCTAGGTGCCTGTCATCTGCAAGTCTATGAAGTTAGGCAACAGTCCTACACTTGGCGAGGATGCATGCTAACTAACCTAGCAATAACATATTTTTATTAGGGAGGAATGTTAAAGCATACAAAGAAATCAGGAAATACATGGTTACCAAACTTTAAAATCAGGTGTAATCAAGTCTGTGGTTTGCAAGTAAAAGTAATTTAAATCACAGCGGGATTCAGTTAGTGGTTTGCCAAGGAAATGCATCTTTCCCTGCGCCTTTATGATAACATGAGCAGGACTGAAGGTGAAGATGTTGAAAGACAGACAGTCTGAAAAGAAGCAAGGTGGAGAGCTCTGGAGAGCCTCTGGGGACACATAACTAATTGGAGAATCCAGAGAGAGCAGGAGAGGAGGATGAATGTTTGCTGAAGTAACATTTGTTAAGGGTTTATATTCTAAGCACATTATAATAAATCTCATTTATAGCTAGAACAGTTTTCCTCACAAAACATTATTGGGAGAAATGGGAGAGAACACAGATACATAAATATTGATGGATTTGGGAGCCAGTATATATCCATGCTACCCAAAGCATCCCATGGATGCAACACAACAGCAAAACCTGGCAATCCCTAAAATACATCTGTAGTCATAGAAAACTCTGAGCACCAAAACTTTTCTTGAATGAAATTTAAAAAGCAAGAGATGTACTACTTGACTTCAAATATGCTGCAGAACTACAGTCATCAAAACAGCACCTACTGGTTTAAAAACAATATGTAGACCAATGGAGGGAGCCTGGAAGTAAATCCACACACTGACAGCCAGGTGAGTTTGACAGGGATGCAAGTAGTACACACTGAAAAGAGCAGCCATTCAATAAATGGATGCTGAGATAATTATGTATTCACTTGCAGAAAATGAAACAAGGCTGCCATCTCTTAGCAGTTAGAAAAATCAAATGCAAATAGACTAAAGACTTTATTTAAGCCCTCAAACTACAAAAAATCCAGGATTCATAAGGAACTCCTGAATCAGAAGAGAAATTCAATATTGATGGATTTGGGAGTCAGTATGCCCATGCTATCCAAAGCATTCCACAGATGCAATGAAGTACTTTATATGCCAGTAACATTCTTCAGAAAACTAGAAATCAAGCAACCTTAACAAACCCCAGAAAACTCTAAAATATACTTGGAGTCATAGAAAACTCTCAGCACCAAAAAGCCCTATCCCTGGAGAAAACCCAGTGAAACCTTGGTAAGGAAGTGTACAGTGAGCACGGTGAAGATGTAGACATGCTGCTGACATACATACTACTGGTGGGAAAGTAGATTACTATCAACACCTTGGAACACACTATGGAGGCTGCTCAGGAAAATGACATGGCCCAGCAGTCATATCCTTTCATATATAGCCAAGGCAAATGAAGTCCACGTGTTGAAGGGGCATGTACATATGTGTGTTAATTGTAGCACTCTGTAAAAACCAACAAATAGAATCCAACAAATAGAATAGTACCCACCTGCTAAGGAATGGAGGAAGGAATTGTGGTCTGTATGTATCAAAGAATATTACTTGATGATGAAAGTCAATAAATCCCCTAATTTGTGACAACTTGAAGAGGGGTGGAGATGATAATGCTAAGTGACACATCAGACATGGAATGTTGAGCATTGCATGTGTCTCACTCATGCTAGGTCATTAAAAAGTTGATCACATAGAAACTGAGAGTAGACAGATGGTTACTTGAGGGGAGGGTCACAATAGAGGGAAGGATAGGAAAGCTCGAACAATAGGGACTAAGGTACATTTAAATAAGAATATCTGGAGTGCTAGTGCACAATGGTGCCACTATAGATAATAGTAATATACTATAATATAAAAATGCCACAAGTCTTGAAAAGTCATTACCATAAAGAAATGATTAATGTCTGAGAAGAGAAGGATATTTAACTTGATTTAAAAATTAAACAATACAGTCAGTCATGTCTTGAAACATCACTTTTTTATGTACTCTTTAATATATGCAATTTTTATATTTTAGATATCAATTAAAAATTACATGAAAAACTAATAAATATCAATTTTATGCACTTAGCACTATTATTTTTAACAAGAACTTTTAGGTTAAGAGAAGAAAAACCTTATATTTTCTTGAGAATTTCCATATGCATACCTCATTGAGGTCATAGTACAGGAATTAGAATTGTGTTCTTCTTGGCTTAGGCAGCCTCTGTTGTGAAAAACCTGCATCTTACTAGACCCAGTTTCTCTTTCTGGCTTTCCTAGTTGTGTCTTGGGGTAATAAACTTAATTTCTTAGAAATTGGTATTCAGAGTTTTGAGAATGTGGATTAGATGAGGTTTATGGTTCTGGATAGCTTTAACATTTTCTGCTTCTATGTGTATGTCCTGCCCACTTCATATATTCAAATTTAGGTTACCAGCCTTACCTGTCCATGAGAGTTGCTTTGCAATGCTATGAACTTACAAGGCTGGGCTACTCTAGTATATAACTGTTGACTCATTTTAGTGAATAGCTGCTTCTCTAAAACATCTTGAAATGTCTTTCATTTTTTATTTTTTGAACTAAGGAAGATAATACCTTAATACAAAGAAATAACACAATACAGAGTGTATTTTAAAGGTTTATTACATAGAGAATACAGTGAGATGATTTGTTGCTGATTTGACAAGGTGTTTATGGAGTTTGAACCTGAATCTACTTGTTGCATTTTTCTTAGTGTCATTTCCTGTTGCTGTGAGAAAATAACCTGGAAAAAGCAACTTAAGACAGGTTTTATTTGGCTTTCAATTCCAGATTACAGTCCATTGTTGCATAGAACTTAAGGCAGCAGGAATTTAAATGGCTGGTTTCATCATATCCACAGTCAAAGAGAGAGCAGCTAATACTTACGTGCATGGTAGTGTTCAGCTGCCTCTCTGCCTTTTATTCAGTGAATTGTACAGCCCAGGAAATGGTGCTGCCCTCTCAATTAATACATTCACTTGAGAGCATCTCCAGAAGACATGCCCATATGTCCACAGGACATGTGGACAGTCCTTCATGAGACACCCTTCTCAGGTGATATCAGATTATGTCACGTTAACAATTTAAAACAAGTTATTCTACTTGGCTTACTAGGGTGGGAGCCTTTCTTTTGTAACTCTCTAGGAGCTGCTTTAATAACTAGTGCAGAATACTCTTCTATAGAATAGGCACAGCAGGAGCCTGGTAGATGATAGAGATCTGAGTATCCGATGGACAGATCTCTGGATGGATGCACCAAGGGCTGCTTTGGCAAATGATGTTTTAGTTTTGTTTAAGACAGATAGTAATATAAATATCCTTATTGACATTTTTATGTTTAAGTGTTAGTACTGTATTAATTCAAATATTTGGTGCTAGGATCCATAAAGAGGGAACTTGCTGGATTTATCTTTCTGGATCTGGGTTACCTCACTGAGTATATTTTCTAGTTTCATCCATGTACCTGCAAATTTCATGGTTAGCTTTTTCGTTACAGATTAATAGAATTCCATTGTGTGTATGTACCAGATTTTCATTACTGTTTCTTAGGTGTCATGAAGAGAACTTCAGTGAGCATGGTTAAGCAAGTATCTCTGTAGCAGGTATTGAATCTTTGAGTATGTGGCAAGGACTAAGATGGTAGATGTATTTTGAATTTTGAGAATTTGCCTCATTGATTTCCATAAAGACTATACCAGTTTGCATTCTCACTAGCAGTAGATGAGGGTTTTCTTTCTAGCATCTTCTTAGCTTTTGTTGCCAGTTGATTTTTTTAATCTTAGCCATTATGACTGGAGTAAGATAAATTCTTGGACCGTGAAAGAACAAAGTGTTATATAACAGACAGGGGTGACTTGGAGGTTAGATGACAATAGAATGCCAATAACTAGAAGCAGATATTTTTAAAGAGTATCTTAGACAAATCTAGCCTGTGGCAGTGCAGTGATATCTAGCGCTTCCTCTCTCCTCTTTCTTCTCCTTACTAACTATTGTGTGCTTGTAAGATCTTCAGTGCTTTTAAGTTACAACAAAACCAACCATTTAAGCTTCTAGGATACCTTATCTACTAGTTGAACCTAAATTTTGTCATGGAACCTTTTCACTCAGTGTCTTCTCTGAGATAAAAACATCGTTGTATCTTGATAAATATGATCATGTATCTGTAAGGCATCTGTCACAATGTCTACTATGAGCTAAATGCATTAGATTTGTCCTATGCTAAATCATAATAATTTTCTTTTAATTGTTTGGATATCTTGTGGTAATTTTTCACAGTGTACAAGTTGAGAGTCCATAGTGAGAGAGTTGAAGTGATTTGATCCATAGCTGTGTTAACAACAATTCTCTGCTCCCTTCTGAGTAGTCAATTACTTCCTTGAAAGTCATGCTATTTAGATCGGCATGTCCTGTGGTGCATGCAGTATGTGTTCAGTTACAAACTTCCTATACTTACTCAACCAAATCCTGCTGATTACATCTTTGTTTTTATACAAGTAATAAACATGTGAGGAAGTGCTGGTCAGGAAGTCACTGACGGAAGTAAAACTGACACATAAAGAGCTCTATACACAAAAGAAGGTAAAGTTACTGCGTGTTGAGTACCCAGTTCTTCTGAGGAGTGGAAATGGTTGGTCAAAGGTCCCACTGAGGTGAGACACTGCCTTTTCACAGACACAGGCTTTCTTCTCTGTTAATCCTACAAAGAAAACTGGATTGCTGCTTTTGCAACATATCTTTGATTTTTTTTTTTAACAACAGGAATAAAGTATTAAGATACCATATACATGTCTACTGACATGGAAATATTCTCTTCCTTAATTTGTTAGTTTCTCCTCATTTGCCTGTATCTTCCAAGAAAAGAAAATTAAAAGCAAAAGTTCTGACCTTTTTAGATTATTCCCAAGTACCATATTCATGATGGGTCTTCTTTCCTTCTGGACTGATTTCCAAATTATTTGTTTGGAAAGCTGCACAATAATCTATTAGACTTTATCCTATAAAAGTTATAATATATTTAACAAAATCCAAAGAAGGACAGATGTAATAGTGTAAGTTGTGGTCTAAGGACTATTCATATTGTGCAAGAGTTATTATGCAAGGAATTCCCAACTAGTTTCTGTAATGTTCTGGGAATAAATGAGTCTCAGTTACAAAACAGAAAGATTGAGGTCAGTAAAGTCTGGTTGTCATCACATCTGGGATGCATGTTTCACAGCTAGGCTCTATGTTATCATCACACTGGTGTGCAGTGTTAGTCTACAGCTGATTTTGCAGTCATTGTAGTACAAGTGTAGTTACACATCTGGGTTGTGCAGTGTTAGTCATCACAGCTGGATTTTGCAGTGCTATTGTAGTGATGCAGTGTTAGTTACCACAGCTGGGTTGTGCAGTGGTAGTCATCCAAGCTGGGGATATGGTGTTAGTTACCACATCTGGGTTGTTGGAGTGTTATTCTTCACAGCTGGATTTTGCAGTTCTATTGTGGTGATGCAGTGTTCATCCTATCTAGTGCATGCAGTGTTAGTCATCACATCTGGGGATACAGTGTTGGAGGTGGCTTCAGTGAACAAGTGAATTTCTATCTGGTCATATAGAAAACAAATCATATTGTCAGCAAGCTGCATGGGATAAGCACTTCGATTGGTGACTTGTCTAAAGTAATATATCAATCCTTTCTTTTTTAATACTGTCAGTTGAAATAATATTACATTTAGTAGGTGGTTAAATTTTCACTATTTTATCACTTCTGGCAGACAGTGTACGGTATCTGTCAGAATGCTGACAAAGATTGTATTTCAGAACTTGAATTTTCATATTGTCAGACATTTAAAAAAATTAATCTACTATAAATAACTCATAACTCATCAGGTTATTTCTTTTCTATTCTTACTCTAAATGTACAGAATTTATTTAGCAAACTTTGGTTCAAAGAAGTCTAAGGACTGAATCATAGATTTTAAATACCTTTTTCTTTACCAATTATGTGTGTGTGACTTTCTTTTCTGAAGTAATAGTCCGTGCTCACAATGCACATTGACCAGGCTTCTCTGGATCTCCTAGGCTCCAGTGACCTTGCTCTCTCAGTCATCTGAGTAAGCTGAGGTACAGATGTGTCAGATACTGCAGTCATCTCTGCCATATAAAACACCCTCATTTGCTTATTAAACCAAACTGTGCTTTTGATTTAAACATAAAAGTAAATGTCTTACACTTTTTCCTTAACCTAAGCAATATCTGACCAACTATCAAATAGTTAGGCTTTACTTTTTCAGAACTTGGGAGGATCTTTAAGATAGCATCAGCTTGTTTGTTCCTAATACCAGCTTTAGCCAGGAGACTAATTATTTCCATATGGGTAATGCTAGTCCCAAATACTTCCTCTCAGCCAGCCACCCTGTAAACTTAAAACTTGAATGCATGCAGAAGCAAATATGGTTGTAAACATTAAAACATGGAGGGTTCATTTTAAAATTCAGTTCTTTTGATATAAAGAGAAAAGTTTCCTTTGTACAAAATTGTACCAAACTAATTTTGTGTGTAACACTAGAATGAGTTAAGCAGTAGTAATTAGATCTTTTGCTTATAGAAATACATGTCTGTCTGTCTGTCTTCTTCTGTCTATCTATCTATCTATCTATCTTATCTATCTATCTATCTATCTATCTATCTATCTATCTATCTATTATCTAATTGATTGATTCTTCCCTCTGTCTGCTGTATGTGAAGTCTTGTGTAGTGTCAAGTACTATGTGATTTGGATCAGGGAGTCAGTTTAGAAAAGAGGTATGAATTTAACGATAAAGAGATGCCCTTAATTTTAGGCAGAAAAGTACACAGATTTCTGATGACTTAGATGTAAATAAAATCAAAGCTCATGGGAAAGATTGTTTAGGTGACTTGAATTGATGACACAATGTTAAAAATGCTTGGCTCACTGACTTTGTGCATGCGTTAGTATAGTAGTTGGAAGTTAGATTCCAGTGGATTGGGGAGATCATACAGTGGGTGAGTAAACGTTATGAACCCTCCTTTTAGGAAGGCAGCTTCAGGAAGAGCATGAAAGATGGATAGCAAAAGGAGAAGCGCAGGAGTTAAAAGTCAATCATAAGGCCACCAATGTAAATAATGTTCCTTTTCTTTGCATATTATGTGACATGTTATACCAACCATTACTAAACACAGATTTGCTGAATATATGTGTGTATGTGGTGTGTGTGTGTGTGTGTGTGTGTGTGTGTGTATTTATGTGTAATGGTACTTCTAATGTAATTTATGGAGATTGTTAGATCATCAAATGTATGACCATGGAAAGAAGAATCCCTGTCAGTCTTAAGGTCCTTGCTATTGATAAAGACAAGTAGGACTTTGCGCCCAGAGTTTTCCATGTCAAGCTGCTTTAGCACTATTTCCCAATCCTTTTTCCTAAATGATAAATTGGCATGGTGTGTGAATTTGGTGACTTAAGTGTCAGTTTCTCCATATGCAATGGAGTGTTCTCATGGTAAAACTGTTATTTTTCAATGATTATGTATTAAATACCTTGTTCATAGTGAGACTATTGGAAAATGAAATGTGATAAATACAACCTTTTAAATGCCTGAGTAATCTTGAAACCGTGAATAGTTTTTAAAATGGATTTACTAATCATGACAATAGAAATTACCTACATTGAAAGTGTAAATTTAATGGTTTAAATTTTTTAATGTTTTAAAATTTTTATATCACACACACACACACACGTCACACACACACACACACACACAGACACACACACATAATCAGTCATATTCCCCTAAAGCCTCTAAACACATTTGCTTTCCAGCTCCCCACCCCTTCTCAACTTTCTGTCCTCTTTATTTTATAACTCACTGTGTCCACTTTGAGCTACTCATATACTCATAGGTAGGGGGCCATCCAGTCACCATATTAGGGACCATACCCTTAAAGAAAGCTGACTCTGCCTATCCCAAAAGCCATCAACTCATTAGCTTTGCAGTTGGGGTAGAGGTCTGTGAACCCTTCCTATTCCATGCCAGAATGGTAACTGGCTTCATCTTGTGCCTCACAGTTGCTGTGAGTTCAGGCATGCTGCCATCATGTCCAGAAGGCACTGTTTTACAATGATCCTCCTTAGCTTCTGGCTCCTATAGTCTTTCAGTCTTCCCTTCCTCTCTGGTCCCTGAGCCTTGGAGGTGGGTAGAGTGATATGGCTGTTCCATTTGTGGCTGAGCACTCCATGGATACTGTAGTAGTTTGAATGAAAATGGCCCCATAAGCTCATGGGGAATGAATGGTGTTATAGGAGGTGTGGCTTTACTGCAGTAGGTGTGGATTTGTTGGAGGATGTGGGTTACTGAAAGTAGGTTTTAAAGTCTCAGAAGCTCAAGATAGGCTCAGTGTGCCATTCTCTTGCTGCTGTCTGAATCAAGATTAGCTATCCCATTCCCTTCTACAGCACCATGTCTGCCTATATGCTGTGATGCTTCCCTCCATGATGATAATAGACTAGACCTCTGAACTGTAAGCCAGCCCTAATTAAATGTTTTTCTTTATAAGAGTTGCCATGGAGTCTTCTTCATAGAAATAGAAACCCTAACAAAGACATAAGTTGGTGCCTGAGACTGGGGTATTGCTGTGATATGCTGGACCATATTCTTGTTTGACGAAATATGGATTTTGGGACTTTGGATTTGAAAACCAGTTGAATGCTTTAACTGGGGCCTCATGGGCCATTTGGAACATGGAAAATAGTGCTGAGGGTGATTTGAACTGTGAGGTCTGAATTTAGGGGAGGTTTCAGGGGAGAATAATTTTTGTATGTGGCCTAGAGACTGTTCTTATGATATTTTGGTGAAGTATGTGACTGCCTTTTGCCATTGCCAAAAATCTGCTTGACGCTAAATTGATGAATTATGGATTAGCCGCTTTAGCAGAGGACATTTCAAAACAACCTAGCAGTGACTGTGTTGTATGGTTAGTAATGTTTACTCTTATGATCATCTATAATGAAAAGGAGCAAGTTGAACAAGGAAAAATACAAAATGTACAGTTCAAGGAGCAAAGGGGCACCAGGAAGTGGAATGGAGCTAAATCTTGTGTACAAGGGGATAAACAGATTAAAGAAAAGCTTAATTAATGTTATAATCAAGGGTATGGTGACCTCAGGGTAAAACCACACCCTGCTAAGCTTCTAACTGTGAAAGGGAAATAAAGAAAAGCTTAGGGCTGGATGTGGTGATGTACACCTTTGATCCCGGCAATCTGAAAGTAGAGTTGGAGGCCTGTGAAGGAAACCATGGAGAACAGAAAGCTGGTGAAGATGCAATTGAACAAGGAGATCATGTTCCAGCCCCAGCAAGCAGCAGAACTTGGTAGCTTCAGCCAAATGGTTCTGGCTTTAGAGACAAGGATAGAAGAAAGGGGTTATAGAATCTCTCTACATGGCTAAGAAAAACCGCTAAGGCCAGGCATGTATCAGGAGTGTCCTTGTGTAAAGTTCTAGAGAGGCCATTGTGTGAAGCTGTGAAGTTGAAGCCTGGATTTCCTTGGAGTTCTCAAGATGTTGGAGATACCAGAGTCGTGGGATACCTGCCAAGGGAAGCTGCTAACAGGGAGTAGAAACAGCCCAAGAGAAAGAAGTGTGTTGCAGTCAACAAAGCTGAAAAGAATTGGAAGAGAGTTTTGTATCAAACATGGAGATGCAGAGTTTGGAGTTTGTGCAACTGTTTTTGGTATTGCTTTGGTTCAGTATTTTCTCAGTATGTTCTTCTCTCCCTTTTGAAACGGTAATGTGGTAATGTATGTCCTGTGCCATTATATGTTGGAAGTATGTGATCTACTTTTTAATTTTGATTTTTCAGAGATTGCATGAATCTCTGAAGAAACTTTGAATTTTGAATTGTAAATAAGTTTGAGACCATTATAGACTATAGGGATTTTTGAAGTAGGACATAATGCAGTTTTGCATCATGATATATCTATAAGCCTAGGGGACCAAGGAGAGAATGTGGTGGTTTGAATGAAAGTGGTCATACGCTTAGAGGGATGGTATTATAGGAGTTATGGCCTTGCAAGAGTAGGTGTGGTTTTGTTGGAGGAAGTGGGTTACTGGGGTGGGCTCAGATGCTCAGTCTAGGCCCAGTGTTGCATTCTCGCTTGTTGCCTGTGGCTCAAGATATAGAATTCTCAGCTTTTTCTATAATATCACGTCTGACTACATGCTGCCATGTTTCCCTGACATGATAATGGACAAAATGTTTGAACTGTAATTTTTTTAATAACAGTTATGCTCAAGAGTGTCACATAGAAATGCTAAGACACTGTACTCTGAGCAGTTGTGAATTTCTGCATTAATTACTATCTACGACACAAAATTCTCCAGTGAGCTCTTAGATTTCTGTAATCCCGCAATGTACATTTAGAGGACAGTTTGATTCTATGCCCATTAAATAATAGTAGCAGATTTGCTCCTAGGGCTTATGATTTTCCCTACTATGGGTTCTTGGCCAGATTTATTGTGCCAGGTATGCATTTCTCCCATAGACCTTATCCTATATCCAATAGAAAGTATTTGCTAACTTTACAATATTCGTGCCATTCTTGCAGGCATGGGCATGCAGCATGCCAGTCAGTGTGTTAGCTCATAGAGTTCACAGCTGGGTAAACTGTTTGTTGATGGCTATCCGTACCCTTAAGCCTACAGAGCACCTTCTGGTATTATGAAATCTAGCTAGCAAAGAAGCATTTTGTTGTAACAATTCTATTTCCTTTTATGTCCAATGACCAAAGTGTGTGGTGTCTTTAGCCATAGGGTCTTACCCTGAATTTCTGGTGGGCAGCCAAGGCCAGTGCTAATAGCCTGCATTGTTTTGGGAGTCTCTGAGACACGACACACTTAGGTTTAGGGGAAGTAGCCCACACTGATAGTGGGCTTTTTATTTGGCAAACTGTAGCATCTGGGAGGAACATTATTCCCTGAATAGGGTAACTGCAATTAAATGTTTATATGAAATGTATATGAAGCTTATAAATAGTAGGTGTCCATGTTCCTTTTAAGTGCATCCATAGTGTCGCCTAACCACCTCCTCTGCCCCGCCCTTCTTTAGTACAGTTTGAGTTGTAGAATCACCATCAAATAGTCTTTAGAAACATTTATCATTCTTAAAAATCCCAGTTGCTTTCAATATCTACTGCTACCCAGGCCTCAGGAAGCACCCACTTTTTGCCTCTTGTTCTCTTTCCCACACTTGCAGGTTTTGCATTACAACACCGATACAGTCTATCCAGTGTTACTGTCAGATTGTCCCCACGAAAGGACTCTACTGCAGAAGGCTACTCTCATTTCAGATGCCAGTCATGCATTCTTATGATTGTTAATTTGGAGGGTCCCTCACTTCTCTTGATTTAGTAATTCTGTAGAATGATTTGCAAAATTCCCTGTACATTTTATTATTAGAATTTTAATGTGACATATAGGATAAAATCTTGCTAAGAGTCCTGAGGCCTTTGCTTTCTTCTGTAGGCTAAGTGAGCATCACTCTCACTACACATTATGGTAGCTACCAATGCTGAGACTCCTCTGTATTCAGAGATTTCATTATGAAGACCTGATTGACTAAATCACTGACTGTGCAGTTGACTGAATCTTCAATCTTCACCTTTCCTATTTAGTGGCTCTATCACCACTGTCGTTTATCCATCCACTGCCACCAGTACTTCACTGAACCTCCAGCATCACCACTTCTACCAGCCCATCATCACCACCAAGTTTGACCTCATTATAAGAACTGTACTGGCTGTTTTTGATATAAGCTAGAGTGACAAGAGAGAAAGGAGCATCAGTTGAGAAAATCTCGCCCATGAGATCCAGGTATAAGGCATCTTCTCAGGGGGGGCAGCCCACCGTGGGTGGTACTATCCCTGGGTTAGTAGTCTTGAGTTCTATAAGAAAGCAGGCTGAGTAAGCCATGGAGAGCAAGCACCCTTCCATGGCCTCTGCATCAGCTTCTGCCTTCAGGCTCCTACCTTGTTTGAGATTCTGTCCTGACTTCTCCAGTGATGAACTATGATCTAGAAGTATAAGCTGAATAAACCCTTTTCTCCCAAACTTGCTTTTTGGTCATGGTGTCTTTTATTGTACAATAGAAATCCTAACTAAGACAAAATCAAAAACTCAAGAATTCCAATAGTTTTTGAAGCCAAGAATCAAGGACAAATTCCAGATATATTCTTCTATACCATAATGTATAGACTTGCTTTTTCTGCAGGTAAATTTTATATGTGCCCTTTGTGTCCTTGTAACATGTTTGATTATTTGTGTCAATTTTTTTCTTTAACTTGATAGAATAGCATTTTATTACATGGGTATTTTATTTGTCTTTTATATATTAATGAATAGGATGGTTAATCTTCATTGGCAACTCAAGTGGATTTATACTCATAAGAAATACACTTTGCAACTACCTGTGGAGACACTTTTCCAGAGAGGATTTACTGAAGAGATGCACAATCTACCCTGAAGGGGTGGCAGTATCTCCTGGCTGAGGCCCTAGAACTAATAAAAGTAGAAAATACGGAAATCCAGAGGAGTGTTCTGGCTTTCTCTCTGCTCTCTGATTTCCTGAAATGTAAACAGCTTTACACATTAGCCACCACGACTGAGAACTGTTCTAGTCCCTTCTCCATGGAAGCACTCTTGTCTCAAATCTTGAGCCTACATAAACCCTTCCTCTTTAAGTTGCCTCTTGCCAGCTATTTAGTCACAGAAATGAGAAAAGTAGCAAATGTAATGGACATTTATATTTTTCCAGTTTCTAGCTAATGTAAAACACTAGAGTAATTTATATAGATACCTTGTGTTGATATTTTATGTTATCCTAGGTTAATTACTGGAGGAAGTTTGCTAGGAATTCTGAGTAACTTTTACAAAAATGGTGATGATACTATTGTATATTCCTCCTGGTAATATATATGTAGTCAAGAGTGTAGGTGTACAGCAGCATTGAGTGTAGCCGGTGTTTCTTGTGGGATGTGGAGTGCTGTGTCCTTGTAGTTAGGGCTTCATCTCCCAATGCCTAAAGATTCTTGACCTTTCTTAGAGCTTTGTCATGAGTGTGCTTTGTGAAATACTCTTTCTTTTATTCATTTTCCTCCATAGGGTTCATTCACTTCAGTTGTAAGAGGTGATTTTTAAGTTTTTATTTCAGCAAAGGACATTAAAAGTAAACATGGGATTTGAAATTTTTTTCCTGTTTTCTATATAATTTTTGAAAAAATAGTTCTAAAATTTGATAAAGATTACATTTCTTAAGTTTTTATGCATGATATTTGGGTGTCATATTCAAGAAATGTTTACCTTCTTCAAGGTACAGCAGTCTTTTTTTCTCCTAAAAGAGTTTATTTTGTTTTCCAGTTAGGAATCGGCCTGTGACCCATGTGGAGTTTGATTTTGGATGTTGCATGAGCAAAAGTTCAAGTTCATTGTTACTATTATTGTCGTCACTGCTATTTCTTACTGTTTCTGGGCTGCTCTCACTATGCACATGGCTGTCCAGTTTTCCTGAGAGCACTCGTTAAGGAAGCTGTTGGCTCCTATTCATTGCCTCACCACCCTTGTGAAGACACAATTGACCATAATTGTCAGGGTTTATTTCTAGAACCTTTGTGGTTCTGATTATGTAAGGTAGAGTAAGCACAGTGCTTCTCTGTCCTGCAGATTACAACTAAAATCCCTGGACAGAGCACAGAAAGTAACTGTTTGAAGTTCCTGAAGACTCAATAGTAGTGCAAGGATTAGGAGGCACATCAAAGCTGAAGGGCCGCTAATGCTGGAGAATATCTGCTCCTCCTCATTAACTCTCAGCGTGGACTCCCGAGTGGCCCCTATTCTTGTTCTGAACAATAGATAGAGGAGTAAAGTGTGCAAGAGAAATCCTGTCTGTGTTCACGGTCAGAGGACTGGAAAGGATGGCTCCTCAGGAGTTGCCTGGGTGGGAAATTACTGATCCTTCTTTGTTTTGTATTTTGGGCTTTGTTTTTCTCTTTTCATGGAACTCTGGGAGACCCTAAAATCTTGAGCCTATCCTTCTGTAATGGTGTCCTAGTGGAAATGCAGGAATCTAAAATTCTGAAATATAAAATTGTTTTGTTGACAAGGCAGATTAGAAAAGGGACTTCTGAAATGCAAAAGGCACTGGGAGAAGATTAGTTCCATCTTTCTTTCTTTCTTTCTTTCTTTTTTTTTTTCTTTTTTGGAACCTTGAAGAGGGACATGCAGTTTCAGGAAGCATATCACAGTGTGATGAGTCAGAATACCACATTTGTAGATAGAGAGTCAAGACAGGACTGGGAAACAACACACAGAGGAAATGATGGAGGGAAAAGAGGTAGAATAAAAAGATGACCTAAATTATCTGTAAACTATCAGTCACACCTCTGTGATGGGCATGTGTGGAATTTATCCCAGCAAGGATAGTGAAGAGTGGAGAAGCTGAGCAGAAGTGTCACTAGACTCCCTGGTCCCTTGCTCAGGTTAGACCTTAGCTGACATATGTGGCTAGATTGTACAGTGCTGGAAGAGTTGGAGAATGAACTAACATTAAATCATAGTATCTAAGTGTAAGGTGTAGGCTGTGACTTTTTCTTTTTGAACCTGATAGAATTGATGGGCTATGGCCACAGTAACTACAACGGTAAAAACAAAAGCAGCAGTGAATCAGTTCATAATATTCTTCAACAGCTACTAGTAGTGTAACAATGCAGGCCCTAGGATGCAGACTAACTTCATTTGACATATCAACAAGGGAGATAGATCATCAATTGTTGTAAGATCATCATTGTTGTATAGAATAGACTGATTGACACATGCTATCGATGAGATGACCTTCATGTTAGAATTATAAGACAGAGTCCTTAGACAGTGGCCAAGCATTTAAATGCATGAGTCTGCAGTGGCCATTCTTATTCAAACCATTACAGATGTTTTCTGTTATATTTATTTGTGAGCTATTTGTGATCCAGTCAAAAATCTTTGATTATTTACAGAGACTTTTGGATGTTTAGATCCCTTATCAATCTGTGTTACCTGATTCCTCGGGTTATTCAACAAAGTTTTCAAAGTTCAATGGTGTATGGCTTTGAATGTTGCTTTGTATAAAATGCACAACAAGAAATTAGAATATATTTTTGTTTAAGCCATTTGTTTTCAGTAATAATTTTATAAAAGAAAGAGCATTGGATGAATTTATGTCTCTGGAAGCAAAATAAATTTAATAGTGAGTTTTAGAATACTATAGTCTTTAGTTCAGGAGTTCTTAACCAGTAGGTTTCACCCTTCTTGGGATGGACTAACCCTTTCACAGGGTTTGTGTATCAGATAGCTTGCATATCAGATATTTACATTATGATCTATAACAGTGGCAAAACTACAGTTATGCAGTAGTAATGAAACTAATTTTATGCTTGGAGCCATCATAACAAGAGGAAGTATATTAAAGGGTGGCACCATTAGGAAGGTTGAAAATCGCTGATTTATCCCAAATGTTACATGGAGTTTCTAGTGCTGAGAATATTTTTAAAAGTACATAAATGTCAAGTTGTATGGCCTTCAAGTATATTTCATAGTGTCAGTTGTTTCTCTTCCCTTAAGTATTTTTGGTGTTATGTATATATGTGTTTGCGTGTGCATGTCTGTGTTCATGTGTGTATGTGTGTATGTGGTGTGTGTGTGTGTGTGTGTGTGTGTGTGTGATGGCAAGGTATTGAGTGGGGGGACCAAGGATGAGAAATAGAGAAGATGAAAGCAATAGCTGGGTACAGGAGATCTGCATAAGCCCGTCACTGTGGCAAGCAAGTTTCTAATTTATACAGGGAGAAAATGGTCAAGATCAGTGGAGAGCTAAGTCAAACAATGTTGTCAAAGAGAACAGGGATACCTTAGACAGAGTTGCCTTCAGACTGCCACAGCCTAGGAGGAAAAGCTGGGTCCCTGGAAGCTGCAGCCCTGACTCCTATGAGGCTCTGACTCCAGCCCCAGACCAGCCTTGCCAAGTTTATTCCTGGATAAGGATACAGACTTAAAGTTTTCTTTGTCCTGTCATCAGATCCTTTGAGAAAGTCTTGGGCTCAGTCTGGATGTCCACATGTTATATATGGGAAGTATTGTATTTTCTGTGGTTATTACTTTATACGTTAAAGCTTGTAGCTTCAATTTCCATGCCCACCAGGGTTGCCAGAGCTATTAAGCATGCCTGTAAGTAAGTATTGGCTTATCATGTATTGATGTACTCAAGATGCAGTTAATAACATATATTGAAAGTCAATTTGTCAATCTTTTTTACTAAATTAACATCTTAGGTACTATTTTCTATATTTTGAGAGAGAATATGTCAGTTAATTTTTATTATGGGATATTTTATATTTATAAAAGTGTAGCAGATAATTATCCCAAAGTCATTAATCTCTCTTTCATCATCACCATCTTACTTATCATTGTCTTATCCATATCCCCTACTATGTTCCTAGGATGTCCCCTAGTAACTTCGAAGCAATTTGCATCACTGAAAACAGTCCCTGCCATTAAATGTTGAGAACTCTCCTTTGAAAAAGTATAAAACCAGTCAATTTTCTCACATAAAATGTCTTCTTGGCTAGAGGTGTTGGTCAGTGGTAGAGCTGTGTGCTTGGCATGCCTGAGGCACGGATTCAGTTCTTAGCACCAAAGAACAAACCAGCAAAAACCCAACCCAAACAAACAAAACAACCCACAAAACCAAAAAACCACTCCATAAAGCCACAAACCCCCCATTCAGTAGGATCACCACCATGAGATTTCTGCTCACACTTCTGCCTCTCTCTCTTTCTCTTTACAGAATTTTAAAGTCAGAATCCAAACAAGGGCCTGCATTCCAGGTGGTTAAACACATCCTAAACAGACTTTCATCGGTTAGCTTCCCCTCCCTTCATCTCTTTAGTTCAGTAGAAATTTATTTATTGAAGAAATGAGACTGTAAAGTTTCTCACAGTCTGATGTTGCTGATCCCCATAACATTCGTTGCCTGGGCTTTTTTTTCTTTTTAATTTTTGTTGATATTGTTGTGTGTGTTTCCTGGAAGCCAATAATAGGTGTAATGATTTGATTAAATCCAGCAGTGAGGGTTTTTTTTTTTTTTTCTAGAAATACGTTGTAGCCAGGTTTTTTTTTTGCTTCCACATGGAGTTACATAATGTGTGGTTGACTTTGCCTGTCTCATTAGCAGTGACTGATGACTGTTCCTGTTGAGACATTTATTAGAAATGAAAAACAGAAGTGTTCTTTTTGTTGTCGTTTAGTTTTTTCAGTTAGGATACTTGCAGAAAAGGGGTAATTTTTGTTTGCCTTTCATATGGAAAAACAGGAGTATAAAGGCTTAATTCTTCCTTGTTTACCAGTTTTGGAAATGATGAACTGACATCTTAAAACCCTGCAGACAACAACCCTGTTGTTCTACAAAAGCATTCACAGTTGGATAACAAAGTTTGAAGAATGTTATTATGAAGTTGTAGATTGGAGCATCCCTTTTGTCATATCCAGTCTTTGGTTCTTCTTGATCATTAGTTGGGCCTTCCTGGCCAGGACAAACTTGTAAGTTAGGTGCTAAATATGATCCTATGATGTTTCTGCGAGACAAATGTTTTAAATTCATCTTGTGAACTTAGTCATCTGTCACTTTTTGATTGAGGAGTGAGACGTTAAGAGTTAAGAGAAAGTTATTGCATACAAGAGCTAATTAAATCAGAAGCAGTCTTTACACATGATGTGTTGAAAAATATAGTAAATTTTGTATAATAGGATGAATACTGTAGTTTTGTAATTTATAGTTAAATAAATCTAAGCCAAAATGATACTGTCCAGATGCTGATGTCTTTAGCTAAGCCAGGCCTGGAGATGCAGATCTATAACCTCAGGTACTTTGGAAGATGAGACAGTTTGATTGCAAGTTCATTGTCAACCTAGGCTACATACAGAGTTAGTTCAGAGTCAGCCTAGGCAAGTTAAACACACAAAGACTTTGGAGGCAGAACCCAGTGGTAGAATGCTTACTTGGTACACATGAAGTCCCAGGCTTAATTCCCAGCACTGGGTGTGTGGGAATAATTTGTCCTCTTGGGTTCTTGAATCTTTTCAGACTTATAGATTTGAAATGGTTAGTGCTATCATAATGTGGTATGTATCTCATAGAGAGATAAGTCAAATCTAGTAAGGGTTGGTTCATAAAACTTCTATGCTTTATCTCATGCAGACAGCTCTTAGCTACAACATATGCCAGAGGTTATGCAGCAGAACTTCATAGAATTGCTCTGAAGTAAACAGTAATAGATCACTAGGGTTAGCCATGGAAAGTATTTATACTGAGTCAGCTAACCTGTGGCCATACTTTGATAAATGTGTTCACATAGGATGATATCATAACATGGAAAAGTAAGAGTTCTTACTGCTAGTTCTAATATATCCTATTGAGTCCACTGTAGCACACCTGACCCCTTTCCCAGATACTTCAGGAGTCAGAAGTCCTTAACCTTTGCCACCTCAGCTACTTAAACCACTCTGGCTTTGAGCTGTATCAGAATGTGGTTTGTTGTTACAAGTGTAGAAAGACTGCCCAAATACGCTGAGTGTGTGTGTGTGCGCTGTGTGAGCTTTTGCATGTTTTTGTGTTTGGTTTAATTTACTTTGCACTTAGAGTATTTTGTGTTGATTCTTTTGATAGTGTTTTATAACTTTAGATTCAAAGATTGTAACATTTTTTTTCAACCAGACTACAAAATTGTTTAAAAAAAAATGTCTAGCCGTCAAAATGTTTAGCTGTTTCAACAACTTCTTGTTGTGATTAAAATAAACAGGTAAGAATCCTCTCCTTTACTCTTCTTCATTCTTACATTTTGTAGGGTGCGTATTCTTTTCTTGCCATTCATATTTAAGCTTTATTAGGCTATTGTGCTTTTAAATTCTGTTAATGTTGCCTTTATATGTTTTCATTTAGCAAAAGTGATCACCATTTGTGCTGTATGATGTCTTTCTCAACAAGGTTGTTTATTCCCAGCTACAGTCACAGAATTGTCCATTGTGAGTGCATTCTCATGGACCATCAGTTGTGGTAAAATCCATCAGTTGTTGGGCACTGTGGGCTGAGTGATTTTTTGGAGTGTGCATAGAGGGTGTCACCTGTGGTCACTGTGCTGTCCCTGTCACTTCCTTCCAGCCTTGTACAGAGACCTTGATGACAAACTCTTAAGTCATGGACTTTGCTAGGTTATTGGAGCTGATTTGAATTCAGGTTTGACATTTTTTTTTAGCCTTCCCTTTTATGTTGTTTTTGTTTTTAATCACCTTCATCGTATCCCCTTTTCTTTTTATGCTTCCATTGAATTATTGAAATTATTAAAACCTGCTTCTTGCTAGGGTTCCAAAGTACATGGAAATGTGTAAGACAACATTTGATCCCTTTAATTTCTTCTATTTACACTGTGGACTAAAAACACTGTTGACAGTGTGAGCTTGTATTCATCTGAACTATTTTAATTTTCTTCATGTATATTCATACATTTATGTCACTATGCAAAAATTCATGTATGTTTTAAAAATTATTAAATTAAGCACAGAGTCTTCACCATATAATTTTTTCACATGAAGTGAATCAGGAATATCTTTCCAGGTAGTCTTAGGCCAACATAACCTATTCTTTGTTAACTTTGGTGTTTTATTTTTTAACTTTACTATGTAGGACAGATACATCATAATTTATTTGTTTATTACTCATAGGTACTTTTATATATTCTTGAGTGGAATAAATATCTGGTGGAAAAATTGCTAGGTCATAGGCTGTGAATACTTTTAAAAATTGACAGGACAAATTGCCTTTCTAAGAGTTTAAGACTGATGACATCATATAGTAAGAAAATATTTTTTCATACCTTTCTCAATACTGATACTTTAACCTTTGAACTTTTTAATAGTTTGAAAATACCATTTATTCCCCATTTCTATTCAAGTTGTTTTTTAGATTCTCTGAATTAAATTTTAATTTGCAAAATTATATTTTGATTGTAAAACTTTCAAAAATGCACATTATAGTTGCTTATTCTACTGAAATAAAAAAGTGAATGTGTAACTATGGTAATGTTCCCTGATTAGCCAGGAGCCTTCTCTCTGTCATTTTGGGATTATTTCTGTGCATGTGTATATTGAATCTGACCTATTCACGCACATTTGCTAAATTGTGAAAATTATACTATATTTGATACACCTGAGAACCTTGTGGTTTATATTGAGTGTGTGATTTTGGAAGATTGATTTTATAATAGTGATAAAGCAAGGACTATATAACATATCTTCAGGATTTGATAGAGCATAATAGACTAGCTCTACAAACATTCTGGTCTTATTTGAGGATTGTTTAAGATAAGGATATAATCTGCTCTCCAGGGCAGGACCCTGTTTCTATTCCTCCATCTGCATGTAGTCTTTACAGTGGATTTGATATACACTGCTGTCATCAAGTCTGAGTAGACGCGAGAGTTGCTTTGTGTAAGTTCAGTAATAATGTGTTTAAAAATTTAAATCTGAAAAATGACATTTCACTTAATGGTATTTCATGTAAATGTTGATAACTTTTGGGAAATAAATGATTATTTTGTGAAATAATCTTTGGTGGTCAGTTTTGAGGCTTGACCAGTTAGTAACCCTGGCTTCTTGTCTTTGAAATATTCAGATATTTAAAACACTTATTTTCCATTATGGTATATTCAAGGAATCCACAAAGATCCTGTAAAAAAATCACAAATGCATTTCTGTTGTAGAAGCCACTACAACATAAAATAAATCTATACAAGTGGTCTATTTAAAGCTGTCGGATGAGGGATGTAGCTCAGTGGTAGAGGGCTTCCAAGCATCCATGAACCCCGAGCACCATGCCTAACAGTAAATAAAAGTATAGCTAAACTGGAAAGCAAAAATATGCTCATTATGAAGCAATTTCAAACAAGTTCCTTTGGATGAGAGGTGCACTTCATTACTAGAGCACTTGTCTACCTTGCACAAAGCAATGGGTTCAGTCCACAGCATGCCCCTAACTCACAGATAACCCCAAAAGCAATGGGAAGTATAGGTATATATGTATGTTTTTTATATATATATTTTTTTTATAAAAGTTCAAGCTCTAGTATCTTAATGTCTATTTCTCTCTAAATATTCTTATTGTCTTTTAACCTCATATTATTTTTTTAAATATATAACCTCATGATAAATACTTTGCCATTGTCTGAATTGCAGAATATTTTGGAGCATATCCTTTTCCCTGAGCCAAGAAGTAAATGCATTTGCAAATTCTGTTCATAAATGATATCATTATTTTAAAGTATAGTCAGTCAATCATGTGTCCACTCTGCTTATAGCCAGCCTCACATTGATTCTCAGAACCCGTGCCGGTTTCTGCACTTTGTAGTCATTGAAAACACATTATAAGCTTTTATAGTAATGATGGCAGATAGAATGTTTTGTCATAGTGGCATTAGTCTGCAACGTTTTGGAGAAATATTTCTAGATTTTTTTTTTTTTTTTAGGAAGTATGCATTATGAAACTGCTAATAAAATTTGAATTTTTTTCAAAAGAATTGTTCCCATTATGGTGAGTTTATGAAAAGCCAGGTATAAATTGATATACATACCATAAACATTTCATTCATAAGGGCTGTAATGACTGACATATTTCTTAGATTTGTGTTTGTAGAAAACCACTGTAGTTTAATTAATTTGTGTGTAGTGTATGCATTCACGTGTGTGCTCCCATGCACATTTAGAGGCTAGAAGTTGATGTCAATTGTTCTTCACATCAGTTTTTGAAACAGAGTCTCTCAATGAACCTGGAACATGGCGTTTTAGCTATACTGCTTGGCCAGTAATGCTTGGGGATTCTCTGGCCCCCAGCGCTTGTCTTAGAGATGTACACTATTATATCTAGCACTTCATGTGCTTCTGGGTGATGTGGACTCAGGTCTCCATCTGTGCTTAGCAGGTCCTTTACCCAGGAGACATATCCCTACTCCCAAGTTACCATACTTTAGATATGCAGTGGGTAAAGGCATTTTTGAATCTCAGACTTGGGTCTTAGGCTAGTCTAATACAAACTGTTTTAATCAGTCGTTTCTAAAGGCCAAGCAGAGAGCAGCAAATATAAAGTCAGTATTTCCTCTTAAAATCAATTGCACAGAACAGAGAACTGCTATTATAACTGAGTATTGTCATAGTTGAGAGAAATGTATTATACAAACTTGGTATGTTTTTATTCCATAACCTTGTCAGATAGGACCAAAGTTGATTTACTCCTTAAATTCTTTCATGGTTGGAAATATCTCTACACTTCAAAGCAACTTACTCCCTGATAAACATGATCTCCAATCTTTGTGAATTCTGTCATTGTTGAATTCTGGTGTATCCTTGGCTCTGTCTGTGAAGATTGTTATAGATTACAGCATACAAAATAGAAAATTATGGTGCTCCCTAGAAGTGAAAAGTGAAAGCAGGTTTTAATAAGAATCAAGTAAACTCTTTTTTTTTTTCTGGTGGTGATTTAGTATTTTGAATATTTGCCATGTAAAAAATATAGCCATCTTTTTTAGTAAAGATGATAGCATTAACATTAAGGAGACTCAGGGTCACTGTTGAGATTGCAGATCAAATTATTGTCAAAGACTGCAATCAAGGCTTCATTGGAGTTGAATTTGTCTTCCAACTTCCCTTCATCGCTGCTACAAAAGGCTCTTAATTCTTTGCTGACTGTTATAGAAGGCCTATTTTTCTTTTTTTTTTATTTATTTAAATCACATCGTAATTTGCTTATTTACACAGAGGTTATAAACACAAAAAGGCAGGATGTGGGGAAGGGAATGACACCGGAGCATAGGTGTTCAGGGGGAGTACAGATACCTTTCAGAACAGGGTATCAGGTGGGTGTAGTTTCAGGGGACAGATCACTATGGCTCTGCCTATGATTCACTTGTCCTTATCTAAGTTGGTGCTATCCACCGAGAAGGCCTATTTTTCTTAAAGTGTTAAAACATCCACAGATTTGTCTGAAGGAGTCAACCAGAGCTCTGTGATTCTGGTAGTCTCCCTGGCCATCTTGCCTGAGGGTCCTTTGTGTATGTGTATGGGAGGCTGGAAATTACAGCAGGGCTGCCATGCCCACCCCCACCCATTGCCTTCTGGGTTCTGAACTCCATCCAGTTCCTAGGCTTACACTAGAAGTGCTCCAACACCTTTGTTGTCTCAGCCCCATGTAAAAGCTTAAATAAACATCTGGTTTTAGGTTTTTCATTGTTTGTCATTTCTTAGTGAAATATTACACTTGGTTATTAAGACCGGATAATAAACCACAGTGGCTAGAGCATGGCTCGTGCTTGTGCTTCGGTTTATTGTAGAGACCGATCTGGCTGGGGCAGAAAGACTGGATTGAAGAAACATTGAGGAGCTATTAGAAATGCCTAAGAAAAATTTTCTTTATAGTTTTCCTGGAATAAGGTACAGATGATTAAACAGTCTGGCCTCTGTTAAAATTTGTTAATTTTAATGGACACAGTGGTTTTAGAGGCTCCCGTCATAGTGTTTGTGTGTTTGTGTGTGTGTGTGTGTATGTGTGCATATGAACAGATGTTTGTTTGTTTTGAGACAGGCTTTCATGTAGATCAGGATGACCTTTATATACCTGAGGCTGGCCTTAAACTCTGATTGCCCTACCTCCATTTCCAGAGTTCTGGGTTTGTTTATGTATGCCTTACGGCTGGCTTCAAGTTTTTCTCATTATGCCCATTTTCCTGCTTTTACTTGCTCACAAGATAGGAAGGCTAATGCAACCATTGTTCATTTGCTTTTAAAAATTTTATAACATTTTGAATTGGTTATGCATATCTTATGAAGTTTTTTGTGTGATTTAAAAAAAAGTTATTAAATTTATTTTTCCTTAGATCTCACTGAATGCAAAAGGAACTTCCTTACATTTAAGGAAACATCTTTCGTGTTCTGGTTAGAAAAAAATTGAGTGAATGCCTGGGAAAACTGCTGTTTCTTACACATATTCTTAAAATGAACATAGTCCTGACAGAAGACAGCTGACACCTGTGGCTGTTACTCCAGATACTGTCCCTGTTTGCTGAAGTCTGAAGTGTCTTAGTCCAGTTAACTATGTAGTGTGCTGCAAAATTTAACTTCACATTTCCTTTATCATGAAATACTTCTGTACTTTTTCCCAGCATAATAGATGAAGTCGTTGCTACTATTTTTAAAAGTTACTCTCTAGTTTTTGAGAATATCATGTGTTCTATATTTACATTATTCTGCTCCAACCTTCCTCCTTCCAACACAGTTCCTTCTCAAATTCATGGCCTCTTGTTCTTTAAGTATTATTGTTACATTCATAAAAACTTGTAAATCCTACATGTCATCAGAATGGCTAAGATTAATAAAAAAGAGATCTGACAGTAGCTGTTGATGAAGATGTAGGGAAGGGGCTGTTGTTTGCTGTTTGCTGGGATTGCAAACTGATGTAGCCACTGTGGAAGTCAGACTTTTCAAAAAGCTAAAAATAGATTGCAATCTACTCTTTACATGCCCCAAAGATCCATCCTGCTACCGAAGAGCTGTGTTCAGCTGTGTCCATTGTGCTGTTGACTATTGGTTTCTGGATTTATCTTTCTCAGTGTTTGTAATTCTTTTTATTTTTAAATATGGGTATGCTGGCTAGTTTATGTCATCTCAACACATGCTCGGATCACTGGAGAGGAGGGAGCCTCAGTTGAGAAAATGCCTCATGTGCTATAGGCAGAATTTTAGGGCATTTTCTTATGTAGTGATTGGGGGAGGGCCCAGCCCACTGTGAGTGAGGCCCCTCTGGGCTTGTGGTCCTGGGTGTTATAAGGAAACAAGCTGAGCAAGCCATGGGGGCAAGCCAGTAACACCCATACCCTAAGGCCTCTGCATCTGCTCCTGACTCTTAGTTCCTGCCCTGCTTGAGGTCCTGTATTGACTTCCTCTGTTGATGAACTGTGATGTAGACGTAGAAGTGGTCATAGTGTTTCATCACACCAAACGTAACCCTAAGAGGCTGAATCCTTATATGTTGTCTAGTATAGTCTCAAAATTCTGTGTTCAAAGAATACTCTTGTCTCAGCTTTCCATAAATATAAAGAGAAACAAGATCCCAAATGCACTACAACTCTGAAATTTACATGGTTTATTTGCCTTTCTGGCCAAATGTCTGTTCTGTTCTTTTCTGCGTCTCCTTCCTCTTTCTCTCGTCTTTTGAGTGCAGTCTGTCAGAATGATACATAGAAGTTATTTCCCTGCTTGCACAGAAATCCTTATTTTTTTGTGTCTGTTATTGACAGCCTATAGTTGTGTGGAATGTACCCCTCAAAGCTAATGTTCGTTAGTGTTCAAATTGAGTAAGATTGGGAGACATTTCAAATTGTAAAATGTAGGAAATTTTCCTGACATTGAAATGTTTTCAAACAACTTTCATTATCTTTACAAGCTATCATATGGCTGTTATAGACTTGAGTAGAATGAAACTATTCTATTGGTTAGAATTATTATTAAAATAATTTTCAAATTTCCCTTTGTGGTTTTAGTTGGAGGATAAAATCATGTTAGATGAATAATTATGGCATTTTTTTTGAAAAATGTTTAGGCATTTTTCAGTAAAAAGTTTATAACTTTAAGAAGATTTCACAGTGATGAATTTTCTACAAATTATTACCTTAAATACTGAGTTACTGTTACAGATTTTGAACAAACTGAACTTACACTATCATTTAACAAACACATTTAAAAAAACCGTATGCACAGTAGTTGATCTATTCCTGGCACATTGTGGGGAAGTAAATTAAAGAACTATAAAGCCACCAGAGTGCATGTTTGATTATTTCAGGCTTTGCCAGGCTTCTGTCTTTAGAAATTGATGTTGGTTTACACCAGGCTTAGTGCTGGCGGGAGAGGACTTCCTTTCTTCTTTTTATGCTGTGGAAATTTTTTTTAAAGGGAACTTGTTGGAGAACCTGAAACCAGGCTTATGAAAGGTCTCTTTTGAGCTGTCAGGAAACATTCCCTGAATACAATGTGTACACTCTATATAGCCAATGACTCAGTTTCTTGAGTTTTTATTTAAGACAAAGCCCTGATCGGGTAATATTTCCAATCAAACCTGACCTTTCAGACTTTAATGCATAATGCTTTATTTGTAAATGTAGTATTCTCTGAGCCATTAAAATATGAAAAAGAAAAGAGTTCATTTAAATTCCTTATGAATACTTGCATTTTTAGGAAACATATTACCTTTGGTTAAATGTGGGTGATTGTTACAAATGAGTGATTTGCAGCCTCAAAGAGTTATTTGTGCATAGCATTTCTCAAAACTTAGTAATATTTACTTGTAATTCCAAAAAAGCACAATTACTTTATTTAGCCTAAGCATATTTTTATCTTCACATAAATACAATTTTTGTGTTTAGTAATACAAACAGAAAGTACAACAGTTACATGAGTCTGTATTCTGTGATTTTTTTTTAATGTAAAAGATTCTAACTCATCTTAAGTGGGAAAGAATTTGATTCCTCTACAGACTATTGTTAAATAATATAACAGGAAAAAATTTTTCTCAAGCTGCAGAATAGCTAAATATTTGTGTAGTTGAGTCAAGAATGGAGATGCTGTCCTGTAATTTGACATTTTCATCTAGAGCTCTCTCTGAGTTACTAAGTACAACTTGTTAAAGTTTTACTATGGATGTCATATAGATCACGTTATATTTGCCCTTACCAGTTCCACTAAGAGTCTAGTTTCTTGTGGCTCCTTTGTGGTGTGTTTTAATGTGCAGCTTGGTCAAAAGTGACAGCTGGAGCTGTAGGTTGATGTCACCCTAAATGTAAACTCTAATTTCATATTCAAATATTTAAAATATTTGTAACAAATTGATTTAACCTGAGTTTACCTAACTCCAATGCTAATTCAAAGGAAAAATGTGGGAATTATTTGTATATTATCAGAGAAGAAAATGGGCATTTGGACTTACCAGGAAAAACAATGAAATGCATTAACTGTTCAGAATCTATTTAAATAATTGTTTCATTACTCATTTTTATTAGGACATCTATTTAAATCTACTGGGAAGTGTGCTATACAGTAGAGCAGGGACCATGGAGTCCTTGAAAGTATTTTATTTTTAGGGAATCAAATCATAGCAAAGCCACATTAATAAAGGTACTTTGTTCTCTGCAGACATCCACTGCCTTGGTTCATTGGGTTTGGTTGCTGCCTTTTCCTTTCATTCTTGCCTCTGCTGCTCCCCCTGCAATATCCACTCTCTGTTCTTCTTATCCTTTTCCTTCTCTCATCCCTCCTTTGTTTTTCTTCGTATCTACTTTTGCCTTGCCCCATAAATACAGCAAATGATTGAAGCCACTCCATGAAGGCACTGTATTGGGTAATAAGGACAAGAGTGATTTGTGGTGGTTGTTATTGTTGGTTTTGTGGGGTTTTTTTGTTTTGTTTTGTTTTGTTTGTGACACAGGGTTTCTCTATGTAGCCCTGGCTATCCTGGACAACTCTATGTAGATGAGGCTGGCCTCAGACTTACAGTCATCTACCTGCTTGCCTTCTGGAAGCTGGAATTAAAAGTGACTATGCTCAGCAAGTAATACAGTTTTAAAACATGTCTAGAGATGATTATTTCATTGAGTTCCTAGATTTTTAAAAAAAATACCTTTAACAAAGATTGTCAGCTTTATCTGTTTATTGTGATAGGCTCCAGGGATTCATTGCTTTCAAGTAGTGCATACCTTACATCTAGGTGATACTATAGCGATATACAAAATGTCAAGGAAATATAGGAAGCAAATCATCTTAGCATTTGAAGAGCATTTAAAATGGATCACCCCAGTAAAGACACTTGCTACTATACCTGATCCTTGGAACTCAGATGGTTTGGAGGGAGGACCTACTCCAGAAATCTGTCCTCTGCTTTCCATATGCATATGCACATGTCTTTATGCTTAAAAATTTCCCTCATTGCAACCATTTACCGTACAATGGGATTCTTCCTTGTCCATGTATGTTTCTTGGTAAAAACATCAGTTCAAACAAACTTTGGAATGGAAAAAAAGAATGACTAGCAATACTTTGTTCTGTTTTCTGTATTTGGGGGGAAAAGTATGAGTCAAACCTACTTTGGTGGAAATTAATTTGTGATTTAGTTCTGTAAAAAAAGAAAATGAGTCCTGTATCACATTTTTTGTAGTCACTGGTGTCTTCAATGGGATGGTGGCACACTGTTAATGTAAATGACTGTTTATCCCTATTTGTACTTTGGATGAAGAGGGAGACTGTGACCTCAGGCTCTCTTTCCCAGCGTGATCCTTGCACTGAAATGCTGTAACATTATCTTTGGGAATTTGGGTTCTCATTGGATAGTAACTTTAAATTCTTTTTTCAAAGAGCTATGTACAGAAAAGGACATGTTCAGTCTAATTTACACTCAGTGCTTGGCTAGAATGTGCTTCTTTTTTCCTTTCTAACTATTTGCCTTTAGTTGAAGAACTCTGCTCTTTTGTCACACTGAAGACAGAAATTTCTTAAGTCTAGACGTGGGGACCTCCTTGCGTGCTATTACAAGTGCTTCACGGTTTCTGAATAGGGCAGGTTGGAGGGAGTGTTAAAGGATGGAAACCTCCTTGCACTGACCTCATTGAGACAGTGTATTCATGTCAAAAACTAATCTAGTGCAGCTGCAAGATTAACTGTGTGGAGAAGCTATAAACATGGGGAGTTGTGACCCCTCCTCAGAGCTGTTTCCTGCCCCAGCATCCACTCTGGCATTGCTGAGAACTCTGACGGACCATCATTTGCTCAGCAGAGCTCACAGTAGGAGCACGGTGGGGGACGGGGTGACCCTGCTTCTGCAGCATGACTTCTAGCTGAGGGTGTGAACAAACTGGAGCTAGTCTAAGTAGGAGAGTAGAAAATAAAACAACTTGAGTTTTTAAGCTATAAGAGCATTTTGCCTTTATTAACATTTCAGTCCTTCTTTGACCCCTTTGCTATAATGGAATTTTACTTTAATTTTCGATGTAATTTGCTTCTTTGACTATATCTAGTTAATAAATGTTTTTAAAGTACTCATAAAATTTGAAATTAATCTTTCTCAAGTACTTGTGTTATAGACATAAAATAATGTTTCAAATTATACAGTCATTTAATTTTATTTTTAAGGAATATTTTACTCAAATATATGTAATTAATATAGAAATTCCAAGGCTTTGAACGTTGTCTAAAAGTAAATAAAATTTTAATAGAAAAGTAATATAAATGGATATTTTAATTATTTTAATAGGTTGTTGAGAGTCTTAGAATTCAAGATTGTTGAAGTTACATGATTTCTCTGAAGTCTTTAGGTTATTTTAAAATTTATTTTAGTATTTTCTTGTCTATTAACTGGTCTTATGCTTTAGAGTAAAACTGAAGCAAAATTGAGTGGAACACTGCAAGTCTCTTTTGTCTCCTTTGCCTTCATATCTACACAGCCTTTTCTATCTTCATTTACAGTGCAGGTATGGTACATTTATGCAGTCAGAGAACCTGCAAACAGAATATAAGGGCCAGAAGACAGGAACAGGGGCTGTGAGATGCTGTCTTCTGGATATGGCCTAGCTAAGGCAGTCACAGCTCAGTAGTGCTGTGATTAACCTCAGTGGGTCTTTACAAAAAGGTCTGTGAACAGTCAATTATGGATCGTGTGTTTGTCTGGTGGGGGGCTAGTATACAATAACTTAGATATTGGTAGGCAGCATGCATATTCTCGTGTTAAATCTGATATCTGAGCAGAATCTGAATGTGAAGTGGAATTAGAGACACTGCTCTTTCTGTAGAGAGACATAATTAATTATTCACCATGTAGTCAGTTAAAAACATGCACAATTACTAATGAGTGAAACTGACAGTAGAATCCCCACAGTAATGGCTTCAGCACTAACATTGTGTGCAGAACTGATTTCTTTGTAAGTTTGATACACTAAACTATGTTATACCCAGCTTTTAAAAATATGAGTTATTTGACATTTGTGATATTAATGTTCTGGGGCCCAACAGTTACATAATACAATCTCCTAATATTTGTATCCTAAACTAGAACTTAGCTGAATACAGTATGACTATATTCTGGTTTTGCCTCTCATCTGCAGTCTGGACCACATTCTCCACTTTCCAGTGTGTTTCTAGTTAAGAGATAGGGATGGAGAGCTGAGCACAACAGTGAGTGCACTGCTGACAGTATCCCCAGCCCTGTGGGTATCAGTGACTGCAAACAACTGGTTATTTGAAATGAGATATTCTGTGATGTTTTAATTGAAACTCAGCTTTGGAGTAGCACTTTCTAAAGCAAGGAACTTACAGGAAGCTGTTCTGACAGGATTAGGCTTTGTTCTGGATGCTTGGCAAGAACCAGAGCTGTGTACTCTGGATAATGCTTTGTTTCCATGTTTAGCAACACAAGAAAGGTATATTTGCATAGCGTTGATGAAATTTGATATTGCAAAGATTTGTCCTAATCACAGATTACTCCAAGACCATAGAGAAGCAAACAGCAGCACATGTAACTAAGAAACCTGACCTGTTTTGTTCTCACCTAAAGTATAAATTATTCCGATAATTATTCAGTGATAACAGCTTAGTAATGAAATAGTATAAGAAGGAATCTCACAGGAAAGGCCGATTTTAGTGTTGTATCCACACTTTATCTGTTGGCAATATTTCCAAGAAGATAACCAGAAACATGTTTAAAATATTATAATTTAATGTTGTTAAATATTTTAAATTATATGATTTATATCAACACAGTGCATTTAACCGAAATAAAATGTTTAGTGTATCTGAATTTAATATGTTTGGTAATTTAATATATACTAATAGTTTTTTTTTTTATTGGAAATTTTATTTACATTTCAGATGTTTTCCCCTTACCCCCTTTTCCCCCCTCCCTCCTAGGAACTCCCTATCCCTTTCCCCCTCCTCTTGCCTCTATGATGGTGTACCCCAACCCACCCTCCCTTGTACATCACCTCCCCACCCTCGAATACCACCCCCCACGATGTCCAGCCTTCATGGGACCAAGGATCTCTTCTCCCACTTATAAATAGCTCCCTTGCATATATAGCTGGAGCCATGGGTCCCTCCCTAAGCGCTCCCAGGCTGGTGGTTTAGACCCTGGGGGCTCTGATTGGTTGATATTTTTACTTTCCTCATGGTGTCGCAAATCCTCTCAACTCCTTCAGTCTTCACTCTAGCTTCTCTGTTGGAAACCCATGATCAGTTTAATGGTTAGCTGTGAGCATCTGCCTCTGAATATGTCAGACTCTTGCAGACCTCTAAGGAGACAGCTATATCAGGCTCCTGTCAGCATGTACTTCTGACATCCACATCAACCTCTAACTTTGGTGACTGCACATAGGATGGATATCCAGGTGGAATGGTGTGTAGATGGCCCCTCCTTCAGTTTCTTTCCTGTACTTTGTCTCCGTATTGGCTCCCTTGAGTATTTTGTTACTTCTTCTAAGAAGGACTGAGCTCCCCCTCCCCCCCTTGGTCATCAATCTTCATGTGGCCTGTGAGTTGAATCTTGGGTATTTCAAGCTTCTGCGCTAAAATCCAATAATAAGTGAGTGAATACCATGTATGTTCTTTTGTGATTGGGTTACTTCACTCCGGATGATATTTTCTAGATCCATCTATTTACATAAGAATTTATCCAATTCATTGTTTTTAATAGCTGAGTAATATTCCATTGTGTAAATGTACCACATTTTTTGTATCCATTCCTCTGTTGAAGGGCATCTGGGTTCTTTCCAATTTCTGGCTATTATAAATAAAGCTGCTATGAACATAGTGGAGCATATGTCCTTGTTATATGTTAGAGCCTCTTCTGGGTATATGCCCAGGAGTGGTATAGCTGGGTCCTCAGGTAGTGATATGTCCAATTTCCTGAGGAACTGCCAGACTGTTTTCCATAGTGGTTGCACCATCTTGCAATCCCACCAACAATGGAGGTGTGTTCCTCTTTCTCCACATCCTTGACAGCATCTACTATCACCTAAGTTTTTGATCTTAGCCATTCTGACTGGTGTGAGGTGGAATCTCAGGGTTGTTTTGATTTGCATTTCCCTGATGACTAAGGATGCTGAACATTTCTTTAGGTGCTTGTCGGCCATTCGCATTTCCTCGGTTGAGAATTCTTTGTTTAGTTCCATACCCCATTTTTTAATAGGGTTATTTGGTTGTCTAGACCCTAATTTCTTGAGTTCTTTGTATATATTAGATATTAGTCCTCTATCAGATGTGGGATTGCTAAAGATCTTTTCCCAATCTGTTGGTTGCTGTTTTGTCCTATTGACAGTGTCCTTTGCCTTACAGAAACTTTGCAATTTTATGTAGTCCCATTTGTCAATTCTTGATCTTAGAGCACAAGCCATTGCTGTTCTGTTCAGGAACTTTTCCCCTGTGCCTAGGTGTTCGAGGGTCTTCCCCACCTTCTCTTCTATTAGTTTCAGTGTGTCTGGTTTTATGTGAAGGTCCTTTATCCACTTGGACTTGAGCTTCGTACACGGAGATAAGAATGGATCGATTTGCATTCTTCTGCATGTTGTCCTCCAGGTGAACCAGCACCATTTGTTGAAAATGCTGTCCTTGTTCCACTGGATGGTTTTAGCTCCTTTGTCAAAGATCAAATGACCATAGGTGTGTGGGTTCATTTCTGGGTCTTCAACTCTATTCCACTGATCTTCCTGCCTGTCTCTGTACCAATACCATGCAGTTTTTATCACTATTGCTCTGTAGTACAGCTTGAGGTCAGGGATAGCGATTCCTTCAGAAGTTCTTTTATTGTTGAGAATGGTTTTCGCTATCCTGGGTTTTTTGTTATTCCAAATAAATTTGAGAATTTCTCTTCTACCTCTGTAAAGAATTGAGTTGGTATTTTAATGGGGATTGCATTGAATCTGTAGATTGCTTTTGGTAAAATGGCCATTTTTACTATATTAATCCTGCCAATCCATGATCATGGGAGATCTTTCCATTTCCTGAGATCTTCTTCAGTTTCTTTCTTCAGAGACTTGAAGTTCTTGTCATATAGATCTTTCACTTGCTTGGTTAGGTTCACCCCGAGGTATTTTATATTATTTGTGACTATAGTGAAGGGTGTCATTTCCCTAATTTCTTTTTCAGCCTGTTTATCTTTCATGTAGAGGAAGGCTACTGATTTGAGTTGATTTTATAACCTGCCACCTTGCAGAAGTTGTTTATCAGGTTTAGGAGTTCTCTGGTGGCAGTTCTGGGGTCACTTAAGTATACTATCATATCATCTGCAAATAGTGATATTTTGACTTCTTCCTTTCCTATTTGTATTCCTTTGACTTCTTTTTGTTGTCTAATTGCTCTGGCTAGGACTTCCAGTACTATATTGAATAGGTAGGGAGAGAGTGGGCAGCCTTGTCTAGTCCCTGATCTTAGTGGGAATGCTTCAAGTTTCTCTCCATTTAGTTTGATGTTGGCTACTGGTTTGCTGTATATTGCTTTTAGTATGTTTAGGTATGGTCCTTGAATTCCTGTTCTTTCCAAGACTTTTACCATGAAGGGATGTTGAATTTCGTCAAATGCTTTCTCAGCATCTAGTGAGATGATCATGTGGTTTTTTTCTTTGAGTTTGTTTATATAGTGGATTACATTGATGGATTTCCGTATATTGAATCATCCCTGCAGTCCTGGGATAAAGCCCACTTGATCATGATGGATGATTGTTTTGATGTGTTCTTGGATTCGGTTTGCTAGAATTGTATTGAGAATTTTATTGCATCGATATTCATAAGAGAGATTGGTCTGAAGTTCTCTTTCTTTGTTGGGTCTTTGTGAGGTTTAGGTATGAGTGTGATTGTAGCTTCATAGAACGAATTGGGTAGTGTTCCTTCTGTTTCTATTTTGTGGAATAGTTTGAAGAGAATTTGTATTAGGTCTTCCTTGAAGGTCTGATAGAATTCTGCACTAAAACCATCCGGTCCTGGGCTTTTTTTGGTGGGGAGACTTTTAATGATTGCTGCTATTTCTTTAGGGGTTATGGGACTGTTTAGATGGTTTATTTGCTCCTGATTTAACTTTGGTACCTGGTATCTGTCTAGAAAATTGTCCATTTCATCCAGATTTTCCAGTTTTTTTGAGTATAGGCCTTTGTAGTAGGATCTGATGATTTTTTGAATTTCCTCGGTTTCTGTTGTTATGTCTCCCTTTTCAGATCTGATTTTATTAATTTGGATACTGTCTCTGTGCCCTCTGGTTAATCTGGCTAATGGATTATCTACCTTGTTGATTTTCTCAAAGAACCAACTCCTGGTTTTGTTGATTTTTTTTTTTTTTTGTATAGTTCTTTCTGTTTCTACTTGGTTGATTTCAGCCCTGAGTTTGATTATTTCCTGATGCCTGCTCCTCTTGGGTGTATTTGCTTCTTTTTGTTCTAGAGCTTTCAGGTGTGCTGTCAAGTTGTTTATGTGTGCTGTCTCCAATTTCTTTTTGTAGGCACTTAGAGTTATGACTTTTCCTCTTAGCACTGCTTTCATGGAGTCCCACAAGTTCTGGTATGATGTTTCCTCATTTTCGTTAAATTCTAGAAAGTCTTTAATTTCTTTATTTCTTCCTTGAGAAAGTCATCATTGAGTAGAGCATTGTTCAGTTTCCACATGCATGTGGGTTTTCCCTTGGTTCTATCATTATTAAAGACCAGCCTTAGTCCGTGGTGATCTGATAGGATGCAAGGGATTATTTCAATCTTTTTGTATCTGTTGAGGACTGTTTTGTGACCAATTATATGGTCTATTTTGGAGAAGGTACCATGAGGTGCTGAGAAAAAGGTATATTCTTTTGCTTTAGGATGAAATGTTCTATAGATATCTGTTAAATCCATTTGTTCCATAACTTTTGTTAGTTTCAATGTGTCTTTGTTTAGTTTCTGTTTCCACAATCTGTCCATTGGAGAGAGCTAGGTGTTAAAATCCCCCACTATTATTGTGTGAGGTGCAATGTGTGCTTTGAGCTTTAGTAAAGTTTCTTTTATGTATGTGGGTGTCCTTTCATTTGGAATGTAGATGTTCAGAATTGAGAGTTCATCTTGGTAGATTTTTCCTTTGATGAGTATGAAGTGTCCTTCCTTATCTTTTTTGATTACTTTTGGTTGAAAGTCGATTTTATTTGATATTAGAATGGCTACTCCAGCTTGTTTCTTGGGACCATTTGCTTGGAAAATTGTTTTCCAGCCTTTTATTCTGAAGTAGTGTCTGTCTTTGTCACTGAGGAGCGTTTCTTGTATGCAACAAAATTCTGGGTCCTGTTTATGTATCCAGTCTGATAGTCTATGTCTTTTTATTGGAGAATTGAGTCTTATTGATCTTAAGAGATATTAAGGAAAAATGATTGTTGTTTCCTATTATTTTTGTTATTAGAGGTGGAATTAGGTTTGTGTAGCTACTTTTTCTTGGGGGGGGGGTTGTTGCAAGATTAGTTCGGTGCTTTTTCTAGGTTGTAGTTTCCTTCCTTGTGTTGGCGTTTTCCATCAATTATCCTTTGAAAGTGCTGGGTTTGTGAGAACATATTGTGCGAATTTGGTTTTGTCATGGAATATCTTGGATTCACCATCTATAATGATTGAGAGTTTTGCTGGATATAGCAGTCTGGGCTGGCATTTGTGTTCCCTTAGGGTCTGTATGATATCAGACCAGGATCTTCTGGCTTTTATAGTCTCTGGTGAAAAGTCTGGTGTAATTCTTATAGGTCTGCCTTTATATGTTACTTGACCTTTTTCCTTACTGCTTTTAGTATTTTTTCTTTGTTTTGTGCATTTGGTGTTTTGATTATTATGTGACGGGAGGTATTTCTTTTCTGGTCTAGTCTGTTTGGTGTTCTGTAGGCTTCTTGTATGTTTATGGGTGTCTCGTTCTTTAGGTTGGGGAAATTTTCCTCTATAATTTTGTTGAAGATATTTACTGGCCCTTTAGATTGGGAATCTTCACTCTCATCTATACCTATTATCCTTAGGTTTGGTCTCCTGATTGCATCTTGGATTTCCTGGATGTTCTGTGTTAGGAGCTTTTTGCATTTTGCATTTTCTTTGACTGTTGTGTCAAGGTTTTCCATGGTATTTTCTGTGCATGAGATTCTCTCTTCTATCTCTTGTATTCTGTTGGTGATGCTTGCATCTATGACTCCTGATCTCTTTCCTACGTTTTCTATCTCCAGAGTAGTCTCCCTTTGAGATTTCTTTATTGTTTCTATTTCTATTTTTAGATCCTGGATGGTTTTGTTCAATTCCTTCACCTGTTTGGTTGTGTTTTCTTGCCATTCTTTAAGGGATTTTTGTGTTTCCTCTTTAAGGGCTTCTACCTTTTACCTGTGTTCTCTTTCAGTTCTTTAAAGGATTTTTGTGTTTCCTCTTTAAGGGCTTCTACCTGTTTACCTGTGTTCTCCTGTATTTCTTTAAGGGAGTTACTTATATCCTTCTTAAAATCCTCTATCATCATCATGAGAAGTGATTTTAATTCTGAATCCTGTTTTTCCTGTGTGATGGGGTATCCAGGGCTTGCTGTGTTGGGAGAACTGGGTTTGATGATGTCAGGTAACTTTGGTTTCTGTTGCTTGTGTTCTTGCGCTTGCCTTTTGCCATCTGGTTCACTCTAGTGTTACCTGTGCTCACTGTGTCTGACTGGAATCTGTCTTTCCAGTTATCTTGCTTGTTCAGAACTCCTCAGATTCCAGATGTCTCTGTGTTCCTGTGATCCTAAGCTCCTGCCTGCATGTCTCTCTGGATGCAGTAGGTCCTCTAGGATGTCTCAGGATCAGGTGTTTCCATGGGAGCAGAGCAGCTAAGTGTCTGCCCCAAGCAAAGGGTCCAGGCTCTGGGAGGGCAGAAGGGAGGTGGTATTCCGGAGGGGCGGGGTTTGCGTGACTGGTGGTTCCTTAATCCCAACCTGGCTCCCAGTTTTATCTCTGGGGCGTGGGTAGTGGGCAAGGTGTCTTACCTCTGCTCTGAATGCAATAGGTCCTCTAGGATTTCTCAGGATCAGGTGTTTCCACTATACTAATAGTTTTAAAACTCTATAGTAGGTACTATTATTGTGGGCATTTCAGTTTATCACTACTTACTCTAAATGCTTTACAAATACTTATTATTTTATGAAATCATCGATGCGGCTCATTAAGTATGTATTTTAATTTTGTTTTTATAATTTTAAAATGCAGACTCAAGAGGCTGCTGTGGTTGTACACATTAAGGGCTTGAGCATTGAGTCTCAGCATTTTCCAGGAGAACATGTTGCTTTTGGCATATGAGATTTTTGACAAAGTTGGATTTTGTTGTTTCATATAAGTAACAGAGTATCCTCCCACTGCTCTGCTGACAGTATCCTGGGTGTCTATTAATCAAGCTTGCACACACTGACCTCATTGCTATGAAACCTTGAGTGAGTGTATTAACCTCTCTGGTAATGTTCCCCCTGTATGTGAAGCAGGTGTATAATAGCAGTGATTTATGTAATTAGTGCCAAGAGACAAATCCCCCCATTGATATAAAATTAAGCTTGATGTATAGCAAAGATTCAGTACTTGGAAGTGAATTTTGTTAGATAGTGAAACTGGCCTACATCAAAGCCTTTGACTTCGAAAAAAGGTTAACTTTTATGCTTGAATTAACTATTGCACATTTTTCTTTCCCACAAGACACCGTAACTGTGCATCTCTTGACACATTTGTGAAAGACACACAATGAACTAAAACATATGTATTGTCAATCTAAAGCAGTGGTTCTCAACCTTCCTAATACTGTGACCCTTTAATTCAGTTCTTCATGTTGTGGTAACCCCCAACCATAAGATTATTTTCATTGCCTCTTTCTAAGTTTAATTTTGCTACTGTTATGAATTTTAATATAAATATCTGTGTTTTTTAGTGGTCTTAGATGACCCCTGTGAAATGGTTGTTCAACCCCAAAAAGAGTCATGTGCCGCACAGGCTGAGAACAGCTGATCTAAAGTTTCAAAATTGTTCTTTCGGTTCTTGAACAGTGTCTAACTAAAGGAAAATTGAAAATACTAATAATGCTAAAATAACCTTGTTTTATGGAGAATAATTAGGTTATTCAAAAAATGGAAAAACAAAACATCTCAGGTCAAAGTTCATCAGTACCTAGTGACAGAGAATTTATCTAGTATGTATGAAGCCATGGATTTGATCTGTAGTGCCAAAAAAGAAAAATATAAATATTTTGTTGTAATGCAAATGATGACTTTTCCTTTAGTTTCTTAATTTAATGCCACTATACAATACTCTAGCTCATTGTACTTTGATCTTATGTTTACCAGTAAATATTATTGCAGTCTTAGAGATCTTATTCTCCAGGAAGAATATTCACTGATAAAGGCTTGTGGATGAACCAGAGCAGAATGGCAGGCCCCTTACCTTACGTGGAACGTTCCTATGTTCCTTGGTTTTATATACAATTTCTGCCAGTGTGACTTTTTCCTGATCAATGAGTCTTTTTGCTTAAAAAAATAAAGCTTTAATACCAGTATTTTTGGTAATTAGGGTTTTTTTTGATATATAAGGTTAATTACATCTATAAAACACAAAGTATTTATAGTACTAAAATAATTTTTGCTTTAAGCTCTTTTAGTACATATTCTCCAAATGGAAAATATACATGCTTCAATTTTATACTTTCAAACATATTCTAAAACACAGCAGTAAAAATTTTAGAAATCAGTTACATGTAACACATTATGTATAGTTAAGGGCATGCTTACATGTATATAATAAATGTAAAAAAAAGAGCTGTCAGTGTTTTCAGTGAAGCATACTATTTATTCCACCAATATGTGAGTAGATCTTTTAAATACAATCAACATCAAAATTGACTACCTATTTAAGTGCAAAGACAAAACTTGAAAAGTAAAAGGGTTAGGGCTTTTACAGATAGAAAAATGAAAACACTGGGGCTGGAACCAAGGCTCAGTGGTAAAGAGTCCGCACTGCTCTTGCTGAGGACTGGAGGTCAGGTTCCAGTACCAATAGTAGGTAGCTCACAGTCACCCGTAACTCCAGATCTAGAGGATTCTGTGCCTTCATCTGGTGTGTTTGGGTACCCATGAGCAAGTGTGCATACTCACGGATATATATATATATATATATTCATGAGGATAAAACTTTAAAAGTGAAAATAGTTAAATGTGTTTTTGTTAAATTTTGCTGGACTTTTCTGGAGACAAGGGTTAATCTAATTCTTTCATACTGTCAGGGGTGGTTTGGCTAAAGGCATATTGAATGTTGAGATTGTTTGCCCCATATAGCTCTGATCTATATCATGTATTTTGAATTAATATTGTCTTAGTCACTGTTGTGTTGCTGTGAAGAGACATGAACACAATAATTCTTAAAGTTTTGCTTTCAGTTTCAGAGATTTAGTTCATTATTAGCATGGTGGCACACAGACAGACATGGTGATAGAAAGGTAGATGGGTTTTATATTCATATCCTCAGCTGGGAGGGAAGGAGGAGAGCAAGGGAGGAAGACAGAGAGAGAGAGAGAGAAAGAAGAGAGACAGAAGAGAGAGAGAGAGAGAGAGACAGAGAGAGAGACAGAGAAAGACTTACTGGGCCTGGCTTGAGCTTCTGAACCTTCAAAGCCCACCCCCAGTGACATACTTCCTCCAACAAGGCCACACCTACTCCAGTAAGACCACATCTTCTAATCTTTCTAAGTAGTGTCACTCCATGATGACTAAGCATTCAAATATACACACCTTTGGGACCCATTTTTACTGAACTACCATAGCTGGTTTTCTACAAAATAAGAAATTCAGCTTAAAATTCTGGATATACTTAAGAAAAAGGCAAATTTTAATGTAATAATTATATAAAATGGATTTCAAACAGCATTGTCTAAATAGAATTAACTGCTATTCTAAGATGTATTTAAACAAAGATGGACAGTGATCTTTCCTCATTAGTAGGTAAGTAGTCATTTAGAAGATAATACGGCCTCTTGATGTTCCACATTTTAGACTGTGTAAGTTCTAGGGTGCAAAGATTCTTCTAGAGTAGTGGTTTCAACTGGGTGAGGCTTTATTCTCTTCAGGAAATTACTTTCCCAAGTTTGTACATTTTTGGGTTATCATCATCAATAGGTGAGCAGCAGGGGCTGCTGTCTAATGTGTAGACTCCAGAAATGTTGTAAGCATCCTATGTGCTGGACACATCCCATACTAAACCACACAGGATTATCTACCTCCATTCCCCAGTCACTAGTGCCAAGGTTGAGAAACAAAGATTAAGGGGTTTGACTGAATAAGTGATTTAGATAGTAGTCTATTTAATCTTTGAAACTAGTCTAGGCTTGGGCTTACTAGGGCTGCTAATACTGACCTTAAGCATACATGAAGTAGGAAATGCTTGAAAATAAATTTGTGATCCTCATCAAATCTGTTGCATTGTGCAACATATGACATTGTGGAGCATTTGTCCTCCATGGTGGTGTGTGGTGTGTGTGTGTGTGTGTGTTGTGTGTTGTATGTGTGTGTAGATATAGGTGGGAGTAAAACTCTTAAGTCAGTTCTCATCCACTTTCAGTTCTACGGGGATTGACCTCAGGCACTAGGCTTGTGAGGCAAGCCCTTTGGCCTGCTGAGACATCTTCCTGGCTTGACAGAACTTTGTTGATGTTTGCTCACAAATGTTGTCTTAGTGAAGAGAGATGGAAGAAAGGAGAGGAGGAGAGAGGAGAGGGAAGGGAGAGGAGAGAGGAGAGGGGAGGGGGAGGGGAGGAAGAGGGCGAGGGAAAGGACACTGACGGACCTGATCTTTTGGTGTGCCTTTCACTTGTAAAGATACTAGGGTTCAACCTTAACAGCTTGTTTATCTTATTTAACCTTAAGATCCTGCCCAATCTGCAGATGTAGTCAGTCTCATTCAAGGGTGAGCTTAATAATTTTTAGAAAGGACAAAATCATTCTAAAAAGAACTGATGGACCATTAGTTTTATTTACATATTATTAGCTTTATTTAATGATTGTTAGCTGTGTTTTTATATTGATAATTAGTTTTATTTACATAAGTCTACTCAAATGAAATAATCATGTGGTAATTTTACGCTGAAGCTTGGTTGTATAAATAAACTGCCCTGATGTGTGTTATGATTTAGTGACATAGCAATTCAAAACAAGAGTGTGTGTAGGCAGAAAGCAGTCCCTTCAGTCTTCTGTTTTTCTTGCTAATAGGTTCTGAGTTGGCCATTGGAAATTAGGCTTTTCTTAGGTAGTTTTCAAAGCACATAAAGGCCTAAGTTCTAGTGAAATTTTTATAGTAGCATAATTAACAACGTCTTAGTTTTCATTAAAAATTGCCAATTTTGTACGTTTCTTTTCCTTTAAGCATTAAATCATGGTTCTGCAAAATGCTTATTTATACATTTTGACTCCTAACTTGATTAATGTGAGTGAAATATATGCTTAGGATAGCTCAGACACTGAGGCTGTGTGTACCAGGAGCCACCTGCCTTCCTTAGAGGCATTTTCCATTAAAATATTAATCAGACTATTTGTTGTTAGAGACAGAATTTCCATGTGAAAATTTGGCTAGCATATATGAGTATAGCACTTATTGCCATTTTCTATATTTAATGCACTAAAAAGAACACATTTAGAAATATTCTTCAGAAGTTTCCAGTTTCCCAATTAGTCTGGTTTACTGTTACCAATTAAATCTTGAAGACTGAGAAGTCTAGGGCATATCAGTGTCATATTGCATTTGATGTTTTACAGGTTTATTTGTGAGAATTGTACTCTCTGACTTCCAATCCTCTTCCTGGGGGGATTATGTAGAATTGTTCTGGTCTACCAGTACACCAGTTGTTCATCTCATTCACACTTTGTGTATGGAAACAGCAATGCCATTGAGACATGGTGTTATGTGTCCTAGAAATATTCTTTATTTCTTTAAGCTAAGCCAGCTTTGAACTCCCCAATTCTGCAATTATAGGCATTAGCCATCACATTCTGGCTCCACAGATAATTTTCTTTATGAAACAGTTTGGTTTGAGATTTGCCATTCTAAGTTGTATAATGCCTTTAAAATTAGGCATCATAAAATATCTGGGTGAGAAAAATAACTGTCTATAATTTATATTAGATAATAAACTTAATGTACTTGGTCTTAGCCACAAAGTGTGTGTTTAGTATGTCTGTGTGTCCAGTCACCTACATTTTATGGTACTATTTTAGACTATAGCCAAGACTAAGTACATAAAAATGATAATGGTATTTTTCCTTTTTTTTTTTTTTTAAATTTTTCACTGACGGTTTGTGAATTTGTATCATGCACTCCAGCCCCAGTCATCTCCATGTTCCCTTGTCTACACCCTCTGCCCTTATAAATTCCCACTAAAAAGAAAGAAAAAACCCAAACAACAAAACATAGAAAGCAGAAGTTGTAGTATATCACAGTGTATCCCACAGTGTAATACTCTTTGCCCACACATCCTCACTTGCAATGTCATTGCATTACAATGGTCTGGCTCCAGGCCTCTGGCTTCTGTGACACCATCAATTTTGGATCCTCACTGGGACTCCTGGTTATTCTGTTGTTGTCCTGCATCATGGAGATCCTGCAGCTTTGGGTCAGCAGGTTTGGGCCCTTGGACATGCTCCAACCATTGGTAGCTGGGTTGGGCCAACTCAAAGCCCTGGATCTGTGCCTGAGAGGTGTCTGAGCTGATCAGCAGGCAGGCTCTCCAGCATTCCACTACCAGGGTAAGCTCTCCAGCACTAGTCCACCTAATGCAGCTATCAGCAGAGAGCAGGGCCAGCTCTCATGCTCTCCTGCTTTCAGGCCATCTCAACTTCTCTGTTCTGCTCCATCGAGGGCTGGGGCCCACTCTTCCATGGATTGCAGCTGGCTAGGGACTGGGCCAGATCTTCTGACCTCACACCTTCAGGGCATGCTCACCTACTCCCCCTCCACATGGCCAGCTCTACTGTACTGCTCATGGGAGGTACAGGGCTCTCTCCCCTGAGTGCTACACCTGGTGTGAGGTAGGACCAGTGAGCAGGTGAGATACTGACATTTTAAAGGAAAAACTTAATATAGGTGTTTTCACAGAAGAATACAGGAAAAGCAAACTAAAAGTTGCCAACCTGCTACTTCATACCTGAAAAGAACATACAGATTAAAAGTACTAAGAGAAAGCTGACTGATCTCTGACCAGTTTTCCCACTGCTACCCACCCTGTGGTCTTGTGTAGTTCAGGCTTGCTGTATTACCTTGAACTTTTGATCCTCCTGCCTCCACTTCCCAAGTGTTAGTAATTCAAACCTGTGTCAACAGACTTGGTTTATGTAGCTCTGGGGTTTTATGCTATATTTCCAGACTATATTCTGCTTTATCTTTTAGTGATACCTTCTGGAAAAATTTTCTCCCCTAGCAATTTCTAAGATGCTTTTTGGGCTATAACTACAGAGCTAAAAGATGAGGTGAGAATATTTTTTCAGCCTAAAACTTGCCTGTCCTTTTAGATTCAAGCTTCATAAAAAGATAGGTAAGGCAGGTGTTACACATAGATCTGTGTGCTTATTGTTTTGAATTTATTTAGAAAGTAGGAGAATGCTTTCTTTTGGTGCAGAATTATGAAAGGCAGGAGTGTGTGTGCATCTGCTTATTCTATTAATCTATATACAGTGAATATTAGTATTTGTAGTATGCTTTTGTATAGACATCTTTAGATATTAGTGTCTAAGCTTATGCTTTTGAGTATAGGCAGAAATCAACCACCCTGCTACATTTTAGGTTAGATAGACCAGATCCATTGTTGGAAAGGCTAACACCACTTTACAGATGATCCTGACGATATGCATCTGGCTACACAGTGGCAGATAAAGGTCACTTCCTGTCTGTCAATCTCCTTCTTTAATAATTTTGGAATTAGGAGATGATGCTAGATAAATTTGAATTTACACTTGTGCTACATTGTTTTCTGTTGATTATGAGTTTTCACAACTAAAACAAGAGCTGGTAAGAGTTGGATTTCCAGAACCAGCAATGATGTTTCTTCTTTATTTTAATACTGTCTTATTTACAAGCTGCTCTTTTGTGGGACACTGACAAACCATTCAGATCACTGTGTCTTTTAGTATTTAAAATCGATCGTGCCATGTTCTTAATTGTAGAAGGGGAGTAGGGGGATAGTAATGATTTCTTTAAGGTCCCAGGCACACTCTGCTGTAGGGGGCTGATCTTAGGACATACCATTAAACATCTGAGTTCTATTGGAAGTCAGGTTGAGACATTCTATTAGCCCATCTAATTCTGAATTCAAACATGTACTCATTGTGCTTTGAGACTTACTTTACTGTACATTAGAGGAAAACTAGTTTTTCTCCTGCAGAAATGGTAACCAGAGAGAACAAAGTATACAGAAAGGAATCTGAAGCTGGGACAGAAACCAAACCAAACCAGGTATGAGTAGTGTCTCGACTAATTACAGAAGGACATAGGTGGATTCTTGAATGTGCATATGCCCAAGGAACGGCAGATGCATGAACATGGCATGGGCAGTCTGGTCTAGAAGGCATTGCATTCTAATTCATGAGTCATGTGCTGCCTATATGCTGTATTCACAACAGTGTCAAAGAGATTTTATTACTGTATCCAGGGCTATGTATTAGAATTGAGTTGATTCTTAGTGGACTTTGAAGCATGTAAATTGATCTATACAGCATCTAGTGTCCATCTGAACATCGAACTATATGGTTGGCGAAATAGGGAATGAATGCCAGTATACTAGTTAGTTTAGTGAACAGAAACCTTCTCTCTCATGATATTTCTTCCCTTTTTTCAAGTAAATAACAAACTGAGTTGCTCTATTAGTATTTGTTGTCTGTGTATGGCCCTGCTGTGGTCTTTTCTAAAGCAATCTGGAAACTTGCACTTACATTGTAATGTATCTAAGGGAAAACCACCCTAATGCTGATTCTTATTTTTGGTTATTTTAGTGGGAATACCAGTCTGTGGAGGAAAATAATGAAATTAACATGAATTGTTTATCTGTACTAGGGAGGGTGACCTGCCCACTTTGTCCTGCTGAAAGCACTGTACTGTTTCAGCTGTAACTTGGCTGAGTTTGTATAGAAACCTGTTTTTCATCCTTTCATGTGCTGAGTGATGTATGAGGTTTTACTGATTTATATTTTCTGAATTAATAAAGTTCATGTTTGGTCACAGTAGGATAAAGAATGGTAGGATACATAGGGACATGGAACACTGCTGGGATGGTCCCTTACATCATTACACAGGCACATGGAACACTGCTGGGATGGTCCCTTACATCATTACACAGGCACATGGAACACTGCTGGGGTGGTCCCTTACATCATTACACAGGCACATGGAACACTGCTGGGATGGTCCCTTACATCATTACACAGGCACATGAAACACTGCTGGATGGTCCTTACATCATTACACAGGCACATGGAATACTGCTGGGATAGTCCCTTACATCATTACACAGGCACATGGAACACTGCTACTGCTGGCTCTTAAGACTTCTCCATTCATCTCACTACATACGTAAATAAATGTGATTTTTAGCTTTATTGTGTGACATTGGCATTGAAAATGAAATTGAAAAAGTTATATTTCTTGACCTGAGTTTCTTCACTGGAGCAAGTATTTTATATAAAGTCTGAGAGTTAGAGAATTTTCTTTCACTTTCACTTTTCTTAAATCTGGTTCACACAACTACTTGATGCAGGCTATTTTAACTTATTGCTTTATTTTCTATGCATGAAAATAATAAGTGTTTCATATTTTATTTGAATGAAAAAATTTATAGCTATAAATCTTTCATGAAATCTTCAAAAGCTGAGAGAAATTCTTGACAGCTTATGGTTTTCCAGATCCCAGCTGGTTTCAAATTTTGCTGAATCCCCAAAGTGCCTCTGTATCTCTGTGGAGGGAGTCTTCGAATGGTAGCAAGAGTCCTTGAATTACACATTACATAAAAACTACATGGGGCTGGAGAGATGGTTCAGAGGTTAAGAGGATGCTCTTCCAGAGGACCCAGGTTCAATTCCTAGCAGCCACATGGCAGCTAAACAACTGTCTGTAACTATAGATCTAGGGGACTTGTGTAGTATAAAATTTGCCAGCTTAAATATCCATTTCATGGGTTTTTATTGCCCAAGAATAACCTTGTACTCAATATTGATATCTTCACATCACCACTTACTCCCCACCGTGAGGCAACTACTATTCTATTTTCTATAAATAGGTTTGTCTATTTTGAAATTGTTTTGGATCTTAGCCAATCTGACTGGTGTGAGGTGGAATCTCAGTGTTGTTTTCATTTGCATAGAGAAGGTATAATATAACACATAGGTTTGGTTTCTAGCTTCTTTTACTTAGAATATTGCCTTTGACGTCCATCCATATTGAAGTGTAATATTTAAAAAAATCAACTAAAATAGTAACTTCAAAATCAAGTTTAAATCAATGTTTGTGAAGTAGTTGGACATTGCAGAGAATTTATGTCTTAATAGTTAGCATTTATTTATTTTTTTTGAAAAATAAAACTTTATTTGTATTAGTGTTTTTCCTGCATGTATGTATGCGTTCCAGGTAGTGCTCAGTGCTTGTAAAGGCAGAAAAGGTGTTGTTTCCCTCTGAAACTAGAGTTTAAGTCTCCATATGAGTACTAGAGACTAAACCAAGAAACTGCAAACTGCAAGAGCACTGAACACTCCTAACCACTGTGCCATCTTCCAGCCTGGCAAAGGTTTACCGAATACTTATAATGCACTAGTGATTACTGTAAGCTTTCTATATATTAATTTTTAGCATTTCATCATATAGCTTATGCAACTGGCATTATAATTTTTAGAAATGAACAACTTAAGTGATGATTATTTGTTAATTTGTAGAAATTGCAAAGTGTAAAGTTAAAAGTGTACCAATTCATACTCTATATTCAGAGTTACAATATGTGAACTGCTCTAACTTTGTCATACTAGCCTATGAAAATGCCATTAGCTGGCCAGAGATGCTCAGTTGGACTTTTGTAATGATGAAGGCGGCTTATGCCTGTCTATTTGTGATGGTGACTGTTCTATACAGCTATTAGTTGCTTCAGATACAGCACTAATATGAATGAGAAAATACATTTAATATTTTATAGTCATTCATTTTACTTCAGTAACCATACTCTTCTACATCTGACCAAGATACATTGAGTGACTGTACTTACTAAACAACAGAACAGGTGAAAGAATAGACAGAATACATAAACCAGTAGTATTGGGCATCAAAGAGAAGGGTACCATGATACGAGAAACAAATGGACTGTATTGTATTATTACCCTACTTTAATGTATTAAGATGATTCTCAGTCATGAGTCAAGGAGGAGTCACTAGATGAGGACTCTGTGAGTGAGGTACTAAGCTGAGCATGTGGGTGGATCACACTGGACAATGTTCACAGAACAGAAGGCTGGAGTAGAAAGTACTCAGCTCATTATGGATTAGGGCATTGCGGGAGGAAACACTCAAGCCCCATGAGGTGCAACCTTAAAGATTGTTGTTTTAGTTGTGTGCTGGGCATTCAGGCAGTTGTGAGAATAGTTTCACTTCCTATTTGCAGACATTCTAGAACAATCTCAGAGAATGATGTGGTACTGAGTAAAGCACATGCACTCATTAATGGGAGAATTAGCTCGATAACAGTCACTACGCAGTCCGTCCTAAAGGATCTTTTAAAAAGGTCTGAAAAGATAAAGTTGTTCCCAAGTAATTTCTTTGTGTACTAGAACAAAGCTGAAGATTTGTGAGAATTCAGAAATACCCAGGATCCATCAAAGTAAAGCTCAGAATGCCAGGCATCAAGTAAGGAATTTACTACTGAGCAGTGAGAAGCGGACCTTTTGACTTACAAAGATAATCCAGTTCATACCAGGGCAGAACTGAGAACCATTTAGCAGACAAGGACATTGAAAAGTCTTGTTTGAACTAAATCCTATAGTTCAAAATAGAGACATGGAAGAGAGGATAAAAGTCACACTTTTAGAAATGAAAGTTTACTGTTATAATTGTAAATTATACATCTTGCAAGAAAAATCTTAATGACTGTCAATGTAAAACAGTTTGAAAAGCAGTCCAAAATGAAAAATATAGAGAAAAAAAAAAGAGATTTTTTTTTTCAGAATAAAAGATTGCAACCATGAATTCTGGGCAAATTGCAGATAATCTAGTATTATGAAATTAGATTTTCTGATGGAGAAGACAGCAGAACAGAAAAAAAAAATGCTCAATAATGAGTGAAAGGTTTCAAGTGTGATTGAGACTGCAAACTTAAATATTCAAGATACTTAATGGAGCCCCAGTCCAAACAAGTTGTTATAGGTAGAGGGTCACTAGAAAGCACATCACAGTCTACAGTGGAAAGGGCAATTAAAGGTGACCCACCAAGCTAGAGTTCTATACCTAGCAAGAATAGTTTTCCAGCCTGGCAGTGGTGGCGCCTTTAATCCCAGCACTTGGGAGGCAGAGGCATGTGGATTTCTGAGTTCAAGGCTAGCCTGGTTACAGAATGAGTTCCAGGACAGCCAGGGCTATACAGAGAAACCCTGTCTCGGAGAAAAAAAAAAAAAAAAAAAAAAGAAAGTTTTCCAAGTAGAGGAAACAGTTCAGACATAGTTTCAAGGAAAATCGATTAAAAAAATGCGATGTTGAATTTGATGCACACCTGGGGTTTGGTGACAGCAGTGGCATGAAGACAGCTGGGGAGAAAGGGATGGGAATGTGCCCTGTAAAGTTCCTGTAATGGGACAGTGTGATGGAGATGTGGATTAGAAATTCAAAGATACTACAAAAAATGCCAAAATAGGCAACCAGTGAAAAGAAGTAGCACCATTAATTCTGATAATTGGAAAAAAGTAAACAAGAAAATAGAAGGGGCAGTATTGAAGATATTTTTAATCTAAATATACTAGTAGGTACATGAAATATATAAACAGTTCAGATAGTCCAATTAAGAGATAGATTTTTACCAAAAAAAAAGTGCTGCATGTAATATTCCATGCCTTGAATCCTAGCACTTTGCATGTGAATGCAAAGGCAGGCAGATCTCTAAGTCAAAACCATCCTGGTCTATTATATTTTCCTCAAAGTAACTACAAATTCTGTCTTTTTAAAAGATGTATTTTATGTATATGAGTGCTCTATCTTGTATGTACACCTGCATGCTAGAAGAGGGCATCAGGTGCTAGTATAGCTGGTCGTGAGCCCCCAGATGGTTGCTGGGAATTGAACTTGGTCCCTCTGGAAGAGCAGACAGTGCTCTTAACTCTGAGCTATTTCTCCAGTCCCCCCATTTTCATTTTTGTTCTTTTCTTCATCAGCTTTTACTAGTTGGAGAATCGTTCACTCATTTGCCTGAGCGTGAGCCCATTGACAGTTCTTGTGCCTAATTTGCACATTGTGCTTGTTAACAAAAGCACACTTTACCTTTTTCACCATGATGTTAGAGAGATCCTTTTTGTTGCCATAACTACAACTGGGCTTCTGTTTGTATAATTGCTAATGAGGAAACATCTTCAATCTAGGCTTATTGTGTGTTCTTATGCTAGCTATGCTAGCTATAAGGAGGCCTTTTTGTGGGAGGTAGTTATTCTTTATGCCACAAAAGGTGATTATATTTTCTAAGCTCTTTTTTTTATTATATTGCCTGCTTGTTGGAACTTTCATTACATTTAAATAAATTATGTTGTCCTGATAGTTAGCAGACATGTTGGCTCAACATTTGTATATGTACTGTGTATGTGTATGTTTGTACTTGTATATATGTGTGTTTTATGTATGTATGTATGTATGTATATGCATATGTTGTGTAAGTGTGTGTATACTTTTATGTTTTTTTATATATGTTTGTACTTATATGTGTGTATCTACGTGAATGTATATGTGTATATATGTTTGTGTATATTTGCATGTGTGTATCTACATATGTGTTTATGTATATGTTTGCATATGTATGTATGTGTGTGTTTGTATTTATACACATGTGTATCTCTGTGTTTGTGTGAAAGCCCCTGTACTCAATATGGTTACTTTTCATAGCTTCTTAGACTTTTTCTACTTGTGAATACCTTTCTCCTGAGAAAAATATCTAGAAACCAATAATAAAAGTAAAATGTTTACTGATTATAAATCATAAAAACATATTTAAGAACACTTCTTGGGTATACATAGAACTTTTATCTTTATTAAAGACAAGAATAGTTCCATACTTATCAATGGACTTGCTTTTTTACATAAAGAATTAAAATTTGAATTTTTGATATTAAGGGCACAAAGCATAGCAATATTTTCACAGTTAATCAATATTTTGATTTTATAAGTATCATTTCTGATGGTTTGTTTTGTATAAATACATAGTATAAAACCATAGAAAATGTGTTTGGGGTCATTTTAGAAGCTGTTGTGGATTCAATTCTAATCCTAATGAAAAATTTATTGGTCAAGTATGAGGAAACTCAAGTTAGAAAGTCAAGCAGAAATTTTCTAAGTCGAGCACTCTAACATGATAAGATACTAAACTTACGTATTGAAATATGATAGTAGGAAAATATTAGAAGACATTTTTAATGATTAACCTGGCTAAGTACCAGAAATATCTCATATTAATATATATTTGATTTTGAGTTAAATATTGGTTGTTGCACATTTAGAAAACTTTTACTGTTGTCGAATTTTGTCAGTTACTTCACATAATATATAATTCTGATCCGTAGTTTGAGGATCTGGGTTCTTATAGGCAAGTTGTACAGATGTTCATTGTTGAACCCTGTTCTCACCCATCTAGTCTGTAGGAATCCTCTGGGTATATATGTTTGTTAATAGCTTTGTGTATATAGTTGGCCTTATGTATCAATGGGTCCCATATCTATGAATTCCACCAACTGCTGGTTGAAATATTAACAAAATTTGGTAAACTCTCCTGAACATATAGTCTTTTTCTTTTTATTCCCTCAAAGATACAGTCTAGCATCTATATAGATTGAATTTATGTTTTACTGCCTACTAGTAAGTAATCTGGAGATGATGTTAAATTTGAGAATATGTATGTAGTTCATATTCAGATAGTATGCTATTTTATATAAAGATTTGATCATTTACGGATTTGTATATCTGTGGGCTAGTTGGCTGGATTATTTTTAAAATCAGTCTTTCATAGGTACTGAGTGAAGATTCTATATATGCCACATTCTAAGTATAATTACATATGTTTACAAGGCCATTACTGCCTCTGTGCAGCATATTTGAGAGGTACATAATCTGGTATGTTGATGTACATTGTGATGGGATCTTCTGTGTCATTTCATTGCATGAAGCCTGAGATTTAATAGTGGGTCATTTGCTTTTGTCAGTTATAGGTGACGTCAGTCAGTACCTTGTGCCAATAATCCGTTTCCTCCTCGTTGCAGGTCCTTTTGTTCTGCATCACAGCGGCCATGTACATGTTCTTTTTCAGGTATGCTCTGTTCACCAATTTATTTCAGTATCAAACAGTATCTAATTCCTTTCAACTAAAGTATTCCCTCCCCCAAGTCATTATCTCCAGTGAATGGCATGGATTCCTGCTCACCTAACCCAAGAGTTTAAAGGTAAATCCTACTTCTTTGTTAGTAAAAAAAAATAGAAAGATTAAAAACAGTTTTGGAGGAATGTGTTAGTTTGACTCAAATATGAATACAAAGGGTGTCTGTCACTTTATATGGCCAGAGCGATATTGACAATGATTCTTGATTAGGGAGAATCTATCCTTCATAATCTTCACTTTCAGCCATATTAATCAGTTTGCATTTATAGTCCGCATATGATACTCCTTTAGATAATTTTCATTGACTTATTGGTGTTCAATCATAACAAGAATGTTGAAGCTTTAACATTTGTCCTTAGTTGACACAGGTAGTGGCAGACTTGTAGTAAGATGTAGTTTTAAATAAATTAAATCATACAGAATAGAAATAAGGATTTATTACCAGAACATCCTAACGAATATTTAATAAAGCACAGCATGATAATTTTAATTTAGTTTTATTTTTTCAAAACCAGTCTATGAGAACAGAAAATTATGATGTTGCTGTTGCCAGGGTATCAGATAGAAAGAAAATAATAAAGCTATGTGACAGGAATGACTTCATCTTCAAAGAGCTGGTAAAGATGCAGAGGATTTTATAGCAGGTATTAGTGATAGAAAACATTGGAGCTTTGTGGTATTTAGGACATGTGTCCTCTCTTCCTCCTTTTTTTTTTGGTCTTTCTTCCTTTGGATTCCCTGTTTTGATTGAACGCAGAGCCTGGGCAGTGCCACGGCAGTCCTCTGCTCTGATTCCCTACACCCCTCTCAGATTCACTCTGTCTGTGCCCTGCTGTTGTACTTTGTAGTACACTGGTTCTTGTGCTTTAATAAATCTAATTTGGTAAGCTGAATTAGAAACCATGAACATTGCATTTCTTCAGTTTCCTCAGACTCTCTTATTTTCATCAGTGATATTATGATGATATCACTGTAAAAAAATTCATAGTCTGCCTATAACTTTGTGTCCTGACTAGTCTGATGATATACCATAGCTATCAGGAAAATCAGTTTCCAAAATGTCGCAAAGTTAGAAAAGCTACCTTTGTTGCCATGCATAGAGTAAAGTACCATGGAAAGTAAATGTCCTTCTTGTGAAAATCCTAACAGGCCATAAAGGAAACAATTCTTCCCAAAGTGACTGATCAGTGTAGCAAGTATGTTAATGTTTAACATTTCTTAGTCATAGAAGCCTGTGGTTTAAAAGCATATTGCATATTGAATACATAGATAAATACGCAGTTTTTTGCCTGGTTGTAGGAAATTATATTTTGAAAACTGCTGCCATTAGCCTAGTATTTTTGGTGTAGAGAGAAAATCAACCCTATAAATACGTGTTTTGGTGCAGAACTACAGAACCGTTCCTGCCTCACTTACAAATGTCTGAGGTAAAAACAACAGTTTAAAATACTTTCCAGAAGTCTCAATACAAGGTTTAGGAGCCAAGATAAACACTTTCAATTTTCTGAGGAAAAGGGGCTATTTTTCTCCCAAAAGAAGTTCTGTCACTGAATTCGTAGTGTTCTTGGCAGAAGTCCGTTTGAATAATTCAGCAAGGGGATTGCTAAATGGTAAAAATATAGCCCTTTAGAAAGTACTACAACCAAACAAAACAGTGTTCTGTGCTTTCCTGTACCCTGGCTTGTGTTTGCAATGAATAGTTATTTTGCACGGCATTTGGTAAATCGAATGGCATTTTAATATAAACACAGGTATTTGTGGACATATTTATTCAATTTATTGTTAGTATTTTAAAGCTAATTGCATAAAATTGGATAATTAAATATAAAGTGATATTGTCCTCAGGTCTACTTTTAATGGTTAATGTCTTTTGGCAAGAGGATAAAGGAACATTTTTATGTGCCAGTAAATCATCTTATATTTTTATCCTGATGTATAACTTGGAAAGAGGAAACTGAGACTCATTTCAATAAAGATAAAATGTACCGTTGTGATTTTCTTTTTAAAGAAAGATCTTGAGTGAGTAATTTCATATTTTTTTTGATGAAATCCATGTCTCTGATGTGTGAATTTACTTAAAAACACTTGAGTTTGGTATTCAAAACTCTGCTTACCTAAATACCAAATGAAGCACTTCACTTTCACGGGTCTCTTAGTAGATTTTTAAATGGTTTTTAACATACATTATCTTGTACATGGTGATTGTGATTTTTCCATAGGATTTTCCACAGGTGTATGTTAAAATGGAATCCTGGAAAGCTTTAGATACCTGGTTTGGGGGACAGTAGCAGTTGGCAGTTGTAGTTTTATTCTTTTTGCTAGCTGCCTGACTAGTGATGGCATCTGGATTTTATTGATCCTAACTGCTATGGATCTCAGTGGAGATTCAAGTACAGAGAGGATGAAGCATGTTTTGAAGATGCTTTAAAAGGGTGTTCTTCAAGTGTCCCACTAGACATTCCTGATGCCTTGCCTTTTCTGTTCTACTGCTTAGTCAGTATGCACACACTTGTCCTGAGGGCATGGTCTGCTGCTGCCAGTGTGGGCTAAGTAGAAGTAGGAGGTAAGAACTGATAGAAAGTTTTATCTTCCACACATTGGTTATATTCAAGCATATATTAGTGGTTAAAGCAGTGCAAGTATTTGAAAACGAAAAAGTCACCAGACACACCACTTTGTTCTGGCTGTAGCCTCAGTTGGCCTGGAGTACCCTGCAGCTTATGTAGGCTTCAGACTTACAGCCATCCTCCCATGCCAGACTCCTGTTTGTGAGGATTTCAGACATGAATCACTATATCAGATTTAGGATCAAGATGTTTTTATTGTTGAATGGAAACTTTTTTATTTGAAACATGAAAGAATCAACAAGAACCACAGTCAAATATCTAGTACTTAATCCTATTGAAAAATAAAATTAGGGTCTGGAGAGATGGCTCAGTGGCTAAGAGCACTGACTGCTCTTCCAGAGGTACTGAGTTCAAGTCCCAGCAACCACATGGTTGCTCATAACCATCTGTAATGGAATCTGATGCCCTCTTCTGGTGTGTGTGTCTGAAGAGATTGACAGTGTACTCATATAAATAAAAATAAATAAATCTAAAAAAAAGAAAAAGAAAATCAGGAACGATGATTAAACATGAGTTTCTTATCATCAGGTGTCTGTGTATGAAGAGTGCCGCTACTCTTTAAAAGCAAGTAAACAGCGCCATTTCTTTAATTAAACATAGTATCTCAGAGTAATATAACTTGGTCACAAGTTGTGAATACTAGCTGGAAATTCTTCCTGCCTGCCCCTGTGGAGGCAACAGTGAGGTCAGCAGTTTGCTTAGGCATGTAGCCTGTAAAGGTTGGCATAACCTTAATCCACATATTATTTATGTCCATATGAGGACACACTGTGTGTGTATATGTGTGTATGTGGTGTGTGTATGTGGGGTATGTGTGTGTGTGTGTGTGTGTGTATGTGTGTGGTGTATTCCTTATTTTTTCTGCCACTTGTTGAGTTTTGGTCAGGCACATACACAAAGCCATTTTCATCATTCTCAGGCATAGATTTAGTGTTTGTATTTAAAGGAACATGCTGTTTGCTGCAGACTCTCTCTCCAGTAAAGACATTTTCACAAGCTTACCTTTCCCTTCTACAAGTAAAGAAGTGTTATTCTCATTTTCACTTGTTTTAAACTTACATGAAGGTCATTTAAATATCAGTTAGGTTCTGGTTTTTAAAGCATCATTTGAAACTATACAAAACTGACCTTTTATTGGTATGTATTTAGCTTTAGATATTTTAAGTTCTTCTTATAGGCTAGAATTTTCTCTAAGTTATTAATTTTATTGTTCCTTGTAACAATACAAAAAGTGATTTTCAATGGGAGCATGTGTTAGGTCATGGGAAAAAAAGTGAGGATTTTTGTATCATTAATTTTTAAAAATAATTTTATTTCTTGAGATTATAATGTAATTAAATATTTTCCTCTTCTCTATCCCTATACCACTCAGTCTTGGGCAACATGAACCATCATTTGATAGCTTGACTTTAAGTAAACTGATGTTACACTCTATTGATTATCTTCAATTTATGCTGATTCTGATTTTGTTTTGAACAGCAGTGGGTTTGCTGTCCTGTGTTTACTGAGGAGGATTTCACTGTGGGATAGTTGAGCTACTTGCCACTCATCAGATTTGAAATGAATGGAAAAGCACAGGAAGGAGTTACACTAACATCACGCCTCACTGGACCACACTCTAATCATAATCATTTAATAGGACACTACAGAACAGCATAGCAAAATACAAATGCTTCAGTTTTTTCTTAAATACTTGTAAAACTTCATGTGAAATATACGTTTGAAGATGCATTTTTTTATCCTCTATAGATTCAGTGATGGCATATATTTTTGAACTGAGTCCAAATTCAACTGAAAGTCACAACAAAATGAATATTTTTTTATCATAATAATTTTTTAAATTTATTTATTTATCTAGGTGGAGGAGTGTGTGTGTGTGTGTGTCTATGTGTGTGTGTGTGTGTCCATGTGTAGACCTGAGGACAACTTAGAGAAAGTTGGTTCTTTCCTCACTATATGGGTTCTGGGTATCAGGCTCAGGTTGTTGAGTTCGGAGACAGGCACCTTTCCCCACCAAGCCATCTCTCCAGTTCACCTTGATCAGTTTCAGGTACAGGCTTCGTTTCTGGGATGTGGCTGAGTCACAGAACCAGGGAGGTGTTTGCTTGTGAGATGAGCTAGTAGACGTGGAAGATGCTTTTAAGTTCTGAACTTTCAACCTTTTCTGCCTGGCCCTCCCTAGGAGACAGGAAAAGTGAGTCTCCTCCCATTTTTTACATTTGTCCATCCCGGCACCTCTTGGTACTGATCATACGAAGATGATTAAATGGCAACCATTGCCATATTTCTGTCTTTTGAAAAATGCAGAATAAAAGATATTTTTGCCATCTGGGGATGCTCAGGAGATCAGGGTCTCAGCTGCCCTTTGTGCTTCTGCTGTGACAAGCATGTATGTAATCCTTGATGAGCTGGGACTCAGTCACATACCACAGAGGACTGATATTAATACTCAGGTGACAGAAAGCAATTGGACTGACACTTGATTTCTGTGATGGCTCATATTGGGGGTACAATGCCATCCGAATTCTGTTTGTTCTCCAGATGTTAAAAATGCCCCTTGAATTGCATAATTTCACATTTAATTATTGTTATTAAGTTTCTTTGAAAGGTATTTAGAGAAAACATCTGTCTTTGTTTATAAACCACAGAGAAATGGCCAGTGATGCATTGTAACACCTAATGTTCACTGACCACCCTGTCATTTTAAGTGTGACAGATGTGTCATGAGAACATTCTTGAACTGAATTAAATTTGTTACTATTGCCTTATCTATTATTCATAATATGTTTTCAGAAAAGGCCTGTTGGTATTTATGATCATTTCCAGTTTTTGTCAGTAACTGATTGCTTTATAAAATATATGCATATTTCAGTTGAAAGTTTATTGATACTGGCTATGCATCCATTGAGGTAGCTCAGCAGGTGAAGGAATTTGCCATGAAGTCTGATGTCAGTTCCTGTGACCTGAATGGGGAAAGGAGAGACTGATCTCCACAAGTTGTCCCCTGGCCTCCACAAGTGTATACAGACAAAATAATTCATTTTTAAAAACTAGCTGTGCATTTAAGAATTCTGGCTGTTTCATATGTACACTGTGCATCTAGCTTTAAGCTCACTAATATAGTCGGTTGCCATTCAAATTCAATCTTCCAAAATCTATGGTAGGTTAATTTTTGTTAAATATTCTATTTATTAGCTTGCAGACTTTTTTGTTTGTTGCTTGCTTTGTATTAAAGTTCATTTTGTTGAAAAGTAATTGGCGAGACCTGAAGACAGCTTTATGAAGCGTGATGGCATGGTGGTTTTCAAATTCATAGACTAGTAATTTCAAAAGATAGGTCACCATGGAGAATACAGTTTTACATTGTTATTTCCCATATCAAATTGGTCATAGTACTAACAAATAGTAGTTGAAATATGAAACTTTCCCATAAGAAACTGGAACTTTTCTAACAGCTGTTGTCATGAAAGATCGACTAGAAATTTACTGTGTATTCTAACACACTGGCTGCCATCATCCTCCTGTCAGTCCTTTCTTTTGGAATTCTACTTCCATTGTGTTTAGCCCTGACTTAGTTTTTCTTGTTCAATCAAGAATTAAGTCGCTACCGTTCTGTTCACATCTACCCAAATAAAGCTTTTTATAGGTAAAAGAACCTTTTCCAAGTGTAAGCCTTTTGGTTAATTGTCGTTTCTGATACTCACTTCTGAGTCTACAGCTCTGATGCTGAGCTCTTGACCCTGCTGTTTCTTTCTCCCAACTCACTGTATTCTCTGATTCTTGGGCTTGAACCTTTTGTTTGAATTCAGCATCTCTCCTCAGCAGCTTCTCTCCTCTTCCTCCTTTCTCTATCAGTTTCTCTGTGCAAGGGACCTAGCATATGCCATCTGTAAGGTGAGTTGGCTTTATACTTCCACCATCCATAGTTTGTTTCTGTGCCTAAGTTTATTCAGAGGACATTAATTTTAAAGTGCTAGTTTACCCTAATTAGGATCTGTCTGTACTGTCTTTGTGTTGGTGACACCATTACTGCAGAATGGTGCCCAAAACTTAGTTTCTGGATGTGTAACTGAAGTGAAAGAAGTTGTAACAGTTAAGCAATGGATGAATTCAGTGAATCTAGGAGCAGATACTTGTTTGAGTTTTATCATCTTTAGAGGAATTATAGCTAATGGGGCCTTTAAAGAGCCTGTATGCCTATTGTGATGTAAATGGCGCACAGTGTCAGTCTTTGTCTCCTGGAGCTTCAGTGAAACCATTTGCCTTTGTGGCTGAGAAGGCCTTTGAATGGTATACTTGATAACAAAAAGTTATATCAGCTAGCTAGTATTTATTGAGTGCTTATTATGTACAAGGCTCTGCTTTATAAATATTCTTGGAATAAACCTTGCCACAATTTAAAAAGAGTAGGTACTGAATGTACTGTCTTACAGATGAGGAAATTGTATAATGTAAGAAATTGTGTGATGTGCCAAACTAGAAACAAAGCATAGATTCGAATTTTGTTCTCTCCATCCTCAGAGGCTGTTCTCATCATTGTTTGTTTAGTTAGCTAACAAAACCAGCACTTCCCAGTGTTCTAAACCATCACCTAAAATATATGAAATATGTCAGCATATTTTTTGTATGCATATGCTGCTCAAAGCTAGAGGCAACTGGCCTAGAGATTCCATTTGGGCATGTTAGAAGCATGCCTTCTCTCCATCATCAAGCCTATTCTAACTAAGAAGGGGACTAGGATCTACTTATTATCCACACTAGTACCTCCCTGGAAAAGAAATGGTGAGAGACAGATGCCACGGCACAGCGAGACAAGTACACTTGGTCCCCATATTTCCATGGGTCATCTGGTAGGGCTTGAAAGAGCTGATATTTTCTCAGTTGGGTTATGTTCCTTTCTGTGACTTCTTGTTTTTTCTTCTTTTCATCCAAAAGTCCATTTTTTTTAATGGCACTAATCACACAAAATTGATTTTACTTGGGAAATGTTTTTTTAGCATGTCCTTTGGTAACTGAAGGGAATAATACCATCTGTACATAAATTATATGGCATGTGCTATGTGGTCTTGTGAAACAGTGGCATGCTCATATTACAACAAATCTAATTCACACTGTAAATGTCTCAGCATGGAATATGACAGATGCTTCATTTATAAGTGGTATTGAAGAAGCCTTTAAAGGTCATTTCATCATAATCATAATTTATCAGAGAGAGGTCAGGGGCTGGAGCTAAAGATGACATATAGACAGAGTTGCAGCATCAGGAAACAGTGGTTAGAGGTGTATGTTGAAAAGAGAGGGAGGCTTAGGGGCATGGTGGAGAGAATACACTGCATTCCTTCCAAACACTACCTTTTTGTCTTCCTTTTCTTAACATCCAGATTTTTCAGATTACTTGTCCATATTTGCCTTTTGCTGTTCTTACCTGTCACTGCAATGTGATCTCCACCCCTTGAGCCTCCCAAATTTCTGTCTCTGATGCCATCAGAAACAGCCTTCCTCTAATGGATATTTACTGTTCCTTTCTTATAAGGCCCCTCAGCTACCTAGGGCATTTCACCCCCTTCTCTTATGAAGCTTTCCCTTAGATTTTCTGAGAGGGTTCAGTCTTGATCTTTTCTCTCTTTATTCTTTCCTCCAACCCCTCTTCATTGACCTGTTTCTTGAATCATCCTTTGTGCATGTATGTATTTGATACTGTGGTTTGGGACCTTAGTGTTTCTCAGTGCTTACACTGTCATTTGGTAAATCGTACATACTTCTGAGCATTCTATTATCATCCATATATTAATGATGCATAGTCTATTTAGGTCATGTTGGTCTCCTAACTTTCAAAGCCACATTTAACTAGTGACATGGTTATTTTACTGCTTCTCAGGCTGAAGCCTTGCTAGTTGGGCTTAGCATCTCTAGTTCAGAGGCTCTACCCCTTCCTGCAACGCTTTGCTTTCCTCCAGATCTCTGTCTGGTAACAGAAATGCCACCCACTGAGCTGTAAATGCAGGTAACTGAATAGCCCCGTGTTCTGCCTCTGTCTCTGCTGTCAGTGCTTAGCTATACTGATCATGCTTTTCTTCCCTCTCTCCCTGCAGTCTGCTTGCGTCTGCCCTCTCCTCTCAGTTCCTTTGTAATGACAGAAATGAACACAAAAACAGTTATGGCCCTGTACTTCAGTTTAAATCTACTCTTTTATGTAAAAAAAATCTCTTTATCTTAATTTATGTTTCTGCAAATCTCTGCATCATAGGATGTACACGTGTGGGTGCCTGCAAAGGTCCAAAAAGAGTACTAGCTCTCAGGGGCTGTGGTTACAGGCAGTTTTGAGTCTTCTAATATGGGTGCTGGGAATAGAATTTAGGTCCCTGCAAGAGTAGCCAGCATTGCTTCTCAACCACTTTTGAGCCTTCTCTCCAGCCCCTAACTCCTTGTAGGCAGAGTGCAAGGCTCCTGGTAGTGTGGTCTGCCGTATATGACTAGCCAGCTAGAGCCCATTGCCTGGATTTGAATAAAACTTACTTGGGGATCTTGGGCAAGTTACTTACCTTACCATTGTGTCATCTCTTCAGTGTATTTAAAGGAAGTTATTCCTAGAGCCTATAGTTATAGCTAGAATTGAATGACCTTTGCCTAATCAGTAGTAATCACTTAATAAAGGTAAATTCTTATTATTGGAATTTTTATCTAATTAATTTTTAAAATTTTATCTAATTAAATTTAAAATTTTTTAAAATCCAGTCTACTGTATGCATAACTTTGAGTTATTTAATCTCTTGTAGCCTGTCTTAATTTATAATGTGATCATAGTTTCCATTTTGCTGATTATGTTGACTGCCACCCACACAAGACTTTCAGTAGGCAGTGGATCAAATTTATTTTTTTCTTTTCTTGTTCAGTAGCATGATCATCATGTTCATATTTGTATATGTAAACTCTGCATATTTAATATCACAGAAATACTGTATTCCACTGAGTGATTCCTCTAAATAAATCTTAGCTTGTAACAAATCAGTCAGTATGTTGTGTGTCACATGTTAATCTGATAATCCAGTCACTGACAAAATGCATTTTTAGATTAATTCTCCATAGCATTGCATTTGAAGACATGGTGCTTCCTTGTCTACAATGCTCCATTGTTGCCACCTGAAATTAGAGGCAGCAATTAGCTGAAATTGCAGCAGAGATTAAAGAAATCACATAATTTTATTCATAATCTAGGTTAAAAACAGTTCAGATGCACTATTGAATTCCCTCTAAGTGATGAAATTTCTGTATTTCATAACACACAGTTGAGACACTGGTGATGACTAAACAACTGTCTGAGTAGAAGCCAGTGGGGCCTCAGCGGTGAGTGCTGGGCTGATGGGAAACCCTACTTCTAAAACACAGGGTTGACAGCACCTGAGGGTTGACTTCTTGATGCATTAGCACAGACACAGAAGTACAAACATGCACGTCTACACACATGATAAGATATTACAGTGTGTTTGACACCATCTGATACCAAAATTTAAGGTTCCAAAGTAATTAAGTCTGCTTTGATTAGCATACCTGGAAAAATAAAAGATTCTATCTGAATGAGAGCACGTTACTATAATTCTAGAACCTAGGAGGCTGAGGCAGAAAGAACACCATGAGTTCAGGGCTAATTTGAACTAACAATGAATTGAAGGCTTGCCTGGGCTACAGTATGAGAACTTGTCTCAAAAACAAATTGTCATTGCCACTATGTCATTTTAATATCACATTAAGCATCAGCATTATGGACAATAAACAGAAGTATGGATGACATAACTATTTAAAACCACCCTCTTAAGACATTTATAAAGGGAACATATTTATTCACAGTAGGAAATGAGGTGCTTGCTTCATAAAGCAGTCACTTGTGTTTAGATTAGAACTTTTAAATTGTAAATTTTACCACACATGAGAAGTGTTGTTATGTGCTCCTGATTTCTGCTGATAAATAATGTCTTAGGAAAATACTCATATTTCCCTGTTTTTCATATTATAATTAGAATACTTTCAATCAGCATAAATGCTTTTTTCTTATTAAAATATTTTATTTTCTTAAAATGTTCGTTTACTTCTAGCATTGGATTTTATTTTAGATTTAAATAAGTATATTCAGTTCTTATAGCACAATGTATAAATTTCAAGTCAAACTAAGTATTATCTTCTACAGTACTAACAATGTAAGTACTCACTATCCAGTCTGTTCTAGTAAAATAAACATAACAGTTGTAAGATGGTAAAATCCGTTAGAATTCTTGATTTAACAAATCTTCAGGATTACTTAATATGTATGATTAAAATTCCTGTCACATAGATATTGTGGAATAAAAATATGATTTACTTGTATGGAAAAATATTTTTGGCATCATCAATTACTGATTAGAACTGGATACCTAGGATATGAGCAAGCATCTGTGTCCATATGTACATCCTGGGAAACAGCCAGGCAGCTGAAATATTTCCTAATAGTTCATTTACTTTCCATTGAGAAAGGATTTCACACTGAGGTCAGTTCTTCTGGAAGGAAGAAATTAGAGCAGAACAAATAATATTTAATCCTCATTTTACAAACCAGTAGTGAGAAATGTAGCTGGGAGCCAACCAAGACTTTCCTTCCTACACAACTGTCCACGATGCTCTTGGCATCTCATCCTCTGGTGGTATATCTGTTAAAATACTTGAAAATATTGCCTGCCAAATTCATTAAAGAGGTATGGAGAAATTTTTGAGTCAGACTAAGCTCCTGTTATTCATGAAGAATTCTGGACTTCCTTTTTATTCAATGAGAATAACTTGGATGCTTTGAGGGCCATCTTATCATATGTCACTCAGACAGAGTACTTATTCCTCCTCCCCTTGCCTCCTGCACTGAGTCTGTCATAAGAGCAAACTTTAATAGGAGTCTTAAGACCTCCAGAAATAGTTGGTATCTTTGATAAAATAGATAAATATTCTTTCAGATACATTTAACCACAGCTGCCATTGTGGCATAGTATTTAAAGTAAGTGAGATGCGTAATCAATCTAGCAGTAGTGTTAGATGTCTTCTATCCTATTCCAAATCCTTGCAGAAAAAAGATGACACCTGTAGTGTTTCTCATTTCATCTCCTCCTTTAGGCTTGTTATTAGCCAGTGTGTAGAAAATAACAGAGATAGTCATAATACTCAGTTTTTCTCCCATTGGGTACCTTCTCTGTTTATTTAGATGTTCTGTAAGATGCTAGTAAAGTCATTTATCGTTTCATGATTTAATGCGTAGAAGAGTCCTCAACTGTTAACTGAAAATGTGGATCTTTTGATGAAAGATTGGGTTGAAAATGTTTCTGTTTCTTAACAGACTGAATATTTTCATGACTCAGAATAATAAAATGGAAATATTTACTTTGAGGATAAGCCAATTTATATATTGTTGGACATAACACAGACCACCCAGGCCTGGACTCTACTGTTTATAGTTAAGGATCTTAAATGTCCATATGCTCTTGATGAGTCAGACCTATCTCTGTTCCAACTAGAAAGTTTTCTGTCTGCAAAGGGCAATGATCTCACCTTCCCCACCCTCATTCCTACCCCTAGCTAGTAAAATTCTGTCAAGCAGATTATTTCATTTCTGCAAGCAAAGGGCTTCTTTGCAGCTCGGTAATGATAACACTGCAGGGCTTCTTCTCTCAAAGGACAGATGTGTAATATAGTTGGAACCACTGGAGTTATACTTACCTTCAAGGTAGTTCGGATACATGTGAATATATATGTATATATCTTACTGGGTTATTTTTGTGAAATTTGAGGTCTAATGTGAAGCTTCATTTTCCTTTATCCTTGTTTACAAAATTTTAGATTTTTGTTTTTAAAACTTTTATTAGTTCTATTTCTTCAACATTTCTATTGAGTTTCCTCTTCATGCCCTGAACTGACTTCAATAATCATTCAGGTTTATTTGTGTTCTCTCTGAATTATTCAGAGGTTTAATTGTGTTTCGTTTTTACTCAATCTTCTTAAGACTACTTGTTTTCATTCTCTATATGAGCTTTCATCCAAGTCACTCCCACTGCAATCCTAGTCCATAGAGGTGACACTGTTTCCACTTTCTCATACTTCTTAGTTTCTGTACTGGAATTTGTACGTCTGGGATTAGCTCACTGACAGAAGGTTTTTCTTTCTTTTCTTTTCCTTTCCTTTCTTTTCTTTTCTTTTCTTTTCTTTTCTTTTCTTTCTTTTCTCTTTCTTCTTTTCTCCTTCCTTCCTTCCTTCCTTCCTTCCTTCCTTCCTTCCTTCCTTCCTTCCTTCCTTCCTTCCTTCCTTCCTTCCTTCCTTTCTTTCTTTCTGTTTGGTCCGTTCTTTCAGCTGAGATATTTTCACTGTCATATGAGATTAAATTTTAAAGTTTTGAGTTGTTCTGTCCCCATGGACCCATTGGGGTTTTACTTCAGTAGCTAAACTCCCAGGTCACAATCTTTTAGGAAAGACATTTGGTATAATCCACTGTGGACTACTAATTGCAGAAGCAGCAACTACAGCTGGACAGGCCCAATATTTGAAGATCATAATAGTCAATTACTGACTCAACCCTTTAACTCCAGTAGCTGTTGGGGTGAAGGTACGTGTAGACTCAGGTAACTGGTTGGCGAGATTAGGAATGGAAGTCTAATTATAGCTGAGAAAGGAATGAGATGGCAGGTAGATGGATGGGTAAAGCTGGGGTGGTTGGTGTTCGCATTAACAGAGTTTCAGCATCATTAAAGCTATGGAGAGTTGGAGCTAAGAAGAGGACAGAATAGGCAAGAGAGTGGAAATGAGTTAGGAATTCAAAATGTATGAGTTGTGTGTGGAATAATGGAGTATTCAGTAAAAGGTCCAAAATCTTACAGAACAGTCATAAAACCTAATTAGCCAATATATAAAGAAGCAAAGTAATTAAGAGAATTTATGCAAGAGTGAAATTTTTATTTAAAAGACAGTAAAATAGATTTTTTTTCTTTTTAGAAATTACAGCATCAGTCAGCATCCTCTCACTGTGATTTATTTAGCAGACTGAACTGATGGGGAAGGGAGAGCAGTTGTGGTTCCAGTTCAAACCTGTTAAACCAGATTTGCTGGCATGCATTTATCCTGATGTTTGAACCAGTTAACTTTGTGGGTAGGGTTTCTACTCAGCTGTCAGCGGGTGTCAGCTTTTCTTTGGGTTTTCCCAGCCTTCAGCATGGACTGATGTGTTGAGGAAATGCCCAGCCATTATTCTGTATGTAGTGGATGGCCATCCTTCCACCAGTTGGGTTTCAGTTGTCTGAGGTTCGTATGTGGTCATGTCTGTGCTATTGTGTACCATTTCAGCTGGAAATGTTCATTTTACCAGGGTTCTGGCTCTCTCTCTGTTCACTTTAGTATTGTCTGTGTAGTTGCAAATCAGGCGCATTCACTCACTTGTCCTGAGTTCAGCAGCTGCTTCTTAGTTCCTACCCTACCACCCACCCCCATTTTCTTTTCTAGACAGTTGCGAGGCACTTCCTTCTTGGAGCATTTCTTCCATGTTACCCACAAAAATCTTACTTTCTGGTTTGTGGATCACTGTTCAGTGTCCCTTCCCACACCCCTTGTTATTACTTGTCTCTGTGCCCAATTTAGCCTTTGGGTGCATTTCCCCAGCCTTCCTTTCTTGGGAACTGGTGTTGTGGTAGGAGGAAGTGTCCTTGGCAGTCCCTGCTGTCCTCAGTACCATGTGCCAGAGACAGTGGGGGTATCCTCTAAGTGCTGCTTTGGGGAGATCTTTGGTTTTAAATGTCATTGCTTATGATTATGGCTTTTTGAGCTGACTTTTCATTTATTTCTTGGACCAAGGAAGTTTCTATTTTCCATTTTACCCACAGTCCTTTCATCTGGTTTTGTTCAAAGACCTTTTTTGTAATTCTTGATAACACTTGACTTCAGGAGTACTTGAATATGCCCGTTCTGCCCCACTTTCGGGGGCCACTTTATAACTGCCTGGAGCTGCTGCTCTGGTCCGCCGGTCAGGGTCTAGCAAGAGAGAGAGTGGGGAGGGGCAAGAGACTCAAAGAATGGAGACAAGACAGAGTCTGATCAAGTCTCATTGATTGAAAGAAAATCCTGGGTATTTATACCCTTTACCACTTGTCTTTTCCTCGTGGACAAGCATAGCCGAAAGCACTACGTCATGTGTCTTGGCAGCGTGGATACCACGTGCGCCTAGCTAGCAGTGTGGAGACCACGTGCTCCTTTGCAGCTGGGGGGCACCAAATAACAAAACAAGATATGGGAGAAAAACATGATGTTTATCAGAGTGTGCTCAGCTGTTGTAGGCTGTTGAAATCAAGTCTCTTGTCAGGGTATATGGCCTGAGATAGCTGCAAAGATGATAGCCCCTTTCTGCTCAAAGTTGGCTCCCAACAAGTACTGTACTTTCTGTTGCTTTTGTTTGTTTTGTTACACTTTCAGCTCCATCTTTTCTCCATTGATAGTTTTGTTTTGACCACTGATTACCCCCTTTAATGAATGGGGATTATAAAATAATAGAACAGACCTCTTATTTAAATGCTCTGACTTATCATGGAATAGTGCTTTAAGTCCACTGTGAAAATGTGTAAGTTACAAACACAGTCCATCCAACCTCTGCAATGTTGTAGCACAGTTCACTCAGAGCATGGGTGTTTTCTATTGGGACTCCAAGGCTCCCTGGGAAATGAGGCTCACCTTCCTTACTCAGCATCAAAGGAGACTTGCATACTGTCTTATCAGTAGTCAAGGGAAAGATGAAAAGCTAAAATTTGAGTTGTGGTTCATTTTAAATGCTATAGTAATCCATCAGTGTTAAGGACTGTTTCACTGAGCATAAGTCATTGCTTGGAACTGGAACTAATTTTTAAAACTGTAATTATTAAAAAAATAAATAAAACACTTGAATACCAAGAGAAGAAAATGCTACAAATGCCAGGAAAGACGTTCAAAGGAAAAAGAAAAAAATAGCTTAAAATGTACTGAATGAATACCTACCGTATTATAGGCTATGATCTTGATAGATGATTTACACACAACCTTACTGTATTTTATTCTTGAAACCATCCTCTAGAGTCGTGTTTCTCAACCTTCAGGTTGAGACCTCTTCAGCATATTTGTATCTCCAACAATATTTTCATTGTGATTCATAGCAGTAGAAAAATTACAGTTATGAAGTAGCAACAAAAATACGTTTATGATTGGGGGTCAGCACAACAGGAGGAACTATAGTAAAGGGTCAGACGTTAAGAAGATTAAGAGCCACTGCACTCTACAGGTCTGCTCACTCTACTCTATGGAAATTGACTAACAGGCTCCAACTCATGCATCTGAGACCAGGCTGTACAGTGCAGCAAGACTCCTCCTCTAGCTACTGTAAAGCTCTAACTAGAGGGGCTGGAGAGGTGGCTCCGCAGTCAAGAGTCCTGAGTTCAATTCCCAGCACCCACACAGAGGCTCACAACTGTCTATAACTGTTGTCTCACAGCATCCAGTGTGCAAATCCAACATCCCTCTTCTGGTGTGCAAATGTACATGTAGACAAAACATCCATCTGCATAAAATAAATAAATATTAACAACAACAACAAAATCAACTAAAACTAGGTGGCTGGAGGGATGGGCTAGTGGTTCTGAGCACTTCCTGGGGCTGGAGAGATGGCTCAGTGGTGAAGAGCACTTGCTGCCCTTGCAGAGAACTAGAGCTAGCCCCTGCATCTGGCACCAGAGAGCTCATGCACGTATGTGTAGAGATACGTGTATTTGCACAAAGTAAATAAAGTTAAAGGCCTCAAAGGTAATAGGCATGTCAAAAATTTTCTTTTGTTCTGTTTGGTTTCTTATTGTTTTATCTTACCTCTCTGCCATTGTTTGATAAATTGTGTACTTTGGACATTTGAGTTTCTTACTAATTATGTAGAGAGAGATGGTTTAAATAAAATAAATGAAAATCAGTGCTTTAAATATGGATATCAGACATGAAGTCTCTGAAGTGTATTTTGTTGTTGTTGTTGAAAGGCTTTCAGATCAGTCTCAGTTGAGAAAGGTTTTGCTGCCTGAGCTAGAAATTTCAGCAGGACTTGCAACTCTGAAAGCTGCTCAACTCTGAACTGAAACACTTCCCAACTCCTGGTTTGTTTCCCACATTCCCTCAGGGCCAACACAGGCTACTCTGCCAGCTGCTTCATTATAAATCTGTGAGTTATGCCACAGCTTTCAGGAATAAATCCAGCCTTATTTGTCATATCCTCCCAAATGTGGCGTAAAACAGTTTCGGCCTGTTTTTCCCTCAAGGCTGTCTTCCCTGGTGACATGGTTCAGCTTCTTTACTTCCCAGTGGGCCTCTGTTACATTCTCCCTCCTGAGACTGTGCCAAGCCGTTCTCACCTTCACACTTTGTGTTTTGTAACAAGAACCAAAATATACTGAGTATAATAGCCTTGTTCTCTAAAGCACAAAGCCTCTATGGCAGAAATTCCGTACAGACCCAGATGTAGAGTGCTGTTTTTCAGTTCCATGTCCGCTCATTACAGAAGGCTGAAGATGTTTACATTACCGTAGTAAAGGAACTAGATTCTGATGAAGCCTCCTCTATTTAGAGATACATTATTACATTGGATACTTGTATTTAAAGAAATAAACCAGAATCGTTGTTGTCTGGTAAGCTCAGTGGGGCCTTTGCTGTCCTAACTTGATTCTCCTTTCTGTCTCCTGGGTTCTTGCCTCTGAAGCATAACTTCCCCATTTCTACAAAATGTACAAGTAGAATAAGGCGTGGCTCACAGTCAAAAGTAAATTCCTGTGTTTAAGACTAGCAACCAGTACAGGCATTTTGAGTCCAAAGCCTGCCTATCAGACACTTGGCAGGTGGGTGAACCCAGTGTTCTAGCAAAGGCCTTTGACTGTAAGAATGTGGAGTGCTGTTGCCCAGACTGTGAGAACACATCACTCATAAGATTGGATTTGTGTCTGACAGGATACTAAAACCTCAGAAACAGTCCACACACTCGGATGTCCTGGAAAGCAGTGTAGTTTTCACCATAGTAGAGTCAGAGTGGAAGAGACTAAGCACCTCTAGATTTTAAAGTTTTCACCTCACTTCACTTTTCTCCTGCACCCCACAGAGACCCCTAGTCATGCAGCAAGGGCAATTTGAAATAAATTGCTTTTCTCATTGCATCAGTTTTGGTGTACATATGCAGTAGAAAATGGTGAATTGAAATTGTGATGAGACGGTTTTGGAAGAAGGAAATAGATGTACTTGGAACTCTTTGGAATGTGCTCATAGCTCAGCTTTATCCATCTTAAAGGAGGAAAATAGAAGAGCTCGAATGGTGTATGTGTATACATGCACATGGAAGCCTGTGTGGAGACACAGACACCATCTGGGTAGCTGCTGCTGCTGCTGCTGCTGCTGCTGCTGCTGCTGCTGCTGCGGGAGTGTGAAGATGGAACCCAGCATGTGTCCTATACTAAGCACATGCTGTCTCTTTGAGCTGCACCCTGACTTTTATTAGCATCTAAAAATGTTTTAAATCATTTTGGGGAGTAGGCTTGTTAATGTCCTATGCTATTTTCTTGTTAATTATTGGATAGTATAGTTTTTCTTATAACGACATTGTATGTATATTTTTCCCTTTTGAATCTAGGGAAGTGAGGCCATTTTTCTAAAACTCAGCTTTTTAACAAATGTTGATTGCAGTTTCCCCCTTCACATTCACTATGCTTAACTCAGATAATCCACACACAGAAATGATATAGATAAATCTGGAGCTAGGTAAGCTACCTTGAATTTAAATATTTGAGTACTTAGTTCCCTCACTAGTATTAAATGTACCATTATGTTGAGAGACTGACAGTTATGCAGCATCCTACATAGAATATATAAGGAGATATCTTCAGTGCTCTTTTAAATTAAGTATTCCAATCTGTCAAATACAAATTTAGTATACATTCAATAATAGTGATTTAACCTGAGGCTTAAAATCAAATTGGGACCATATCAAGTTTGAGTGAACCATGAACTTGCAGCTAATACCCTGTGTCAGGAATTTTAAGTTGTAAAGCTTTTCATTTTGCATTGATTTATTTAATCTGTATGTATATGTGTGCAAGTGTGTGCTATTGTGTGCTTAGAAGGGACATATCTATTGTATTTCTATCATGGGTACTAGAGATTCAACTCAGAGCATCATGCTTGGCATCAGCTATCCTTGCTGAGACATCTCACTAGCTCCAGGTCGGGAAGAATCTTAATGACCATTCAGTCCACCCTCTTTATATTTTCATTTGGAAAATCCTAGGCTCAGAAACAAATTTCTCTTTTAAGTTCCTACAATAAGGTAGGGAAAGGGAATTAAAAATCAGTTGGTTGGATTCTAACCACAAGTAGATGAATATTTACCAGAAAGATCAATGAAGTAAGCCTCTCAATCTTGTCAACAGGCCACATGTCAGTCTGCAGGTCTAGAGGCAAGCCCCTCATTTCTATAGAGAGTCAGGGTAACCCTGAGACTATTATGAGGGTTGAAGTCGGTGTTCCAATGAGGAAAACCAAGTAGCAGCAGCTGGCTCTCCTTTCTCACAATTGTAAGTGAATTGTAAGTGCTGAACTCCTGTCACCTACGAACACCTTCTGATAGCTTTGCTGTATTGAGTGACACATGGTTCCTACAGTTGTAGTTGCCCTCTCCTGTCTCCACTTCTTACTGAGGCAGGTCAAGAGGAGTGGTTGTGTTTACAGCAGTAAGGTGTTTTGTTTTGTTATGGATAGCTTTATGAATGCAAATGGCTTTGCCCAGACAGCCTTGGTGGTGTGGGTGTTGTGACCCAATGGGCTGAGGTAATGAGGTGAGTCCTGCCTGGGCAACCTAGTGAGAATATGGCTCAAACAGGATTTTAAAAGGAGACTGGCAATGTAGCTCAATGGTAGAGCACCCTCTAGGCATGTGAAGTGTGTAAAAAGATATGTTCAGATCCCCTTACTGAAAATAAAACCAAGTAAAAATTGTTTTAATCTAGTTTTTGGCCTGATACAGCTCTAGCCTTAGTAAAGTATAGCAGACTATAATCATTGGTCATTTTATAAAAATGTAATATACATATGAATATATATAATTTGAAGTTGGAAAAACTCACTGTGCTATAAACTTTGGAAAAGTCTTCAATTTACAGTACTGAGTTGACATTGTGTAGAAATCAACAGCTTTCCCCACTATATAGGGTTAAAAGTGTGGCACCTTACCTTTGATTACAGAACTAATAAAGCACTGTCTAAACCGGAGTGGGAAATGGAGGAGAGGGGAGAGAGCGTGCAAGTGAGCTGCCTCTCCAAAGCTTCCTCTAGACACACTCTGAAACAGTACCCTAGCAACCCTGCTGCTAGCATCCCCTGCTGCCCTCCAGACAGACTCCTGTGCCCAATCCCTGTCTCCCTTGCATGTCCCTTGCAGGTCTGGCCTTCAGACTGCATCTGTCCCAGGAGACCTTCACAAAGGGAGCTGATCCACTTCTTCCTTCCTTTCCAGGGTTGTTTTCTGATTATCTTCACGGCTTATTCTCTCCCTAGGGCTCATTTGTCAATCACATAACTTACTAAAGGGTTATTAATCTGAATACTCAACAGCTTTTACAACTCCTTCATTTATTTACTTACTGACTTATCTTTTACTTTATTGTTTTTGTTGTAAGTGCAGTGTACTTGAGATTGGAGCCTCTCACGGTCCCAGAAAGGTTTCTTGTTCTTCTGCTGTCTTTTATACCTCTGCTTCCCTCAAACTAGAAAAATCTCTGTCACTAGAGATTTGGTTTCTTATTCCTAGAATTTCATATGAATGAATTATGTGTAGTGTCTCTTTAACTAACTGGCTTTTTCTCGGCTTTGTTTTAAAGATGCTTACCTTTACAAATAATCTCCTTGTCTTCTCATTGCTGAGTACTGTTCTCTCACACAGCTCTGCCACAATTCATGTCTTCATGTGCTGATGCAGGTCACAGTTTTATCTGACAATATTTCATGTATTTCTGCATGCGATTTGTAAATCACTGTATGCTGAGTTGATTGTGTATGTATTTCTGAAAGAGGCCTCATTTATGAAACATGGTAAAATTGCTATGGTATTGGTTTCAGGAGATATTGTCTATCTCACCACAAGATGGAAGCCAGTGAGCTTGCTGTAAGACAAGGCTGTTCACTTTTCCTGTGTTGTGTGTGTAAGATGGCAGTTGCAGTGATGTCTTGAACAGTGTGAGATAGGCTCTGTTATTTACAGTTTCGGTTGGAGAAGCAGGGACAGAGTTTAAACAGCCTGCTCATGAATCTGCAACCCTCTCCTGACTCTGACTCAATAATACACATTGACAAATGAATAATTGCTTCATCGTTCCTTGGGAGTAGTGTTAATTATACAAGGCTGAAGGAAAAGCAGCGTCTCCTTCTATAATGACACTTATTGTTGCCCTTCTTTAAAGAAACGAGGTCACTATCAGTTATATAGTGAAATATAACTATATATGCACACAGTGAAATCTAGACCTATATTGTAGTTGGTGACAATGAGGGTTTTGGGGACAGGGCAGCCTATGTGAATGTCCTATTAGATGTTTACTACACTAAAGCTCTGGGGGTTTTTGATTTTTAAAATATATTAGTTATTTATATTTATAGTCAATTAAGTTTGATATTTTATCTTCCTATGTTCATTTGCTGTAGTCTTGAGTTATTTTTAGCCATATTTGAGTTTCTTATTTAACATCATTTGATAAGCATTAAAAGAAGATTATTGTGATTAATTAAATGAAGATTACTGTGGCTTCATCTTTTATCTAAGAAACAAAATAAAGGAGCAATATACACTTTAGATGGTTTTTAATATCTGTTGATTTCAACAGAATTTAGTTGGTAGGTTACTATTTAGGAACCTTAAGTAGATATTACTCATGATATTACATTAAAAATAATGGAGTAGTTTGAGAGGGAGATCATATGAGTCACCCTGCTCCTGATAGGAAGGGGCCTTTCTCCTAGAGGTAAAATTCATTCCTGTTTCCACATGGCCTGTGCCACTTTTTCTTCTGTGTCCTCAACACCATGCTGTAGCCATGTTAAAATTCCATTGTTCCTGACACCCAGTTACCTCTTGTTCTAAGATATCTGTATCCCTTCCTCTTCTATGTCTACCTCTTGCATTATGTTGTCCCTTGACCTTGATATGAAAGCCAAGGTTGGCTATCCCTTTACCATGCTTCGATAGCATCATATCTGTATATTACAGTTCTTTCTGTACTATGGTATTAGTATTTATTTGTGTAACTACTTCTGGATTGTGACATTGTTGCAGGATAGTGATACTCATTGTTCCCAGCACTTGAGGACTTACATGGTGGATAGTAATTGTCAGTAAGTATTTAAGAGTATGAAGAAATGAATACATGATGAAGCAATGCCAGCAGTGTCCCCAGGATGGAGGCTCTGTTTCAGACTCACATGCTCATGTGCATGTACTAGGCAGAATGAATAAATTACAGGAGCTTTGTGTGATGGTCGAGTACTAGGAGCTGTCGATAAGCATTCAAGTAGCTGATTCAAAATTAAATTGTTTCAAAAACCAAAAATCAAAATAGACAAGTCCCAGAGTTTCTGCTATAGAAATGAATCCAAGGTACTTGGTGCCCAATTAGGAATATAATTGCTTTACAACTGATAGATTTCTTTTCTTAATTTCTACATAGATTAAAATTTTCTTTCAACATATTTTTAGTAAGTGTTGTATCTGCTGTGCACTATTGTTGCCAGTTCAGTGTAATGAGAATGCTCTGAACTGTCTGAAGGATTACGGAATTAGTAGAGAAAGAATCTTAGAGTGTACGAAGTGTCAATGTGCTACAGAAAAGCCTGTTATCAGAAAGGTCTTTATCTAACCACCCTGCCTGAAATTAGTGTGGGAAACATGGACTAATGGTATCATGTTCTGTAGAAAAGAGGAATTTTGTTCTGAATTTCTTTAAATATTCGAAATAAACATAATTGAGTCTTGGCAGTTATATGCTTTGCCTTAATAGTAGACAGGTGCTGCTGTTCACAGACTTGTGTGGTGCCTCCATAGGAAAGCGTGCATTCCCTCTCCTGCTTACACTGACCTGGATTGGTGATGTGCTTTGCCTGAGTAATTGTAAGTGCAAGTGACTTATGCTTAATTAAAAGCAGTAGTTGAGTTTTCTACATTTTCTGTCTTTTTCCTCTGACAACTCACATTCATTCCAGATGGACATCTCTCTAACCACAGTAAGATACAAAATAAAGATGGCTGCTAGTCTACCAATAGCCAGCCCTTGGTACACATGTGGCATGAGCATAGAATAAACTTGTTAGACAACTGTTGAGATTGTGTATCTGTAACTTAACCCAGACCCCTAGTTCGCAAGCGTTAGCATGAATCTGCATGAGAACCACAAGGAGGATTTCTTGTAACACAAGTTGCAATCCATCCTTTGGCTCTACTGCTGGACTCTCCAGATTCTGTGACTCTAGAGAAAGAGTCTGTGCCTGCAGTAGGTCAGTGGTAGTGACAAGGCTTTACATTTCTCACATGGAAAGTAGTTGTTGTGGAGGAGGAGGCAGTGCCAAAAGTCAGCCTCAAGTCTTGACCAAAGCATGCTTTCAGGCAAAGCATGCTTCCGCAGGGAGGAGCTGAGCACCTGATCCTTGAAGCATGCCCTTTGTAGCATATAAAGTTTGCCCAGCGCCAGCTGAACCACTGCCACCGTCTTGCTTTGGATCTGTGGTTTCCTTTGGACACTTACAGATGCGTAGCTCTCTGTGGTATTTCTTCTCCACAATTGGAGCTGAAGCCAGAGGGTTAGGCACTTAGGATGGACTTCCTATTGTGTTCTGAGAGGTGGAACTAAACTGTTTGGGGAGAGTTCTCTGGCATACATTTCTCAATAATGAGAGACTAATGTTAACATTTTCATATAGCTGATCGTTTTACTCACTGTGAGAACTCAAGTGCTATATTAATGACATAGATACCAATATATACTTGAAATAAATTAATATGGTCTATTTAAAACATTTGGTTTTATCTTTTTCTTAACATGTATGGAAGGAGAAAAAAAATCATAGTATTTCCCAGTCTTGAGGTCCTTTAAAAAATTATGGTTATAATTAATTCCATTTACTGTAAATAGTTTTATTTCTAGCAATGCTGTGAATTTGAGACAGTTGTTAAATTTTTCTTGGACTTAATGTGAAAAGTAATTTCAATCTTACTCCTGGTACCCTTTAATGTGTTAAGTACGAGCAGGTGTTCCTGGTGAGGCTGCAGCCAGGCCATTCAGTCCGGGTCCTGGAAGTCGCCTTCTACTCCTTTTTGTCTTCAGGCTTGACTACTGCGGTTATACAGAAATGTATCTACTGACATTTCTCTTCCGTGATTCTCGGCTCCTGAGCTATTGCAGGAAGCTTGGAACACTACTTTCCTAGTGTGGATTTTAAGCAAAAGCTGTCTAAGCTTGTCCAAGTTTAAGGAGAAATCTGATTCTGTTGAAGTTGTTGCTGTGTGTTTAAGCCAACTGTTTGAGATTTGTATGTAGGACACAGCAGAAGTCAGTGCTCAGTAGCCGTTTGGAGGTTTGTGTTGGTTCCCTACAACTGCTGCCTGCCTCAGCAGCATTCTTTGGGTTCTTAGGGACCAACCCAATCCCCAGGGCTCCAGGCATGAAATGAGTGTATGAAAAAGTATTTATCAGAGTCAAAAGCAGTATTGTTGACTCACTCGAAAGTGCATGAAGAGGATTTATTGAGACTATTTGGAGTTAGGATTGCTTATGGAGAAACAAAACAAACTTTCCCAATTTAACTGTTGCTCTTGTAGCTCTGGATTGCTCTGTGTGAGGTAACTTACAATAAAAACACATGATTTATTCTATCTTTCATGCTAAGTGGTATATACAGGCTGAAACAAAGCTCTATTGGTTTTTGATTTTATTATTTATTTTTAGGTTTTTAAAAAAAGATTTATTGATTGATTGATTGATTTTGGGTGAGTACACTGTCAACACACCAGAAGAGGGCATCAGATCCCATCACAGATGGATGTGAGCCACCACGAGGTTGCTGGGAATTGAACTCAGGACCTCTGTAAGAGCTGTCACTGCTCTTAACCGCTAAGCCATCTCTCCAGACCCACAAAACCCTAACTTATTGTTCAAACAATAATAACTGTAAGGAGAGGGTGCTGCTGTGTACGTTTAGGCAATGTAATGTTTTAACCACACATATCATAAGTCTGAATAGGAACTTTGTAGCTGTCAGTTTAACCTATTTGCATATGCATTTATGAGTAAGACATTACAATTTTAAAACAAATATAAAATGCAATTTATTCTATCCCAATTTTTCGTCATTTGCATGATAAGCAAATGTAATAATATATACAGTTACTGGTCAAATGTCATATTTTGAATTATAATTTAGTATTAAGGTATATTCCTGTTTTTGAAATTGAGGTAGAAAATGAACTATATTATTATAACTATTATTTTGTGAGATTGAAAAATTTAGTTTATTAAAAGCAAACTACTTAAAATTGCATATTTTAGATTTATTTACTCATTTATTTTATGTATGTGAATCTTTGCCTGTGTGTATGTATGCACACAACATGTGTGCCTAGTGCCCACGAAGGTCAGAGCAGGCTGTCAGTGTCTCCTGGAACTAGAGTTAGAGATGGGTTTGAGCTGCTATCTTCACACCAGGAAACTGACCCAGATCCTCTTCCTGAGCAGTGAGCGCTCTAAACCACTGAGCTATCACTTCAACCCCATAAGTTTCCTTCAGAATGAACAGTCATAATCCCTAAATCTGAGGCACTTAAATGTATACATTCATTCTTTTTAAACTTTAAGAATTTTCCATTGGATTTATTCCAAATTACTTTGTGATTTTGGCACCAATGATATAGAAATTGAAAAATTCCAAATTTCGTTGATACAAGGCTGTTATTATCATTGGTTGTTTTTTTTTTTTTTTTTCATAATACCAATAGAAATCTCAACATTTGAAGTCTGAGCAGTTTCCTTTTTTTTTTTTTTTTTTTTTTTTGGTCTTTTTTCGAGACAGGGTTTCTCTGTGTAGCCCTGTTGTCCTGGAACTCACTCTGTAGACCAGGCTGGCCTCGAACTCAGAAATCCACCTGCCTCTGCCTCCCAAGTGCTGGGATTAAAGGCGTGCGCCACCACCGCCCGGCAGCAGTTTCTTTTAAAAACAGTTTTTTTTCTAATTTGTCATTCCTTTTTCATCTCTGGGCTCTCATGTGGTTTCTGTGAGTCATAATTTAAATCTAAGATTGGAAGTGATGGTTCAAGCACTTAAGGCACTATGCAAAGCTGTCTGCATTCCCCAGGTTGCCAGCAAGTTGTCCATTGTGTAGCAGATGCTCAATTAATGATCATTGATCAGATTAAGTTAGAGTGTATACTGTTAGCTACATTTACTAGTTCTGTTTCATGGAAATTGTTCAGTGAGTCAGAACCAGCACAGAGCACCAAAGTATAGCAGTTGATACATGATAAATGTCCTCTCCCCGTACTTTGGAGTGTGTGTGTGTGTGTGTGTGCATGTAAAAAGTAAGTGAGCCTTAAAATTCTCTCAAGGTTAAAAAAATCATGACTGTATCTATTAACCTTGTAAATATCAAGATTTTCCCATAACATGCATTTTTTTCATGAAGAAATATTGCAAGGGAACCTTAAGGAATATTTTTATTGATTACATTAACTGAATCATTGAAAACTGAGCCGGCAAACTATTTCTGTTCTCATTGTTTTCAGTATCCTGGGGACTGTAGACTGAGGCGGAAGTGGCAGGTCACACACCATCCTGTGTCCCAGTGACTGATGCAAAATATTTTATAGTTCTGTGGAATTACAGAACTATAGAAACAGAAACACCAGAATTCATATATCATGATATTTACTTAACAAAGCATAATGTAACATTTGCTTGATGACATTTTGAATTCCTTGTAAAATGCATATTTAGAGAAAAGCTTGTCAAAATTGTTGCTTCCTGGGTACAAGTTCTTCTAGGGGTGGTTCTGTAGTGACATCTGCTGGTGAAGTCTTGTAAAGTACATCACAGAATCTCAGGGAAGTCATTTCACAGGAATTAAGCTTGGGAGAGAAAAAAACGCGCAGAATTGTTTCTTTTACTATTATTTATACATCTAACTCAAAATTTTGACATTTGATCAAGGATGTTTATTTTAGCCCTCTCTGTGCTTCCTGAAATGCAGCATGTAGTTCCAACCTGAGTCTTTGGTAATAGTTGTATATTGGCTGAGGTTTTTGCTCCAGAGCTGAAACCCCTTTCTCCTTTGTCTTCATTGGATTTTTCTTATTACACCTTATATTAGCACAGAGCCTTGCAAAAGTAGACTGGGGCTGAATTATGATAGTTTGTATCATCTGCACAGACTAAATAGCAAGTTTAGGCATACATGAGTTGAATGCATTAGCTTTATGGACAGTTAAAAACAAAGTGAGACATTATTTTAGAGGGTGATAGTATTTAAAGAAATCGATGAAATTTTTTTTCTGTAGAGCTCTTGGTGTTAGAGCTTATGGATAAATCAAGTATACATATACATACACACCTGACAAATGTCCACATCTGTACTTGTTTCCCTATTTGTGGTTGTATCTAGTCTCCTGTGTTGATGTACTGTGTAAAAATGAACCAGTTGTCTTCCATGGTCCTTCACTAACTGATACTCAGCTCAGGCATATCTCACACTTATGTCTCCAAAACAAAGTTCATTTTCTCCCTGAGCCCTATACAGTTTTTCATGTCAGTGAATGGTCATTGTGTTCCCTTTGCTTTAACCCAGATCTGTTTGGTCAGTAGGTACCGAATTCTCTTGTTTACTCCACAAACTGTTAGGAAATTTTGACTGTTTACCTTTGTCATACATTCACATTCTTCTTTCCCTTCCAACCACCGTCACCTTCCCCACCAGCTTCTAACCCTGCTTTCCTATTGTCTGTTTCCCTCTCAGCAGCCAAAATGCTTCTCATAAAACTTAAGACAGATCTTCTTCTACTGAGATTCTTCCAAAGCCCTTCCCTTGCCCAAAGGCACCTCTCTCCCCTTGCTTTCCACGGCCATATTTCCTACCATTGTGTCGCTCACCTCTTCTCCTCAGTTCTAGCAACTTCAGTGGTCTGTTCTCTCTGCTGTGTGCACTCAGTACACCTCTACACTTGTTGCTTCACATTGAAATTCCCTCCCTCAGTTCCTTAAAGTTTAGAGCCAATTATCATCCTTTGCCTTCTTAAAGAGACTATTTGACCAAATATATATATATATATATATTATATATATATATATATATATGAACCCTCAAGTGTAGTAGACGCAATTATTTAAACGGCCTCTAGCGTTGGGCGCCAGTTTGTAGTAGAAATATTATTTAAGCCTCCAAATTTGTTGCTGTAAGTCTCCTACCCAAACGAGACCAGTAAAGGAAGACACAACTCGATAGTTATGGTATAAATTGCATGCCTAGATTGGGCAGATTTACCACTACACTACTCTAATCCCCAGCTATGAGATCCCTTATAACTTGCGGTTTTTCTAGGCTGCATGATTGTCCTGGCTCCGGCTCCTCCGTCTTCGGCTTCCTTCTACTGCCAGCTTCCTTCTGCTCTGCTTCCTCCTGCTTCTCCCTCTGCTCTCCTTCTTCCTCTGCTTCTGCTTCTACTTCTCCTGTCGACTTCCTTCTCCTCTGCTTCTGCTCTGCCTTTTATATCGAATTCCTCTCACTCTCTCCTCCCCTAAGCCTTTTTCTCCGCCTCCCCTTCTACTGCCCAATCTCTGGCTCTAGCCTTTATTTTACAGGTTTTACAAGATGTCACCTGTGTACAGATTCAATCATCCTCTGCAGCCCCTCACAGAAGGGTGGAACTAGGATCAAAATACAAGGCTGAGGCTATCTACAACACTCAATTACCTTAACAAACCTTAGCATGAATGAGAAAATGAATATCCCCTTTTGAATCCATGTAAAGACTTTATCAATATGAAATGCTTCCCACAGGGTTCTACTGAAGAGTCAGACTCCCATCATAATGAAATTGCAAATTCATTTGTATATGCCCCCTTTATGCTTGAAAGCTACTTTTTGATGTTTGGTCTGCAATTAACTGTATTGTGCAGGGCCACAAATATGCCTTGCTGACTAGACCGAGTTGTCAGAATCTTTTAACTATTCAACACTGCACAAATGGCCATCTTTTAACAATAATATCCTAAGGCCAAAATTTTTTCCCAGATGTACATAATCTTTTAATTGACCTACTGCTTTCTTTTTCCTAGTCAATAGACCCTTTGCCTACTCCTTCTCCACTCCACCAATCCAGATTATGGGTTTTAAATTACTGTGAAACACTTTCTTCTGATGGAAAAAGATAAGTTTAAGTAATATAATTTTCCCAAGCACACTTTTACTTCAATTTATAAATTCCTTTGTCTTCATGCACATTCTGTGTAGATATATATGTCATATAATACCTAAATGTAAACTTTTGGTTACATTTCCCACTGTCAACATGACCACTAAGTCAGTCATGCTGCCTAACTGGCATGAGCCTTAAGTATTTTAAAACATCTTCTCGTGGCTTAAATATTTCTAAGATTCTAGGTCACATACAATCAGATATATTTTAAAATTAAGGCAGTTGTTTCGTATATTTTCTTTCTGTCTTGTCATGCAAGTGACAAGCAGCACGTATATTTGAAGATGCACTTTTTAAATTCAAGTTTAATGAGACTGTCATTTTGTCACTAATCTTTATAGGTTTTTTTCAAGATATTTTGATAATAAATACCCAAAATCCCTTTATGACTGATTATATTAAAAGTTCCTTATGGCTATAAATTTTTTGCAGAAAGGGCTTCTGAGTATTTCTAATGTCTTTAAGTCCATTTTAAATATTTATTGTTAATCTGAGAATCTTAATTACAACATAGTCTGCATCTTCCCCAGCTAAAGACAATATAATTAGCAAATGGATGGGAGGGAAGAAATGCTTTATTATTCAGATTATCACTGCAATCACCCCTATGCACGTGGAATTCTGTATCCTATTAGTCCCTTAGTCCTGTGACCTCTATGAGGTAAGGTTGTTACAGGTCTTGAGCTCCCCATGAAAGTACAAATGCACACAAGCCTACCTCTAGGGTTGTGTTGTTATCAAGTAAAAAATGACTGAAGCACACAAACTGCATAGCAATGATAAATATTCAAGAAATGCTACTTTGATTCTTCTCCTCCTCTTCCCAGTCTCAGTCTGTGCCTATTACATGTTATCTCTCCTGCTTGGCCTTAACTAGAGGCTTTGTGGGATGTTGCAGTGAACATGAAGCCTTTCTGTGCCTGCTCAGCTCCTTATTACACCACACCCACTGAATTCATGAGCCAGGAACTGCCATGTGTGAGATGCTCAGAGAGTGGATGTACTGCTCTTCTTCATAGGGAATCAGGTCCCAGGAATCAGGAGCAATGAAGAGTGTCTTAGTCTTATTTTAGATCCACACGGAACCCTTAAAGATTGACTTAAGTCTCCTTTAGCCTGGCTCTGAGGACTGAGCCCCAAGTTGTGTTCCTATGCCAGAGGAAATCTGTACTATACTAGTTGTTTTGTGTAAGGTGACTTGCTGTATTTTTCATTGCTTATGCCATTACCAAAAATTTTCACACTTTAAATTATTTTTAGGAAGGAATGCTATTTTATATACTATGTTATATTCCAAAACATGTCATTTTATGATTGCAAATTTTTGTTTTAGGTGCAAAGATGGCTTAAAAGGCTTTACATTTTCTGCACTTAGGTAAGTAACATTCTGTCATTGTGTTGAGAGAAGTTGCAAGTCAACCTTCTAAAAATATTGAGTGTATATAATTCCAATAATGATTTAGTTTTAATCTGACAGTAGTTGTGAAAGTCACAATGCTACTTCCTTGCATCTGTGGGTAGTTCATTAAGTAATTTCTTAATCTGAGTTGAGTTACGGGTGGGACTTATGGACCATCAAGCACAATAGGTTTTAAGGGTTCTTAGAGCTTTGATTTTTCACCTCATCTGTTAGCATAGTAATTGACCTATTATATATACTGTGTAAATGTAGTTATCACCATTATTGGATTTGATAAGTCAGAACATCTTAACAAAATAGACATTTTTTGCAGCCGCTCTGCAACGTTTGTCATGTGTTTAATGGAATGTCCCACTAACATCTCACTGTATATACTAAATCCAGATCCCACGTTTTCCCATTTTGTGTCAGAAAGTTGGAATACTTACCTGCTGAAGTTTGGTAGCATGGCATTCACTGCAAGTATCAGAGAGAAAAGTTAGGGCATGCCTCGGGGTTGGAATCAACATCTTATATGTCTGAGGAGCTTGCACATAAGGTGCTTAGTGCGGGGCTCACACAAGTAAGCATTCAGATCTCAGGCTCCCCATCTTTTGAGGCATAGCTTTAGATAAGGAAAGATGAAGACAAGCACTGTTCATAAAGCTGAATCAAAATGTCTGCTGGGGAGTGTAATGTTAGTTTTGGCAGATGGTGTCAGAGTGTTGAAGACTCAAGGGTCAGGGTATGGAGAGACTGATTTTGACTTGATAAGTGGGTAGTAGACACCTAACGCCATCTGAGGGAGGTGGTTAATAGTGACTTCGAAAGGTGACTCCAACAGAAATATTTGGGACATAGGATGACAGAGAGCTAGAGGGAGGAAGATAAGTACTGTGATTTGTGGGATAATGGGAAGACTCAAGAGAGGAACTACAAGTGAAACGGAAGAAGGTGAAGACCAGTGGACTGTGTTTTCCACCTCTTACAACCTGACTCCCATTGTCCATAGCACTGAAAGCTGAGTGTACCAAGGAGGTTGGCATTTACCTACAGATGGGATGGCACGGCAGGAAACTGTGTGATTTCAGTCACATTTTCAGGTTTTAGTGGTAGAGCACCTGCCTGGAATGTGTGAGGCCCTTGGTACAATCCCCAGGGGGTATGTGGGGAGAAGAGGGGAAGAAAAGTTGTGCTATTAAAACTTTGATAACTAGATGTCTGAAGTCATGGTGCACGTCAAATGTTTTACTTTACGTTTTTTCATTAAGAGATAAATGAGAAAAACTTTTTTCCTTTGTCCTTAAATGACTGATAAAGCATGCTTGTTAAACTGAAAGTTAATGACAAAAACCAAAAGATGATTTTCTTAAAAGATAGCCTTGCCTCATTTTCCTAAAATTCCAACCTAATCCTTGGAAAACCTTGAGATATTTCAGATAGTGTTTTATCTCTTTGTCATGTGCACTTTGAATCAGGGCTTAGTTGGAATGCTTGTGCTTAACTTTTTCTATGTTATGGGACAATATTCTAGAAAAATATTCATTGTTATAGGAAGTCTTGTTAAACAAAATTGTTAAGCATTGCAGATTTTTCTGCCTGTCACAAGTCTGCCTTCTTCCTTCTGTCCTGTCAGCCGTTCTCCTTCATAGATGGGAAGGCATCAGTGAAATGTGTGACAGGTTCCTGCCTCAGTCTCTGCCTTTATTCCTATACACAACTTGAAAAGCAACATGCTAGTTCTGGCTGAGATATACAGCTGAAAAATCCTGGTCCCTCCTTTGTAATATCAGCACAGGTTTAATTAATACTGTCCTCTCCACAGCCTCTGAAGACAGAAATATATCTGGCTCATTCATCCGTGCATTCTTGACACAGTACACATCTGGAGACAAAGTAAAAGCATAACAAATAAATACTGAGTGAATATTGTTTAGTTTTCATATGGTATCTACAGCATTTATGTGGTACATGCCCTTCCACGAAACAGGGTCGACTTCAGTTTATATTGCATGCATTGCCCATTGATTACTCTTAGATACTTAAAGATGGCACATAATTCTAATACAAGAGCTAGATTCTGTTTTAATTGTCAGCTTTCATTGTCAAAGAAAAATGGGTTGATGTATGTTGTTCTTAGAGTTTCCTAAAGTGTTACCTGGCATTAATTTCTGTTCTGCATCTCTCTATTGACACCTGTATGATTCTTGTTACAGACACATACATTGAGTTTATAGCTTGTCAAAATATTCAACATTCAACATTAATTACAAAAGGGAAGGAATGGAAAAGTACCTGTGGTGGCCACACTAGCAAGTATGACTTCCTGGCAGTAGGAAATGTGATGAGAAAAGAGTGTTCAGTGCCTGATGGGTTTGAGGGTGCTAGCCACTCTAGAACTTAGATGGATCCACATAGATGCAGTCGCTATCAGGCTTAAACAAAGTGCCCATCCTCAATAGAGTATAATTACTCTATCACAAACACACACTGCTTTATAGAGGACAAGTCCCCTTCATCTACTGTAACCATTCATAAAGCAGCTGGCTAGACCAAACAGAAAGCTTTAGAACATAAAACTTTACTCAGCACCTATGCTTTAATGCATCCCACCTCTTAAAGAGTACATGAGCTATAAAGGTATCATTCACTAAGTATTTATTTGTTATCTTTTACTTTGTCTCCAGATGTGTACTGTGTGAAGAATGCACGGATGAATGAGCCAGATGTATTTCTGCCTTCAGAGGCTGTGGAGAGGACAGTATTACTTAAACCTGTGCTGATATTACAAAGGAGGGACCAGATCTTTCAGCTGTATATCTCAGCCAGAACTAGCACTTTTGCTTTCCAAGTTGTGAATAGGAATAAAGGCAGAGAATAAGGCAGGAAAACTGCAAAGAATACTTAGAAGTTTAAAGAAAAAAGCCAACTTCTGTAATTAAGTGCTGAGTCATCATTTCCTGATGACTCCCCCACCCATGAAAGGAGAATGGTTGACAGTACAGAAGGAAGGAGGGGATTTTTGAAAGGCAGAAGAGGAGTATTTAACAAACATGGAGGAAAGGATGATACAGACAACAACACTAAGGAGGTTTACCTGCAAATCTCTTAGCCCATTGAAGTTAAGAGCAATCTGGTCACATGTTACACTTAGAGTTTACACTTAACTCAGGAGACTGTAAGCTGATGAAATTCTCTGCTGGTGAAAATATCAAGTTCTGATCTACACTTTAGCAAACTTCCTGTTGTATTACTTATTAAAATGGCCTCTGGCTCAGGCCGACTACCTAAGCTGCAGCAGCTCTGCCTAGCCCAGCTACCATGTTTCTCGACCGGAGGCCACGTGCACACTGCGGCTAGAACCGGCCACCAGAAACACCAGCCCTGCCACCCACTAGATGCCAGCGTGAGAGATGGCTCTGCCAATCTTCCACCCTGTCTCCGCAAGGCAGGCATTGCCCAGACCATTCCGCCATCCATGTGGCCCAGTAAGAGAATGAGACTCTAATTCTTAGAGATTAATCAAAGGCTTTATATTTTGATAATGATTAATAATAAGATGCCCATACAAAGAGAGTTGTATCCCAGTTAGCTAACCTAATTATAAGTTTATAAGTTGTTCCCCACGAGTGCTCTCCATACCTGGTGTTCTCCATCCTCCTACATCTCTGTTCCCCTCTCCTGTCTCCTAGCTAACTCCTCCCACCTTAGCTCCTCCTACAACTGCCTCTGGCAATTTTAAGGAGAAATTATCTATTTATGCAGATAGGAGTAGAAAGGTACTGGAGTGACTGGAAGCAAGGGGGCAGGACCTTGGGAGAAGAGCCAGTGCAGGTGTTAAAGGGGCATGGCTCAGGGATTATGACATCAGACATGCACAGCAGTGGCTCTCAACTTTCCTGATGCTGTGACACTTTAATAAATCTCATGGTGACCCCCAATAATAAAATTATTTCATTCTACTTCATAACTGTAATTTTGCTGCTGTTATGGATTGCAAGTAAATATTTGATATGCAGGATATCTGATATGTGACACCCCCAAAGGAACTATGAGCAACAGGTTGAGAATCACTGCTCTAGACAGACAGCTTTCTATTAGTGGTTGCTCACTATGTGACTTTTGTACACAGGGTTGTCCCTTATTCTAACTCATGGGAAATACAGTACCTGTAATACTACTGTGGGATCAAATCACATAACATTTATAAAATGCTTGTTGGCAGTCTGCCTGCCATGTAATAGGCACTTAGAACGTATACTATATTATTATAGTCATTCATTCATTCATTCATTCATTCATTCATTTTTATAGTGTCACAGACCTATGTTAGACATTATCATATGATAACAGAGAAGATGGACATAGTTTCACAATCCCCACTGTTTAGCCAGGAATACATACTTTTGAAATTGTACTTACAGTGTTGCAATTTGTGGGGCTGTGAGGCCACAGGTAAAGGGCCACTCAGTCATGTACATAGAGGCAAGGACAGCTTCTCCAAGGAATTGCCTGTACTGTTAGTTCATCAGCACTGGCCAAAAGAGCAGCAAGTTCCAAAGAGCATTAGCAAGACTTTCTAGTTTTATCTTGTTGCTTATATAGAATTGAATGCAAATCTTAAACTTTCCAGACACAAAAACAAATAATGAGCAGTCTCTTTTGCAGTAACAGCACCCAGGGCTCTCAGCTGCCATGTGATAGCAGAAAAGCCCTTTGCAAACCTAGTTTGACTGGGAAAGCTAAAGTTTGACTGAGCTCTCCAGGACAGGATGGGTCAGTGGTTAGTTGTAACAGCATTTTGGATTTCTTTTCCAAATACTGAAGTTTTCTTATCTTGTTTACACCGGTCTCAATCCTGGAATATTAGTGAAGAATTATTGATCCTCTCTCTTTGAGTCGATACACTAGATATGAATAGATTTTCTGAAACTTAAGAAGGTGGGGTTTCCTTTGGAAAGTTCAGCTGATCTTTTTATCATCAATGACTGTTACAGTGTAGTTAGAAACAGCTGTGAAACTTCTGAGACAGCTCCCTTCCCAGGTGTTATCTGATGGCAGGAACATTTGCAACTGCATTGTTTTGACAAATGGTCATCTCCTATATGTGTTTGATTTTTCCAAAGAAAATTAAGTAGATTGACAAATAATAGCAATAACAGAGTTTAAATTTTCTAAAGAAATATGAGGATAGGTATTTTTGGATGTTTCCATAAAATAGTTACCACTGTTTTCCTGGGGACCTAAAGTCCTTTCAAGTGCAAGTTACTTAACTAATGCCACTGCTTATCAGTAAACATGCCGATATATCAAGGGCGCAGTGAAACCACAGAATCTAATTACTCCGTTAAGTGAAAGGAAAAACTTATGGGGAATTTCAGTGCTGCTATGGCTTTCTCCTGGGATTAGAGTGAATAGCATATGGTGGGAAAGCCTTGGTTTTAAAAGGAGCTGGTAGCTGGCAGAGGGAGTCTGTAAGCAGAAACAGCCTGGTAGTTTAGAGTAGCAGTGGGGAAAGTTTGCAGTCAGGAGAGCCAGGACCTTTGATTCGTGTTATAGGTAAATCCTGATAAGGGAGCTAGATGGAGTGTAGGGGAGATAAGGGAAGTAGTCTCTCTTCCTGACAGACAGAGGTCATTGCTTCACAAGGATCTGAGGAATGCCCCCTCTAAGCTTTTGTTTGTCCACTAGCAATCTGGTTAGGTGGTCAGAATCCAGCCCCAGCTGAGCCTGTCATTTTGGGGCTTGGGGGCACAAATCCCAAGTGTTTTGGCCTAACTGTTTGGACCTAACAGCCATCTGGTGTAAACTTAGTTTCACTTTGAATGAGAAACTGTATTATGATTGATTATGAGAAATTATAATTATGATTGACCTGTAGACCTACTTCTCTTGAAAAATTTAAAGCATGTAATGCTTTTAAAAAATGTCCTAGGTTAAAAATTGCCTCGTAGAAGTCCTATATTGTAGTTGGTTAATTTGATTTAAATGTCAAGTAAATTCATTTTTAGAATATAATATTTTAGGTAAGTTGTGAGAATAACTGTTTTAACTAAGAATTTATACTGTATTCATATTTAAACTGACCTGTTTTTCCTGATGGGCTAAAATAACTTAACACCATGCTCTGTCCTTCAGGTTTATCGTAGGGAAGGAAGAAATTCCCACACACTCTTACTCACCAGAGACATCATATGCGAAAGTGGACCAGAAGACGGAGAAGCACAAGGGACCCCCGAGAGCAATGAGTGTAATCGCTCTGGTTCGGACTCTTGTGGACTCCATGTGAGTGCTCTGCCTGTGTTTCACTTATGCCTGTGTCGTGTCACTGTGCATGCTAAGGCCTCTTTTTTCTCTGCAGGAAATGATGTTGCTCTTTGGTTCCCAGCAGTGACTATACCTAGAGTTTATAGAATGCACAGGATGGCAATGGGATGTTGCTTATTCCTTTGTCACGTGGCTTTAAAATAGAGTTCATGGAATCGGAACCATTTTCTGTTCCTTCTGGGCAGAGTTAAAGACGCTGTAAAGGGAGGAGTTCGGATACACTGGCTCGTGCTCAGTGGCTGTGCAGACTGTGGGAAAGAGAACAATTGCTGAGAGAACCAAGATGACACAGGAGTAAGGGCAAGCTTCAAGTAAAGGGTGTTTTCCAGCAGTGACAATATGTTGGGCTCTGGGGTGAAATATTTATTTGTATATTATACAGAAAAATGGTCTTTACATTCTGAATTTCCATTTTTATGTTAGTGTAGGCATTTAATAAACTAAATGTAATGGTTTGGAGTTATGCCATCAGCCCATGAAGCAGTCATGGCTGTGACGTTTGAACAGAATGACTAGGCAACATTGAGAAGAATGGGATCATGTATAGGAAATCAGAGAGCCGGCTTGCTTTTTTTCTTTTAATCATTTTCCAAAGACTACCAGTTCTGTGTCTTTGCAAAAATGATTAAAATAGTATTCTTCACAAAATTCTTGTCATCACCTGGGATTGGCACTTGTAGAACTGCCTGTTGGACTATATAGGCACAGGTGATAATCATATTTGGCCAAATTCATTCCTTTCTCTCTTTTTTAAAACATTTTTATTGGTTATTTTATTTATTTAAATATCAAATGTTATCCCCCTTCCTGGTTTCCTCTCTGCAAACCCCCTATCCCACCCTACCCCAAATTAATTCTTTTCTATTTTTGTCTCCTTTCTTCCTTCCTTCCTTCCTTCCTTCTTCCTTCCTTCCTTCCTTCCTTCCTTCTTTCTTTGTCTTTCTATTAGTCTAAACTGTAAACAGAAGACAGGAGCAAAGAAAATGTAAAGGGCAGAGACAGGTGTGGCAGTGAACTCAAGCAAATGCAAAAATAGGCTTGGGTCACCTGAGCGAAGAACAGTGTAGTTCCCTTAATGGCAGTAACTGAATGTAGTTAGAGGAGAACATGAGTGGATGAAGCGATGGCTCGTGAGGGCTGGCGCTGATTCAGTCATGGCAGGCCTTGCCCGAGCACCTGCACTCAGTCCACTCAGGTAAAACTGTTTGACGATTATGTAGAAGCAACACTAAAAGTATGAAAGTCGTGTCCTAGGATAGTGGAATCCATTCCGGGTGACCAAGGAAAGCCCACGTGACAGTAATGATGACTTCGGTACCTAACTTTGCTGGCAAAGTGGTTCTGGTAGTGAACCCTGACCTGTGACAGTTTGCACAAGGCATGCCGACTTCTGTAGCTCACCTCTGCTCAAGCTTCCAGCTTTAGTCACTCAGCTTCTCCACGTGGCCAGATATGGCATATCATTCCCATGACATAAGGCTTAGCTCACAATGAGCTGGTGCCGTCATGTTTGGCCAGGAGAAGCTGCCTGTGTAATCCAGCTGCAGTGCAAAAATTGGTTTCTGAGAGGTCTTGCTAAAGAGTTAGCACACGTTTGGAGAAGGACAGAGTCAGAATGTTACTCTACAAGCTGCTGTTGCACCCAGGGAAAAGCTTATGCATTCCCTCTGCAGAAACAGTTAACTAGCCTGGAAGAAGTTATAATGACTGCTGACTCTGGAACTTGAGTTCTTCAAAGAATAACGAGTGCTATTGAGATGCATGTTCGCTGACTTACATTTTTATGCCGAGGGTGAGAGAGGGGTCATAGAGTCAGTGTCCCACACGAACGGTAGTCCTGGCAGGAATGTTTATATGAAACTCCAGACCGTAAGTGGTTTACAGTTAAATCACAAATAACCTTTGAGTTCCCACATGATTCCTATTTCCATATTTATTTTAATAACTGAATTTTGAATTCTGACACTTTATCAGGTTTCTTTTCCAGATGTTTTCTCTCAAATATAATTAAGTAAAATTCCTATAACCTGAACACATTCTCATTATGATTTTGTTTAAGTGCTGACTTCACGGATGATTTATGATCATCATACTCTGTAACAGGAGATTTAAAGCTCCTAAAATGTGGTGGTGTATATAGACAGTGTAGCCATATTTTTCATATTCAGTCACAAATAATTGCCAGTATCGTCTTCCTATTCTGCACTATGTCATTTGAACTGCGATCACATGTTTTGTACAAAGTGTTAGTGACAAAATCAAAACAACACTCTTAGCTCTGCTTCTGTAGGTCATAAAAAAGGCCATAACCATTTAGGGGGCAAGTGGGATCTTTTTCTCCTTTACTGGTGAGAAAATTTTAAATAAGTTCGAAACACAGTCATGCATAATGTACATACGTGCATGCACAAGCACACCCAGAGATGCATACATATGCACACATACTTTAATTATAGTGTTGTCTCTCTGCTCTGATTTCAGATGCAAGCATGGACCAAGGCACAGATGCTGCAAGCATTATGAAGACAACTGCATCTCCTATTGCATTAAAGTGAGTTTACAAAGGTGTCTCCCTGATTTTTGTCAACAGTTGCTGCTTTATACCCAATTAATGTTTCTTAAGTAATTTCTAAGTCAATAGAAAAGTCCACATTCATTCTGCTGCTCTTTAATTTGTATTTGATTCTTATCTAGAGTGTGCCTATAGATCAGCATTAAAGGAGTTAACTGTGTCCATTCACACAAATTCCCTATTCTCTAGGGAACTTGGGTAATTTTTCAAAACTACACCTCTTGCCTCCCGATGTGTCTCTCATCACTAGCCCTGGAAAGAGCGTCTGGGGCCGGTGGCACCATCTGCTGCATGTCCCTCAGTTTTGAATGGCGCTCACAATCCCTGTGCTTTTAAGAAGTCACTTAATTCTTACAAGGTCTGATTTTTTTTTTCTTTTTCTTTTTTTGAGGGAGAGACTAGTTGATAATAGTCAAGTCATACATACCTCAGATGTGCATGCAGTACTCTGCATGATTATGGAGAACTTAGGTACTGTCCCACATCAGTACTTATAAGTGAAATGTCAGGGCTCAGTGTTGATAGTGACATTTGCTCAACTTTGAACTCCTCTCAGAATCCTTAGAGCCATGTCTAAGTTTAATTAACAGCAGTAGAATACATTTTCCTTATGCAGTGTCCAGATTTGATTTCCTGCCTCACTTTCCAATTGGCAACAGCAAGTAAACCACACTATACTGGCTTATAAAAAGGGAGATTCTGTCTGACGACATAGCGAAAATATTCAAGGGGAGAGTTCAGGCAGGCTGTGGGAAGGTGACACTGAGCATTTTCTAGAAGAAATAAAAAGACACAGAGTTGACAAGCAAGTCAGAAACCTAGTGGCTCTTTGAAGTTCGTTCCAATGCTAAGGAGTTAGCCGTTCATGGAATATGCTAAACTGTTTGGAGACACATGGGAGAGGAGATTACACTATGAAACTACTTAGAAGTTTCTTTTGCTTGTTTTTGAATTATCTCTGTAGCCCTGGTTGTCTGGGTACTCACTATGTACACAGAGATCTGCTTGCTTCTGCCTCTGCCTCTGCTTCCTGAGTCCTGGGATTAAAGGCTAAGATACTGCAATTTTAACAAGATGTATCTCATTTACTACCCAATCTAATAGGAGTTTCTCTAGTGGCCAATTACTTCCTTTATAACATTGTAAGTTTTAATTGTTATATTACTTTACTCATTTGGTTCTCTTTCCATATAAGATTGTAAAGCTCCACAAAGGCAAGAACTTGGTCTTGCCTGCCATGTCCCCCACAGCCTTGTAATCCCAGTATATAACATGTAGCCAGCAAATATTGCCTGAATACATGAAAGTTTAATAAATGGTTTTCAAAAGTGTATTGATTTTATCTTTTGAAAACTGGGTGAAAAAAATTAGTCTGTTTGCTTTTCCTCAGTCACTAGCATAATGTTATGGAGATAAAAGGACTGTTGTAGTATTGAAAAAATCCATCGAGGCTAACTCATGGGAATTTACAGATAACTGACCTATTTCATGACCATGATTTCACCAGGCTTTAGGAAAATCAGTCCATTCTTTCTTGTAGCAATTCAGTTGTTTGTCTTTCTAAAAAGAAAATTGTAATTGGAGAATACAAGCTTGAATTTTTGGAACTTAGTATGCAGCCCAAGGTCCCAGCTCTTTCCCCATTTCCATGGCTGAGATAAGGAGGGTGGGAAGGCAGTGTTGAGTGTCTTCAAGCTCAGTTCCTTCAATTCAAAGCAGCCATTCCTCAGTTTAGCTTCATGCAGTTACCTAGATAGAGTTCCCATCTCCTAGGAAATTTCTTTAACTTGGTTACTTAAAAAAAATGCATATAATACCAGAGCTCCAAACAGTGAAATTATCCATGCTTGTACTGATGATCAGACAGTTTTCTATTAAAATTTCCTAAGGAAAGTGACTTTGTCCACTGCTTTTTTGGAATTTCCATGCTTGTATTTCTGAAACCCTGTGGTTATTGTCAAAAGAAGGTAAAGAGATTGAATGTTTCCAGGGTTTCATCAGAATGTTCAGCGTGGGCTACTTGATCCAGTGCTGTCTCCGGATCCCCTCTGCATTTAGGCATCTGTTTACGGAACCATCCCGGCTCCTGTCTCTCTTCTACAACAAAGAAAACTTCCAGCTGGGTGCTTTTCTTGGATCTTTTGTTAGTATATACAAGGTAAGCTTATTCACAAAAAGAAAGTAAGAAGTAAGTAAGGCACTGTGGAGAAATTGCTCTGCAGTTGTTGGCTGCTCTTCCTGAAGACCCCGATTGGGTTCACAGTTTCCACATGGTAGGTCATGACCATCTGTAACTTCGTTTCCAGGAGATCTGGTGCCCATTACAGTTTGGTTCCTCATTTTAGTATACTTTGGAGTTTTGCAGCAGATGGCAGGATTTGGCTAATGCTGTGATGGTCTTCTCTTGTGACCCATGAGGGCGGGGTGTTACCCTGTTGTCCACTCAGTTTCTGTGGTGCTGTCTAAAGCAGTGAGTCCTCATCACTTGTGCCATCACTTGTAGTATGTGCTATAATGTCTCCATACGTCAGCCAGACCCTCACCACATGTATAGAGATCAGCCTTGACATGGAACATTGCAGTGTTGTCTAATGGGCTACTGTTTAGTGGAGACACTAATGTGTTACTTATTACACTGAAGTGCTTTGCTATCTCAATTTTAGTTGTGTGTTTAAATTCAGATTCTAAGTGATAATTGTTGATTTCTGAATTATGTTTTTAATATTTGAATTTCGCTTATTTTCATTTTTAAAATTGGGTCTCTCTCAGACTAAATATAATTGATTCCCTCCCACATTGAGATAAGAGCTTACTCTATATCTCAAACTGGCCTTGAACTCCCACCATTTGCCCGGCATCAGTCTCCCAAGTTTTGGAATTGTGCATGTGAACCACCATGATTTAATTGTGGTGTCTAGATTATTTACATTTCAGCTATGTGCAGTGTGGTCTATCCAAGGTCTCTATAATTCTTGTTGTTTTCTATTCCATTTTCTTCCTTGTTGCTCAGTCTGTATTTTGGTTCATTTCTTTTTTATTAGTTTCGTATTATTGTTCCTGCTGATATATCTTTAATACTTATTGTTGTAACTTAGTGTTCTCCTTAGCATTCAGGATATTTGTTTTTTATTCATCAGCTCTACATTAAATAGTGTTATCACGTTACATATAATATGAAAATATGACACTGTACACTGAATTCCTTTTTAGCCTTTGTGCTGTGCATTTATCTTTAAAGTGTTAAAACTCCACAGGACATTGTTTATAGTTTGCTTTATAGGCATCTTGTTCTGTAGAAAGCCAGAGAGTGAGGATTTTAATCTTTGGACTGTGTGATTTCTGTCTCAGCTACTCAACTCTGTTTTTGTGGTGAGAGGGCAGTTGTAGGCAAGGTGTCCATCCGAGCATGGCTGTGTTCCAGTAAACCTGACCACATCATGGTACAATTTCATAGAATTTTTAAAGCATAAATATTATCTTTGATTTATTTTTATCTGTGTAAAATTATTACTATTTTTAAAAGAACTTTAAAAAACTGGCATGATAACACGTGCTTCTAGTTACAGCTACTCTGAAGACTGAGGCAGAAAGACTGGTTGAACTTAGAAGTTGTAGAAAATGCTGGCAACATAGCCAGGCCTGCTGTCAAAACAGAACCTAAGCACAAAAACAAACCAAAGCAAGGGTTGCCTCCCAAACCATAGGAAGCCACCCGGCAGCCATTTTTAGCTAAAAAGCCATAATCTGTTGACTCTTGCTTTGGCTGACTGAAGATAAGGGACACATGTCTTCTAAATTTACCCCTTTTCTCCATTTTCTAGCATTCTTAATTCCTTTTTATACAGCTGAACTTTTGCCTACCATCACCTTCTTTTGGCTGAGGAATGACCTTCCTTGTAGTGTAGTCTGTGTCTGCTGCAGGTGAATTGTCTCTTTCATTGCCACTGCTGAGAACCAGCATCTATGGGTCCAGTATCCTGACTTGACAGATGAGTAATTTTTCCAGCTCCTTTGCTTTGTTAAGATGGAAATGACTCTTGCCTCCAGGTCCTGTCTTTAGAGGTACATTCATTGGCAGGCTTTTGCAAAGCAGTGCAACGGTGTGACATGTGATCTTCGTAAGTGTATCCAGGGCTGCAAGTGGACTTCCTTGTCAGGGGTCTGGCTTGTCTCACACAGGATCCGGTTGCTGAGTGAATCACTCAGTGCAGTTTTTGTTCTCATGCATTTTCTTCTCCTCAGAAATAATGTAACCAAGCTCATGTGTTTCCTCCTTAATACAGGGCACAAGTTGTTTCCTCCGCTGGATCAGGAACCTGGATGATGAGCTGCATGCTATCGTGGCTGGTAAGTTAGTAATAAAAGAATGTCCATTGTTGTATTTGGTGGCGGGATGAGGTGCAGGCCTGCAAAGCCACCCAGTTTTTATTTCTTCCTGCATTGTAAATCTAGTCCCTGCTGACGCACCCACCAGTGTGGGAAGTTAATGGGTCGAGGTACACTTGCTGTCTGGTATTCTGAGTTGACAGTGTAATAACTCAGGTTGTCATAATTGCCAGAAATCTTAGAGGATGTGTCTTAAAGTACCCAAAGACTTGTTTAGACAAGTATCTAAAAGTTATTAACTTGATTTCTAGTTAAGATTCTTTAACAATCTATTTTTACCCCACTGGAAAATGATATTTAAATTGTTAAAAGGCACTTAATTATTTTATAAACATAAAAATGAAAGATTGTTTTCTAGGGTGAAATGCGTGTACTTAAGTTAGCTTAGTCTCTAGGATTCCAGCCCCAGCCTCTAGTTTCCCATATGATGCTATGCACAGTAGTATAGTGACCTCACTGAAAACAGTTGGAACTGTTATGAAAATAGTGAGAGTATTCCCTTTGAAGAAAGAACTGATACCATGGCTTTTATATTTATGTTTAAAAGTAGTCTTGGGCAAGACCACTACAGCTCTTTAAGTTAGGGTTTCTTGTTATGAGTAACTCACACTATATGTTCTCCACCCTGAAGAGCATTGGTTCTACTTGTAAAACATGGATTAATGATGTCTTACTCCACTCTAGTGTCAGTGGGCTTGTTACTGACTTGTTTTTTTTTCCAACTAAAGGCAATGTGAAAGCAAATATTTTCTTATTTAAGAGAATTAACATTCTGATGACTTAACCACAAAGAGAAGATTTGCAATCTGATCAGCTTCTTGTCATTTCAGGGTTCTTGGCAGGCGTGTCGATGATGTTTTACAAAAGCACAACGATTTCCATGTACCTAGCTTCCAAGCTGGTGGAGGTAAGCACGGATCTTATGCCTGAGAAGTTCCCAAGCACACAGCATTTGGAGTGCTGTGTAGCTGCTTCAGTTGCAAGAGCAAACTACTACCAAAGCAGGCTCTGATTCCAGCCAAGTTCGGACAGCCATCTCTCCACTTACGTTTATTTCCTTTACACAGACAAACACATAGTAAGCAGTCCTCAGAGTCTGCCATGCACATGAGCGTGCATCAGCATCTAGACAGTGACTTCACCTGTGCTCTGCCACCCCACATACCACATTGTGTCTTTCCACCTATACAAACTCAAGATGAATGCTTCTTAAAACAAAATCAATAATACTGCCAAAGTGTGGCCAAAATACCTCTTTTTTTTTTTTTTTTATCTAAAAAGCCCATGAGTGATTAGATTTCATCTTCCCTAAATATCTTACATGTTTGTGCCATCCTCTGGGCCATTCAAAGGCTGCTTTAATTTGTGTAGTTACCCCCGTTTCCTCCTCTTCATTAGGTGTTCTCTCCCTCCTCTCTGCTTCCTTTCTTTGATGTTTCTCCTGTCTTCCTTGTGAACCATTAACTAGGTTCAAAGACTTACATTTAACCTTTATTTTCTCAGGAGTGGGTAAGGGAGTGCCATGTGTGTCTATTGTCTCATGTTCAGAAGTGTCTGCTTGTCTTTTTGTCAGCTTCGAGCGTTGATAGGGCCAACTTGAGGCTCCTTCCTCTGGCTCAAGTCTGAGCAGGTGTCAGTGACCATCTCCCGGCCCCACCAGTTCACTGCGCTACAGAGTGGTGCAGGGGCATGAGCATGGATCCCAGCACCAGGAGGTAGAGGCAGGGGATTGGAAGCTCAAGGCCAAATACATCCATTGACATAGGGTAAAACTAGTATTGAGATGTCAGCTGAGCTGTGGGATGCTTCTCTGTTCTTGTCTCATCAATTTATAGATGTTTCTAGCAAAATAAACTGGCCTGTACAGAGTGCCGACAATACTTTAATGAAAATTGGAAGCATTAATCATCTGATGTATCTGTGAAATAAATTTAAATGGTATGCTGGTAACCATTTTTCTGTGGTTGAAGTTAATTTTTGTTACATGCTATACCGTGCTATACAAGCATGTAGTGATTGATAGGAAAACCCACTGCGTTTCCAGCTTTCCATCAGGCTGGCAGATATGTGAGGTAGATAACATTTGAAGAGAGAAAGGTTATTCTGACTCATGGGTGGTAGGCTTCAGTTCTATTCTAACCGCTATTCCTTTGGCTGTATGTCATGTGGGGCACGGGTGGAGTACTGCTTCTTACTTTATTTACAGCTGGGAATGAACTGAAGGGGGGGAGGGCAAGTTTCCTAGTGTCCTCTTCCAAGGACTGCCTCCAGTAACCAGAGGTCTCCACATGGGCTGACTGCATAACCCTTCCACTTCACTTCCTCCCAGTAACAGCACTTTGGGGACATCTGTTAATATTTGGGACATTTTAGACCCAAACTTTGCATTGTATAATTTTTTTCTTGGAACTTAAGAGTAAAATGTATTCTGTGTTCCCATTACTACAGTAGGTGCTAGCAAGCATATGATGCATACAATAGGGCTCCGGCCCTTCACTAACTTAGAATGTGGTTCCTACGTATGTTTAGTGTGATATTTAGGAGCACCAGTATCGAAAGATTATAAGATAACTTCCATTTATTATCTCGGTGATGCTATTCACATATACTTTCTTCAACATGAATATATCTGCCTTATAATAATTGCCTTTCATGTTATTTTGGAAATAATGATTAATAAAGTGATTGCACATCCTGTTTTCTAAGTAAGCTGTGCCTTAGTATGTACTCTACAGGTTTTCTATATCCCAATCGCTGATGCATATTCCTTCCTATGTATTTCTTTTTCCATATATATTTCTGATTGAGTCATATACAATATATTTTTCCTGTCATTTCTTCTGCTTCTTTTTCTCTTTGAGTATGGTAGCAGTTGTGTGTCTTACTTTTTTAATGTCAAATTAAAAAATTAATTTGGGGGATTAAATCTTAACAAGGTAAATTTATGTTGCAAATGTGTTAGCTGCAGAAGAGCACCAGAGGATGAGGGGCTGTGGGTTCCATCTGCTGTCCTCGGTGAAGTGCCCACACCTTCTTGAAGCCTCCATCCAGTGGGAACTCCAGACTCTTTTAGATTTCTTCCCACATGCTTTCCAGTTTTCCCTTAGCTTTCTGTATATCAAAAAACCTGTTGCCATGAATTTCCCATTCTGAATGTATAGGCAATATCTTTCTGTTTCTGCATGCTTGTGCGTGCTCGTGCGTTGCGTGCGTGTGTGTGTGTGTGGTGTGTGTGTAGCATATCTTTTGTTCCTGCATGCTTGCGTGCGTGCTGCGTGCGTGCGTGCGTGTGTGTGTGTGTGTGTGTGTGTGCACGTGCACATGGACTCATGTGCATGAGTGCGTGTGTTCCCCTCTAACATTGCTGTTGGTCTTGTGTGTGTTTAAGTGTACTCATCTTGCTGCTTTCCTTCCATCCTGTGACAAGCTAGTGTAGTAACTGAGAGCACAGCATTAGGGAACTTTAAGAGCAGCTTGAAACACTGTTTTGCTTTTTAAATCTCAGTGAAACTTTGGTTCAATTCTGTGTTGTTGTTTTTTTTTTTTTTTAATTTAATTTACTATTAATTTTATTGTATCATAAATTTATTGATCTATGACTATTTTGAGTTTTAAAATGTGATAGTTTGAGAAACATTACAAATAAGTCTTTTTAAAAGTTCTCCTTGGCCGGCGAGCACAGCCTGGGCAAGAGAGGCAGCGTGGAGGAGGCGCCCTACGGCTGTCCTGGGGCCGGCAGCGCCCAGGCATGCCGAGGAGCCTCGTGCCAGGGATGCTCCAACCAGAGGCTGTGCGCATCCGGATCCGGCGTCGCTCCGGACCCGGCTGTGGAGGAAATCAGAGGGAAATTGAAGACGGTGCAACACAAGATCTTGGTGCTGTCTGGAAAAGGCAGTGTTGGGAAAAGCACATTCAGTGCCCACCTTGCCCACGGCCTGGCAGAGGATGGAGACACCAGGTTGCTCTTCTGGACATATCTGTAGGCCATCGTTCCCAAGATCATGGGCTTAGAAGGAGAGCAGGTTCACCAGAGTGGCTCTGGCTGGTCTGCAGTGTATGTGGAGGACAACCTGGGGGTGATGTCTGTGGGCTTCCTGCTCAGCAGCCCGGATGATGCTGTCATCTGGAGGGAACCAAAGAAAAATGGTATGATCAAGCAATTCCTCTGTGATGTAGACTGGGGAGATGTGGACTACCTCTTCATAGACACCCCACCTGGCACATCTGATGAACACCTCTCTGTGGTCCAGTATCTGGCCCCAGCACATATTGACAGGGCGGTAGTCCTCAACACCCCTCAGGAGGTGGCCCTCCAGATGTCCGGAAAGAGATCAGCTTCTGCCACAAGGTGAAGCTACCCTTCATTGGTGTCGTAGAGAACATGAGTGGCTTCGTCTGCCCCAAGTGCAAGAAAGAGTCTCAGATCTTCCCTCCCACGACTGGGGGTGCAGAGGCCATGTGTCAGGACCTGAAGATCCCTCTTCTGGGCAGAGTGCCGCTGGATCCACACATAGGCAGGAGCTGTGACAACAGCCAGTCATTTTTTGTTGAAGCCCCAGATTCACCAGCCACAGCAGCCTATAGAAGTATAATTCAGAGGATCCGAGAGTTTTGTAATTCTCGTCAGTCACATGGTGAGAACCTCATCAGTCCCTGAAGTGGGACAGGGCCAAGTGCCACCTGCTAACCACAGAGCTGGCAGGCTACGTGTCCAGCCACACCTGCTCAGCGGGGGACAGGTGGTGCCACACAGATGCTGACAGGATTTGAAGTCACTCATTAAGACACTATAATCACCTATCTGCCTATTTCTTCGATATCAAAGGTACAGGCACTCTATATCCAGGTGCCATTCATCAGAAAATAAAAATGTCTCCTTGAACCTGTCCCTTAGGGCCTACTTTCTGGAATCCAAGGGACTAGGAACCCTTTAAGTCACAGGACTCCCAGGAGCTGTTTCTGCCTCAGGTGATAAACCTAGGGGGATACAGAGGGAGGATTGTGGCCTCCTCAGGAGGGAGAATGACACCAGCCTCTGCCCACACTGGGGTCTCCAGCTCTGGGAGGTCTCCATTCATGCTGAGATCAGTGTGAAAGCTTTGGCTGGGGCCCATCAGAACCCTTGGAAAAACTTGGAAGTCACCCATGACGTGATGTGTACCTTCTAGACATCCAGTAATTTCCAGGGTCCCAGGCAAGCCAATACTTGGCACTTCTGAGAGACAGATGTAATTGTCCCCATGATCTGGGACTAAGATGTAGAACTGAGAGCTGCTGAAGGAAGGCATTCCAGATTTCCACTGCACTGTGGCATGACACTGGAAAGTGACCAGCCCCCTCTCCTTCCCCTTTATGAACTCTTGGAGTGTGCTGGGGTCCCTGAGGGGCAGATGCAACCTTTCCAAAGCTTGATGGTTCCTGAGCGGGCCCTAAACATCAGGGTTCTAGCTTTGATTTGCTCCAGGTTAACTTGGAGGACTAGGGAAAGTTCACCTAGGCCTGTGGCACAGGTCAGGAGCTGCTTTCCCACAATGCTCAGGCCTCTAGACTACACCTACCGCTCACCTAGTGCTGGTGGATGTCCAGCCCTTCCATCCTGGGCTTCTCAAAGTCACCTGGGGAATCCTGCAAGGCAAGAAGAGCCATGATTGTCCCCACAAAGAGCAGGCTCACTGGGGAGACCCGTAGCACAAGTGGCATCGTTCAGAGCACCGCACAGCGAGCCAGAGAGACTCCTCCATCTCTCAGTTTTGACAATTGGCAATTATTGAGACAATTATCCAAGAAATATTTCCTGGTTTTAAAACAAAAACAAAAATACAAAACAAACAAACAAAAAGTTCTCCTTCATCAAATTCCCTTTGTTCCCTGGGAGATCCGAAGAATGGATAATACATACTTGACATTTATATAAATGTCACATGTAGTTAAGCCTCTCTCCCCAGAGTGCAGGGCGTGTGTCTACTAGACTTATAATTTGTTCACTTCTAAATTCCTTGCTCTGCCCGACAAGGCCATCCTCCCCTACAAATGCAGCTGGAGTCATGTGCTCGCAGGCTGGTGGTTTAGACCCTGGGGAGCTCTGGTTAGTTAGTATTGTTGCTCTCTTAATGGGGCCACAAACCCTTTCAGCTCCTTCACTCTTCTCTCTAACTCCTCCATTGGGAACCCCATGATCAGTCCAATGGTCATCCACCTCTATATGTGTCAGGCTCTGGCAGACCTCTAAGGAGACAGCTATATCAGGCTCCTATCAGCATGCACCTCCTGACATCCACATCAGCATCTACCTTTTGCGACTGCACATGGGATGGATACCCAGGTGGAATGGTCTCCAGACAGCCCCTCCCTGTGTGGGGGAATTCAAGATTGGGGAGGTGGGATGGGTTATGTGGGGGCACATCCTCATAGAAGCAGGAGGAGGGGGTATGGGATGGGGTTTCTGGGCAGGGGGGGTATGGGGTTAAGGGGATAACATCTGAAATGTAAATATAATATCCAATAAAAAATAATTTTAAAAAGAAAAAATAAAGAAATTCCTTGCTCGTAACACTCTGCTCATCATAGTTCACATCAGGAATGAACTAGTCTAATACAGGGGAAGAAGCACTAAGCATTTACAAAGGCATCCAAGAATAAATGACATCAGTGCAACAGAAATGAAGCACTGTTCAGTTACACACACAAAAGCATCACTGCTCAAAGCTGGAGTTTGGCATGAAGGGATGACGGAAGGAAAGGCCGACCTAGAGCACTGTCATGGAAGATGTGAATGATTGAAATGTAGAGGAAATAAAAGGATTCAGAAATGCAGAAAATGTACTTGTGGAACTCACTGCTGAGTTCTGGTTTAACACTGCTCAATTTTTAAATAGGATCTAAGCTCTTGCCTTATGCTTCATTTTCAGACGATGTATTTCAAGGGCATCGAGGCTGGAAAGGTTCCCTATTTTCCTCAAGCAGATACTATCATCTATTCCATCTCTACAGCAATTTGTTTCCATGCAGTAAGTACAGCTCTTGAGAAGACAGCAGACAGCAGACGTTTCTATTTGTGCCTTACATTAAGCTAGTGACGGGGGTGGGGGGGGTGGGGGAGATGGGGGAAATGGAAGCCTAGCAACACTTGTTTGTCACGTTTCCTTCTTACTGGTTTGTTTCCTCAGCAGAAGAGCTTGCATGTCTCAAAACACTGAATGTGTTAATGGGCTAGGTCTTGCTTGAAGAGCAGACCAATATTTATGTCTAAAAAGAATACAAGGAAGGGTGAATTCATAGCCCTGTATTGCAGGGAGAGCACCCTGATGTGATCCTTCCTGGAGAAAAGCTACCTTAAGAGTATGCATGGGTGCCCTCTGAGACACTCCAGCATTCCTCAGGAAGGAGAAAGATGAGTGAGTCTCATCTCTCTGTGTTTTGTGGGCTTTTTTTTTTTTTCTCTGTCTCTGTATTAAAGTTCATTGCTGAGACTGGGCATAGGGGGAGCTTTTACTTGCTTTTCCCCACAATGATGGTGTCAGCTTGAAGCTCAGTAAAGTCAAATTATCAGCTCTCTAATGCAACACTCATACTTCCTGATAAAGATCACGACTCACTGATTATCATCTGAAAAGCAGCATGTCTACTTAAAAACATATTGACAGCGATAGATTCTTGAGAGTCTTAAACATAAAAGCAATTTTTTTCGTCACTAAAGTTTTTAAAGTACAACAAACAACAAGAATAGAGATAAGAACTACTATATTTCTTAAGACTGCAGTGTTGGTATTTATTAAAATAAATATCCAATTGAATAATCTTAGGCTGTTATGGAAGTTCAGAACTTGCGACCATCTTACTGGAAGTTCCTTTTAAGGCTCACCAAGGGCAGGTAAGTGACCAAGTTGATTTCAATGTTTATAACAAATTAATAACTTTTATAAGTATATTATAAATGTCTTTGTCCTCTGAGGGAATATTCTTTCAGTGGTAAATTAGTTATTTATATCTAAATCAATATGACCAATGTAATAAGAAACAGATCTGAGTGAAAACTTGGAGTTAAAACTAAATATTTGACCCTTTTCCTTATAATAATTTAGACATGTTAAATATTCTAGATTATGTGCTCACTTGCTAACTGCCAGTTTGTCAGTAATTAGATAATCAGCATTTAATCTTATCTGTGAATCTTTAAACTCTTCTTCTTTATTTAAAATGACAAGTTCAAATTGGGAATATAGGTCAATGGCAGATTTGCTTAATATGTGCAAGGGCCAGGTCTCCTTCATGACTCCAGGGCCAGGTCTTCTGCTGGCTGCAAGTGGTAACGGACAAGTGTGCGCCATTAATCTCAATTGAGTTCTTTTGGAGAGTTTGACCTATTAGAAATAGGCTGACAGAGTTGGACTTCAATTCTGGTGACTGTTAACTAAGGGAAATATATTTACTCTCACAATCTTAGGTCTATTTTGTTCTTTAATGAAATAATAATCTATATGCTGTGCTCTGTTCTGTGTTGCTATGAGAGATTACCTGACTCTGAGTAATATGCATACTACAAAGGTTCATTTGACTCATGATTCTTGTAGCTGGAAGATATGACTTGGAATCAATTTCAGTCTACTATCTTCTCCAGAAATGAAGTGATTGTGAATAAGAAGGGAGACCTACAATCCGTCCCCCAATTCTTCATAAGAGTCCCCAATCTCCATCCAAAGTTTCACTGGAGGGCTACCCTCTCAGAGGAGAAGGGGATAGAGGATGAGGGATGGTCTCTTGGGGGGGGGAAGAGGACCATGGTTAGAATATAAATAAGTAAATACATAAAGACACACACACATACAAACAAACATTAATAAATAAATGATTGTTTTTGAAAAGTGAGACCTTAAAAGATCTATCCTGTGCACCAACTAAAACTATTCTTAACATGCTTTATCTCTAGAGTTGGATGATTGTTAATATAAGGTATATTTTTTAATCACTACATCTTTTTTAGTGTGTTTGTGTCCATGTGTGTGTGCAGCGAAGGTTATAGATTGGCTTGTGGGACTCAGTCAGGTCTCTTTTGCCATGATGTGGGTTCTAGGGATGGAAGTCATGTCAGACTTAGCAACAAGTGCCTTTACCTACTGAGTCATCTTGCCTATCCATGAAGGTAATGTTTACTCTGTTTTATTAGTTCTCTTCTGCGGTTTGCTCTTTAATTATTACCTATTTGCATATTGTTGGTAAGTGTTAAGTGATATTCTGTGATATAATTCATCAGAAAAATACTGATTAGTCAAGTTTTACATTTGAAACCATCTAATGTATAGAATTCTAGATGTGTTTAAAATACTAATTGAGAGCTGTGGTTTTGCCCTGGGGATTGATTACCTTTTAAAAGATAATCCTAGACAGTTACCCTTGGTCATCAGGGTGCCTGTGCTACAGAGTTTCAGGGCTTTTGCTTTGCCAACCCAACCTGACTTGGCATTTCCTGAAAGCCAAGTCGAGGAATTGACTGGTTTCTTTCATGAATGTCTTTACCGGCTTCTGTACTGTGTTCTTTTCCACAGGTTTGCACTCATGAACCGAAAAGCCCTGGATGTGTTTGGTACTGGTGCATCTAGAGAATTTCACAACTTCATCCCCAGACTAGACCCACGATATACAGTTGTCACACCGGAGCTGCCCATAGACTTTTCCTGAAGATGACTATAACTTATTGACTGTGTCTCACCATTTTCTCCTGAAGAGTTAATTATGTTCAACACAGAAGGGGCCCAAGCTGAACTTCAGTGTTACGTCAACGAGAGATGCTTTTTTTTTCCTTTTTCATACCAATCAGAAATACAGAAGCTTTTTAGAAAGGTGTTGCTTAATAATTAAGCTTCCTCTGTAGCCAGAATCTCATTCTGGATCATGTAGTGTTGATATATTGTTGATTAAATTATGTCCACAAAGAATATTGAATAATCTATGTAGAAATATAATAAGAAGAGTATACTTAAAAATTACTTTAAAAGATGTCTTTAGTTCATTCCAATAGAATTCTTGGTCAAAACTAAGAATATTTCTTCACTTTATGATTTGCAAAGGATCACGGGTACATGGATTCAGTCCGTGATTTTTATGCTTTTGAATGGATTTCTGTAGCTATGGGGTGTTGGAGATGGGGAGAAACCTCCATGGGTATTGCTGCTTTACTGTGAAGCATTGTGGAGAAAGTGGCCATTCTTATTTCAGGGATAAAAAATGGGTTTCATACCATTTGGCCCCATGTCATGGTGGTACCCATACTCTTTTGTTCAGCTGACAGTCCTGTCTCTCTTTGTGACCAGATTGGCTGTTGGGCAACCTAGTGACCTTATATGATAGTAGCAGGTTAGGAACAAATGGAAACTGACATGTGCTACAGTAAAGAATATGTCTCAGTGTTCCTGGGAATATTACACTTGAATATTGTCAAGCAGACAACTTAAAAGCCAATCTTTACACCTCCCATAGGCATATTGTGTTTATTTTCACCACAATGGCCACGCTCTTTGTAACTCAGTTTGAATACCATTGGTGTTTTAGAAAGGGTTAAGATCCTATGGAACAAAAGAGCTTTGGGCCAGTTTGACAGTTGGTACCCTCTCTAATGTCTCACCTAAATGGGATGTTTTGTGACTAAAAATGTGAAAATATAGTGATTGTTGGGAGTTCGTCTCTCACTAATTGGATTCCTGTTCCCCTGCTTCCTGTTCATTAACCAGTCCACTCTGGAGTTAAGGGACAACAGATAGTCGGTGCTGATAATAGAAGTAGTCTTGGAGAGCTGACTGAAATAGATCACTTGGGTTTTCTGGGGAAAGTTGTACTTTTCTAAGTTAATATAGAAGTTTAAAGTGGTTGTGATGTCTGTAGTTGATGTAAATATAGGAACTATCTTTAAATATATAATTGTGTTGCTAAAAGGTTTCAGGCCGTTGTAAGTTATGCAGTAGAACTTGTGTTATGACAGGAATTGTAACTCAGACATTAAAAATACTTAATCTCCCATATTCAATTGCATCAGCACTTGTATTTCTGTGTAATCCTATCCGTGGTTGTTATGGTAAATTGAATCCCTACAGAGAGACAGACTCTAGTGCCATCATGTAACAGAACCACTTGAGTTTGGTCAGAATTCTGCATTGTGATTAGCTTTCTGGAGTGGACTTACCTACTTGGTAATACTGTTGAAGGCTCAGTTTGGTTTTGGACTTCAACACTGATTAGTTAATGCAGTTTTAGGTTTGTAGTCACTGGAATTGGACTGCTGATTTACTGTGTTTACTTTTGAAAATGAAGTATTAAAGCACTGAGAACGCCTGGCTACCTGGACCTCATTTCTCCTCTCAGATTTTATGTCTGTTGCATTTTTCTAGTCAGGTTAAAAATCTGGTTTAAGCCATAAGTCATTCTTTTCATTGACGTTAACTGACTGTGATAATGATTAATCCTATGAAAATGTGCTAAAGAATGTTTAGTAAAATCTTGCTGGTCAAAAAGGTGCATTTCTATGAGAGATATATTTTTAACAAATTGCACTCGTGTTTTTATTTTATGTAAAATGTAATAAACAACTATCATGAGGCAGAATATAGCAGTGAATGTCCAGCTCGGAAGGAGAGCTCACTGACTTACAGTGACATATTGAGCAATATAGTTCGAAGTCTTGAGCACAGTGTACTTGTTCAAGCAAACAAGAAGAAAATGTGGTATTTCTAAAGACAATCAGTGTCTTTGTATCTCTTACTAATCAGGTATTGACTGACAGCTGCCTGTCATCATAAACAAGGGCAAATAGATCTCTCCATTCCAAAACAGGTTTTTGTTTCCATTTTGCTTTTTTCAGTTCATTTAAATTCTGAAGAAATTATATGCTCAGCCAGCATCTACCAGAGTGGAATATCATAGATGACACACTCCTTTGGTCTCTCCAGTATCTTTGTGCAGAGTGAAAAGCAGTGCACTTGGAGCAGTCATGTATTGATCATTTCATGTGTTTGTAAAACTTAGAAGTGGCCCCAAGTAAAGGTTGGGAAGTTTGAGATTGAGCACTTATCTTGGGTCTCTTTGGTTCTTACCACCTTTTCATCAGATAGTCCATTGAGAGATTCACTTCTGAACACTACCTGATCTCATCATCCTTTTTCCTAAAAGCTGTGTTTGGCTCAGTGCTTTTAAATGTAACCTCTAAACTACAAGTGTCTCTGAGATCAGAGGTGGACAGCATCTTGGCCTTGATACAGCATATATGCTACGTCTTCAGCAAGACAGAGAGGGCATCGCTTGTGCAGCTGCAATGGATATGAATGCTGAAGCCTGTTACTTCTAGCTGAAGGAAAGAATCCATCTTGAACCTGAAGTTGTCCTCTGGCCCTTTGATATGTTCTTTCTGTGTCTGCTTCACTGCTGTTTGCTTCTCTTAACTTCTCTCTGTCTTTCCATGTCCCTCTCTCCTCCTTCCTCTTCCCTCATCTTCTTCTCTCCCCTATCCCATTCCTCTTGTTTCTCCTCCCTCTTAGCCTTACTATCTTTGTGTGTGTGTGATGCTGAAGCCTGAAGCCTGGGTTTTTATGTGCTAGGCAGGTGCTGTACCATGAAACTTTAGAATCGTTATCCCTGACATCTGCCTCCCCTTTGCCCATTTTCTGCTTGGTGATATTACTCTTTGTTTCTTGGGCTCAAAGACTGCTGTGAGATCTTTAGTGTTTAACTGGTCCAGTGTAGGAAGAGACATTTCTGGACACACTTATATTTTAAATAATTTTACACCTTTTAGGTAGGATGATATGGAAGGTGACTACATAAATACAGCAAGAGCTGTTTCTCTGTACACAAGGCTTTTAAGTTCAGAACAGTCTCTTCTTGACAACCTCTTGACATCGCTTGGCTGTGGAATATGCCGTAGCTTCACAAAAGGGCAAGAACTAATGTCTTACTTCCTTTTACTTTCTTGTTCTTTTCCCGTAAGTCTGCACTTGTATGCATTAGGTGAGATAATGTACTGGGCTTTATCTTTTGTTCCTAAAGACCTAAAATCCCCAATAAAACACAGACACACACCAGAAGTAGCATCAGGCCAAGTGCAAGAAATAACAGAACCTTCTGCTCCGGTAGACTGTGGAAGGTGGGGTGTCCAAGTCTTGATGTGCAGGCTATGGGCATTCAAGTATTTACCTGTGCTTCTTAGAGTCAGTTTTCCACTGTGGCTTGAAGAGTCTTGATCTCTGAATGAAACTGTATTATCTCAAGTCACCCTGCAGATTCATTAATATGAACCACTTAATTTCTGAGGGCCTGTATTTCCTTAGTGTCTGGAAAGCCCTTTCAATCATTCGGCCACCTGTAATTGAGTTTTCAGGTTATTTTGTAACTACAGTAAAGGCTTAGGACAAGGACTTAAAGTATGGCATGTGTCATGTGGTTGCTCAGTATGACCCAAATGAGAGGAGAGCAGAAGCAAACCCCTCAAGCCTCACTCTTCTCCTGTTCCTCCAAGCCAAGAATGGGCTTGGCTCCTTATTCTTGGTATTTATTTCTCCAGAGTAGGTTCTTGAAGGAAAAGACAAAAGAGGCACTATTTTTGCTTGATAATTTCAGATGGAAGGTGAGTGAGTTAAGCATTAGTCTTAATGTATGTGCATCTGTATGACTTACTGGAGATTTTAGGTCTTTACGAACAAAGATAAAGCTCAATATGTTATCTCACTTGGTCTTGTTGGGACCTGAAACTTTGTTATTGAGTTTATAGGGAAATAAGGTAGGCATGGTGGGTACCAGTAATCCCAGCACTCCAAGAGATGGAGGCAAGAGAGTGGAGAGATTAAGGGCAGCCTAGACTGCAAAGTGAGACCCTGTCTTAACCTAGGAAAAGAGGCGGAGGAAAGCAGGTGTTTTCCTCTTCCTGTTACATAGAGTTAAGTTGAATTTAGTCAAAATGAAAATGTTTCATCGTGTTTCTGTAACATTGAGCCAGATGCTATGAATCTACTACCAGACTAGGTCTGGTAACAAGACAGTCTGTGATGGGGAAGGGGCAGTAGTTTTTTTTATAGAATCATTGAAGTAGCAGCCATGACTGTAAGCAGTAATTACAAATATGCACTTTACTGGAGGCAAGTAATCAAATGGCTACTATCAATGTACCTTGCATCTTCAGTGTGTGTGTGTGTCTGTGTGTGTGTGTGTGAGATGAATAATAGCCCCAAGATGCTTAGGGAAACTGTTCTTTCCTCATTAATATGAAAGCAAGTAAATGTACTTAGGGCATTTTATATGAGTATTTTGAAATTCTTCATTTGAAATTTAATTTGGTGATATCAGATAAAAATTTGATATGGATTTTTTAAAATTTCTGCCACAGGCAGAAATAAAGTTGCATGAAAACTTGCATATGCAAACTTTCAAAGGCAGGCATTGTTGCACACTGGCCCAAACCCAAGAGAGCCTGGTAAATGAACCTAGGAAATGGAAGGCGTGAGTAAGCCACTAGCCTTCTCTTGGTTCCAGGGCCGCAAATTCCTGTAACAAGCATAGGGTTGCAGTGACTGTCAGCTCTCACCTACTGATGCTCACTGCTTTACTCCCTCTTCCGTGGAACACTGGTTCATGGTCGGGACAGCACCATTCCCAGCCTCTGCGAATAGGTGGAAACTGTTCTAAAATACTTTTATCATTTTGTCCATTACTTTCTAATCAGTTTTTTTTTTTCTTTTGAGTGACTGTGCAGCTCAGTTTAGGCTAATAAGATATAATGGAACAACTGGGACAGTTTAGAGGAATTCTTCTTTCAAAGAAAGCCCACTTTACTTTTCCTCCTGTTCCACATGAATGACAATTAATTGTCTGGAGATGGTGGTGGTGATCCTCTCAACATCAGATGACAAATACCAAGACAAAAAATCAGCAAGTTGAACATGTCAGGGAAGAAAAATGGAAAGAGCCAGTGACTGGATACCAGTGACCATGCATTTCTGAGCATGTTGAGGAAACATCAATCCATTTCTTGTTCCATTATTCAAGAATTCCATTACTTTTGATCCAAACTGTTTCTGATTGATACATGATTGATACATGCTCCTCCCACATAAATCACACCTGTTTCATTTCTCATCATGCCCTTCCTCCACTTTTCTCCCCATCCTGCTTTAAACACATCAGCTGAAGAAGACATGTAAAAATAATTCAGCAAAGCCTACAAAATAAAACATTACATTGAGGATGTTTAGACAATACCAGAAATTCTGGATGTTTCCACCACTTAATTATTATACTTAGACAGCAAAGTGAGATTTGAGTTTAGCTGATGTGAATCTCCCCATTCCAGCTGCACTCCTAAGTGTAGCTTCTATGTTGTCTATTGTTATTTGCTCTTTTAGTTTTTTTTTTTTAATTTTATTTATTTAGTTATTTAAACCACATCGTAATTTACTTATTTACACAGAGGTTATAGACACAAAAAGGCAGGATGTCAGGAAGGGAATGACACCGAGCATAGGTGTTCAGGGGGAGTACAGATACCTTTCAAACAGGGTATCAGCTGGGTGAGGTTCAGGGACAGGTCACTATGACTCTGCCTATGATTCACTTGTCCTTATCTAAGTTGGTACTGTCCACCAAGGCTGCCTATTTATAAGACCTATGACTACTAGGTCTGGTAAATTTCCACAGAAGCTGCCTGTTTACAATAGCTTATAGCCTTCTGTTTTCAGTGTTTTTCCACAGAGACCCAAGGCTTTGTGTTAGCATGCATGTATGTCAAGCTATTGCTGATTTGGGGCCTATGGCTGATTTTAGCCTTTAGTGTATATGCAGGGCTGCCCCTGACATCTCCTCCCTTCTCTAAGTATAGAAGGGCCTTGGCGATTCTATTCTTGCGAAGGCGGGGATAGAGGCCTGACCTCCAATAATTGAAGGGGACCTTGTAATGGCTCCGGTCCTCCTGTCATTGTCCAGTGAGGCATGAGGGCCATACCCATCCCTGCTCTTTTAGTTTTAGGAGTTACTAATTTGTTCAGAAGTGTGAAAGATTGTTAATGTATGCACATGTATATTTGGGAACATGTATGGAGACCAGAAGTGTGTATTGGATTTCCTCTATTCTCCACCCATTCCTTTGTGGTTGAGTCTCTCCATAACCTGGGGGTGGGGGGTGCATCAGTGATCCTCATGCCTCTACTTTGAAATCACATTAAAGATGATTCCAGAGCATCAGTTATGGGTACAGGGACCCAGACTAATCTTTATGATTGTGTAGCAAATGCTTTTAACCATTGAGTCATCTTTGCAGTCGTTTTTTTCTTCACACCTTAATCTTTTCTGGTTAAGATGGCCCCATGAATGATATTTTAAAGTCTGAGTCCTTAGTATATCTTTTCTCAGGACTGATTTTCCATTCATGTAGCTCTTTTCATTGCAGTGGTTTTTCATGCAAAAATTTCTGGACAGATCTGACTTTTGGAATGATGTCTGTATATTCCAGCCACACTGGAAAAGCAAAGAAACTCCAATTAAACCAGCACTAGCTGACTGACTATGTTTTTGCATCCCCAAGCTACTTCCTGTTCCAGTTGGGATTTGGGATTGAGTTCTTGCCAAACAAGGCAGTATCACTGAGTTAATTTTTAGTTCTGCATAAGCATTTTGTTGCAGGCCCTATATACCAAAGCTGTATGTTTGGTAACTGGTCTACCTTCGTACCGAGTGGACTTCTGCTTTTCATGGATGCTAATACATACTCTCTGCAGCTATTTTCCCACTGGAGAGGCTTCAGCTGCAGCAGCCATTGCACATTCAGTTTGGACCAGTTTAGCTCATAGGCTAGCTGTGCCATCTTTATGCAAGAAGCCCTTGGCAGCCTAGGCCTCTGTTTTTCCTGCAGTGGTTTGCCCCTTCCACAAAACACATTCCATTTCATTCTGGTAAACTGTGCTTTCTACTTGCTCTGTAAGTTGTGGCATCTATATTTAATTCATCCTCCTCACCTGTGCCTATGTAAGTCCCTATGTGGGAGCGGGTAGAATGAGAAGCAGTGTTCTCAACAGGTAGCTATTGACTGCCTGCAAACTGAGTCTGTAGACCAAAAATCTATCCTCCACTTATCCCTATAAATGGCTGCAAAATGTTATCCTTGCAAATGGCTTTGTAAATATTCCAGAAATTGGCCTCTACTACTAACCCAGCAGGAGTTGGAGCCAGTTTGGCTTTGGGTTTGAACAAGTGATTTGTCATCTGTTTCTGTTGTTTGTTTTTCCTGATAAGAGTTAGAATTCTTGACTGGCCCCTCCTTAAAAGCTGCCAAATCTAAACTAGAAGTAGACAGGGGAGGACACAACGCTCTCCCACTTAATTTCATGAAATAAAATTCACAGAAAGTTTTCCCAGAATTCCTTTGTGTTTGCTTCTTAGTAGCATAATACTGTTTAGTTTTTCTTATGCAACAGAATCTGAGAAGATAACGGTTCCAATCACTTGACCAGATAGGCTGTTCTCTAACAAGCAGTTTTGCCAAACAATCCATTTTAAGGGAAAAGGAAGGAAATCAATGTGTAAAAAAAAAAAAGAAAAGAAAAAGAAAAAGAAAAAAGTCAATTCTCTAGCCTAATTTACAGGAAATAGCCAATTCAGACTCTTTATCCCCTATTGCTATGAATCTTAGCTAGGGTCACCCTTATAGATTTCTGGGAGTTTCCATTGTCCTAGGTTTCTAGCTTGTCCCCTGCCTGATTGCAGTTTTTTCTTCTAGTACTCACTCTTTCTCCAATTCAGCTCTGTCTGATCCCTCCAGTTCCTGTCTCCAACCCCACCTCTCCTGTCCCATCTACCCTAGATGTCTATTCTAGATTCCCTTCCCAGGGAGATTCATTTGTCTCCCCTCTAAGTTCTTGTTATGTAGCTTTTCTGGGTCTGTGGATTGTAGCATGGCTATTTATTACTTTATAGCTAATATCCACTTAAAAGTGAGTACATACTTTTTGTTTTTCTTTCTAGGTCTCAGGATGATTTTTTCTGGATCTATTGATTTGCCAGCAAATTTCATGATGTCCTTTTTAACAGCTGAGTAATACTCCATTGTGTAAAAGTACCACATTTCTCTCTCCATTCCTCAGTTGAGGGACATCTAGATTGTTTCCAGTTTCTGGTTATTATGAATGAAGCTACTATGAACATAGTGGAACAAGTGTCCATGTGGTATGATGGAGCATCCTTTGTATATATTCCCAATAAGGTATAGCTGGATCTTGAGGTAGATCAATTCCCATTCTCAAAGAAATTACTATATTGATGTCCAAAATGGCTATACAGATTTACACTCCCATCAGCAAAGGAGGAGTATTCCCTTGCTCCCTTGCTCTATATCTGCCAGCATTAGCTGTCACTTCTGCATCTGGTCTTAGGAGTCCTCCAAGTGGAGGTATTAGAACACCAACCCAGCCACAAAATCTTTGACTTACAATTTGTTGTGCCTACAAATGTGCGGGGAATAAAGGTGGTGCAGAAATTGAGGAGGTAGCCAACCAATGACTGGTCCAGTTTGAGAAATATGCCACAAGAGGGAGCCCATCTCTGATACTGCCTAGAGAGCTAGGTTAGCCCAGAGACCCAGGATAGAACCAAACACAAGTGAAGGAGAAAAGTAAATGAAATGATTCCTAATGCTATTCTGCTATACTCATAGATTAGTACCTAGCCCAGTTGTCACTGGAGAAACTTCATTCAGCAACTGATGTAAATGGGCTGTTTCTGTAATGGACTTTGCAATCCCAGAATCATCACCCAATACATTTTTTCTCAATCGCACATTTTTGCTCCTTAATCTAGTCTGTTATTTTCATACATTAGTACAGAATGACGGAAATACAGACTAACAAATCTCAGCGATGAACAACACTATTGGAGACACTGAATTTTTAGTACAACCTAAAACTCCTGGTCCAGCTATGTACACAAGTGAGGTTCACCAACAGCATTAAATAGACCAGCTTCCAGGAAATGGAAACTCTTCCTGTTTTGTTCTATAAGGCCAGTATTTTCTCAATATCAGACTGAATTTAAGAACAAAAATGACGGTACCTTGTGACCAACTGGGACATCCCCAAAGTTCACAATTGAAAATCAGTCAGTTCGAAAATCAAGGTAATTCAGCCATATACATACACACACACACACACACACATATCTTTGTGTGTGTGTGTGTGTGTGTGTGTGTGTGTGTGTTGTGTGATATATATATATATATATATATATATATATATATATATGATACAGGAAGGTGAATTATCTTCTGATTCACTGATCATATATGAATCAGTAACATGAATCAGATACATACATATGCATATAATATGTAACACAAATATACATATATACATATGTACATGCCAATTCTAAAATATATTTGGAAATGAAACTCTTAAATAACCAAATTTTCTCTGACAAAAATAAAGCTAAGAGGGGTAGACACCTGGACTTCAAAGCTTATTATTAAGCTTTCTAAAAAGCATGTCATTCCAGTGCTTATGTGAAGACAGACAATTGATCAATGACACCCCATGAGTTTAGTATCCAGTTGCTAAATCATTGTAGTGTGGTACTTTATTAAAGGAAAAACTAGTCTTCCCACATTATGTGCTAGTGATACAGAAAGACAATGATCTTGAGTCTCAATGCAGACAACTACAAAATTTAAAAAATACATCTAATTCAATAGATATTCTAAACCAAAATGTAAACCCTAAAATAATAAACTGACAGAACAATAATATAAAGTCTTTTATAAATGTACATTAGTTAGGCAAACATTTCTTGAATAAGACTAAATATAAATTGAAATTTTGCTGAGTTACAGCAGTGGTTCTTAGCCTTTCTAATGCTGTAACACTTTTATTCCTCATGCTGTAGTGATACCCAACTATGAAATTATTTCCATTGCTACTTCATAACTGTAATTTTGCTACACTTATGAATCATAGTGTCAGTATTTGTTATGCAGGATGGTTGATCACAACCACAGGTTGAGAACTGTCGAATTAAGAGCATGGCTTGTTATTCTGTGAACCTGGTATTTGGATTACATTACTAGTTGTGTAGATTCTGGGAGAACTTGACATTTATAATTGGAGAATACACTGGTGTAACCACAGTCAGCAAGTCATTTTGGAGTGAAACCTCAAGCCCTGTCCAACATCCATCTTAATTGTATAAATGAGAGATATTGGGGCCATAACAAGGTACTCCTAAAGGCCTAATTCATATCCAGGCGGTTCCCAGAATATCATATTTTCAGGGAGCTTGCTTTATTTAGCATTTCAGGCCCCTATTCTATATGCTTTCTAATTCTATACAGTCAACTTCCTTCACTATAATAAATGATTGGCTTATGACATCAGCTCTTTCATCTTAGAGATCATTGCTTTATTTACTGACAGATCCATGGCATCAGAGAAGTTCTTGAACATAGTAGGGATTTGGTAAGTAGTTACTAGAATCTTCAATTGTGTAATAGTTATCACCTCGCTGGTATAACTGGATGTCTGCATATAGAAGAATGAAAATAGATCCATACCTATCACCTACACAAAGCTCATGTCCAGGTGGATCAAAGACCTCAACATAAAACCAGATACATGAAATTTTATAGAAGAGAAAGTGAGGAATAACCTTGAATGCATTGGCACGGGAGACAATTTGTGTTTTCTGAACAAAAAACAACTCTTCAGACACTTAAGATCAACAATGAATAATGAGGCCCCATTTATGAAACTGAAAGGCTTCTACAAAGCAAAGGACACTGTCAATAGGACAAAATAGCCTACAGAATGGGAAAAAATCCTCACCAACCTTATATCTCACAGAGGGTTGAGATTCCAAATATATTAAAGAACTTAAGAAATTAGATATCAATGAACTAATACCCAATTAAAAATGGGGTGCAAAGCTAAACAGACTTCCCAACAGAGGACTCTAATGGCTGGGAAGCACTTAAATGTTCAACATCCTTAGTCATCAGAGAAATTCAAATCAAAATGACTCTGAGATTTCATCTTAAATCCATCAGAATGGCTAAGATCAAAAACTCAGATGACAGCTAATGCAAGAATGTGGAGCAATTGTACAACTCCTTTGGAATCAAATTGGTGGTTTCTCAAAAAATTAGGAATAGTCCTACCTCAAGACCCAGCTATACCACTCCTTAGAATATATACAACAGATGCTCCATCATACCACAAAGACACTTGCTCAACTATGTTAATAGAAGCTTCATTTGTAGTAGGCAGAAACTGAATACAACCCAGATGTCCATCAACTGGAGAATGGATAAAGAAAATGTGGTTACATTTACATAATGAACTATTACTCAGCTATTAAAAGCAGTGACATCATGAAATTTGCAGACAACTAGATGGAGCTAGAGAAGATCATCCTGAGTGAGGTAACCCAGACCAGAAAGACAAATATGGCATGTACTTATTTATAAATGGATATTAGCCATAAAGTACATGATAACCATGCTACAATCCTCAGACCCAAAGGAGCTAAGTAACAAGGAGGGCTCAAGGGAGGATGTGTGAATCTCTCTTAGAAAGGGACATAAGACATCAGGAGTGGATGGAGGGAGAGAACTGGGTGGGAGAGGATGCAGAGATGGGGAACAGAAAGGATCAAGTGTGGGGAGGACAGAGAAAGAACTAGAATTGGTGTGTGTGGGGGTAATCTCTTTGATGAGGTAGAAACCTAGGACAATAGAAACTTCCAGGAATCTATGAGGGTGACCCTAGCTAAGACTGCTAGCAACAGGGGATATGGAACCTGAAACGGCCACCTCCTGTAACCAGGCAAGACTTCCAATGGTGGAATGGAGACATCATCCAAGTCACAAAACCTTCAACCCACAATTTGTCCTTCCTACAAGATGTGCAGGGATACAGATGGAGCAGAAATTGAGGGAATGGCCAACCAATGACTGGCCCACGTCATGAGAGAGAGCCCACCCCCCACACTATTAATAATATTCTATTATACTTGCAGACCAGAGCCCAGTCATATGAGAGGCTTTTCACAGCAGCTGATGGAAACAGATGCAGAGACCCAGAGCCAAACAGTAGGTGGAGCTCTATGGAAGAGGGGTATCTAATAGGAAATGAAAGCCTTTTAAAAAGAATATTTGATTTGCTTTGTCTTTGTGTGTGCGTGCACTTCTTCAATACGTGAATATATAGCACACATGAGCCACATCAAAATTGTAGAGGTAAGAAAAAGACCTTCAGGAGTCACTTCTATCCTCCTACTATGGGTTCCAGTAATTACCCTCAGGTCCTCAGGCTTGTTACAACAAGCACTTTCACATGCTGAACCCCCCCCTTGTGGTCCTTGAATGCTTGTAGTGTGACTGAATGATCCTTTCCATGTGACAAGTAAATAAGAATAGTGGGGAGTTAGGATTACCAATGATAAGGAATTAAATTTATCTCCCATCACAGATAAAACTGCAGGGTCATTTATTCTACCTCATAGGCAGAACACCCAGCACAGGCTTCCCAGGACTGTTTAAGTTCTGCCTGGAGAAGCGAGGCCTTCAGCACTTTACTCAAGGGAATGGTGGTGTGTGCAACACAGTTTCCATGATCATGTGCTTTGGACCAGAAATTCCATTGCAGACCTTCTGAGGCCTCAGCTGGAAAAAACGGGAACAGAATTGTGAGTGATGGATGATTTCCACTCATATGACTTCTTCATCTGTACATGAACTAGGATGCTTGGAAGGCTCTCAGTTCTATGGTCAAAAAATTCCTTCATTTGGCCTTTTCCTGCAGTGTACATTTCTTCTTTGACAATTTGGTTAAGAAACAGTCTCAAAAGCATTCCCTTGAAAAGCCATAGAGTATTTCTGGGTTTTTACTAGCAAGTTACCAAATGGCTGCTGGTGCTTCTGCCATGTTTGGTTTCTCTAAGCAGTCACAAACTTATCCCAATAAGTTCTACTTCCTAACAGTAGTGATGTCAAAGAATTTTAGACTGTATTTTAAAGTCTAAACTTGCCACTGCACTGACCTGTATACAATATATATATAGAGAGAGATGAGACCTGGGCATATGAGTGACACTATAGCCCACGCATGGGCAAGGAGGGGTGGTGGCAAGGTGTGCACAGAGAAGACTTTCTGCAACTACAGCAACTGGGACGAGATGTTTTGTTTGGATTCCTGGGCATGAAACTCTGGGCATGTATGATATATCTCTAGCTCTCTTCTTACCTTCTGTTTTGAGTCAGGGCCTTTTTATGCTGCCCAGACTTACCCTGAATTCACTTGGTAGCTAAGGCAGCCCATAAACTTCTGTTTCACTTTCCAGTCTCCAGAGAAGCCCAGATTACAGGGTATGGTTGCTAGTAAGATTGTGTTAGGTGTAAAGTGCGGAGATTAGCCAAATTAAGAGATAGGAAGGGTTTCTGATGAAAGAATTTCTAGGTCCGATACAGTTACAGCTTGTTTTCTAAGGCTCTCCTGCTCCAATGTCTTATGATTAATATTTTTACAAAAACTATTCTGAATTTTCATGGGATAAGAGAAACAGTTGTTATAATGTTTTTGTGGATAATGAATTTGTGCTTCAAATATTTGTGCCATATTTACTGACTACACCCCAAACCACATGTTTCCTTTCCTCTCAAGCTTCTCATTTGCCCTGCATTCCAGCCAAGTGTGGCTGCACTTCCCTCCCTATCACATAGGCAGGAGTGTCGATGCATCTTTATTCCATGGAAAGCCTGAAATATTTCTGGGGTCTCATGGACCCCAATATCCTGTCAATTCAACTCCTGAGACACCTTGTCTCCTGTCTACTCTTGTTACACTCCAGAATGAATATTCCTCCAAGAAAGGGGTTGAGTATGGACATATCAGGGCACATAACACGTTCATAGCAGTATTCCTTGAATTAATCTTGTCAGTGGAATACATTTTTTCTAACCAAGCTCCCTGTATGCTTGCCTTAAAAAGACTTTAAAAGCAAAAGCAGAATAGAACAACTTATCTATGGCTTCAATTGTTTAATTTCAGCCCTAAGATGTCCAAATTGAAACTTCTGTTTATAACACAAGCTATCCTTCATGCTCCATTGTTCCTATAAATCAACCATCTCTCGCTCACACATACCAGACATGCAAATGTCCATCCTCAGGTTCCTGAACTCACTGTGTTTTCCTTATTCTAACTATGCCTGTAATGTTCTTGTTCTTCTCATTTTCTTAGGTCCCTCCTACCCTTTACATCTTTGATGCACATAAGAAGTTCCTGAGGTTCACAGGTTGTCACCTCTTGGGCTGACCTCTTGGCTTATGAACCTGTTTTGCCACCTGTGTCTTATATTTTGGCCAATAATAATATCTTAGCATAAGTCTCTTAAAGGAAGGAACTGTTACTTAGTGATTTTAATCTCTATGGCTCATTCAGTGCACAACACAAAACAAATACCCACACATGGTGGAAGGCTGGATTGTTTCTGATTGTAAGGATAAATGTATTGCAGTTAATATGGCTGTGATGACAAAGGCCAGCATCAGTGAAGCCAAGAGAAAGGAGAGTACAGGGCTTCTGGGAAGAGATGTGGTGTGGACATTGTGTGAGCATCATCAGAGTCACAGTGAAGTCACTATGATCCCCACTACACAAGTGCTTCCTGAATCCTCTGGCTGTGATGTTGGTTACTCCACATCTGGCCACCAGGTGACACCCGTGCTCTACAAATGCTGGCCGGATTAATTGTCAAGCTGCTGCTTAGCAGGCTGCAAGGTAATCTGCCCTGCCCGATAAAGGGTCAATGAAACATCCCTGTAGTGTCCTGAGTTGGGTTCCAGGGGCCCCAACCCCTAAATCACAGGTCTCAACACCTTCAAAGGGCTTCCATGCAGGACAGTCTGCCAGCCTCCACACGTTATCATCACGATTTCTCTTCGTTGCTTCCTGGGGCCAGTATGGTGGGAAGGAAGTGCTGAGGAGTTCTGAATGTCAGCCACAAGGCAAAACTGAGCCATGCCACTCTCTCAGGCCAGGAGTTAGCCCTTCCACACTTTATGTTAAGAGTTAAAGATCTGGAAAATGTGTTCCCAGGTACTCAACGCCATGCTCAGAAATAATAGACATTTACCTGTTACTGGTGAACCATCTACTGTCCACATAGCAAGTAGCTTGCCAGAGATGGATCTCAAGCAATGAGGAGGATAATCAGGAGAATGTGCCGTGAGGAAGGTTGCAGTGTTTTCTGGCAGGTGCACTGGGAACCTTTGGGCCTAGGCAGGCCATTGGAGCCCTCAAACCTCTGGCATTTTCTTGAGTTGATTGCCCAAGCAGAGGCTTTTCTCCTCTGGGATACTGATCACCAGACCCTGCTCTCAAGTTTTGGCATTCTGTTTGTATGGCCTGCTTCCCAGTTGAAGGCTCATAAGGGCTTCACTTCAAGTAGATGTATTCCTCTGGTTGGTTATGAGTTTGTAGAAATGGAAGGTTTAGTTTATCTGTTTCAATTACAAGATCAAAGGGACAATGGGTTAGAGCCCTCACATCACTCTGTATTTATGTATTGTAGAACTTGCTCCTGTGTATGTTTCTGGAAGACACGATGCCTTTGGGGTATTGATATAATCCTTCTTTGTGTAACACCTGAGAACTTGTTATAGGGAAGGAGCCAATCTAGGCAGCTTCTGCCTGGTGTCATAGAGACAAAAGATAGGGGAGACTGGGGTAAGGAAGAGGTAAACAGCCATTACAGTCCAGGTCATAGCTAGAGTTGACTCTTCTCCCCTGGCCCCACCTTCTCTATTAAAGGACACAGACAAGACATAAATCAAGAGAGGAACACAGAAAAAAGCAGAGACAGAACTGTGTGCTCCAATGATTCTGGCTCACAAACACTGTAGGACACAGGCTATCTTGCAGTTCTAAAAATGAGTGTTGGGTTTTGAGAAGAATGCCAAGACAATGCATCAACAGAGGCAAGGTCGAGTGCAAAGGCAGTTAGCATGGGAAGGCAGATGGGCAGAACTCAGGTCTGCCAGAAGAGGCATGGCTTCAGGATTTTCTTATAGGTATAACTATCTGTGGATCTTGTTGTTAGCATTCTGTCAAACTCCACCTCCAGAGTTACCTGGCAACAGCCAGGTATGCTCCTCCCCGCAGCTACCTGGCAACAGCCAGGTAGCCCTGCCCACTATTATAAAAAAGGGGCTGTCTGGTCCCTGCTGGTGCTCTTGCTCCTGTGACCCAAGCCTGCAAGTCGTATCTGACACTTTCCCTCTCCCCTCCCCCTCCACGTGGTCATGGCGGCCACCACCTCCATCTCTCTCTGCTCTCCCCTCTGCCCTAAATAAACTTCTCCTTGTGGAACCCTCTGCCGCCGTTTTTCTTTTTTTTAAATAACAACACTTGTAGTCCTTGGTGGAGAGCTAAAAGCTCATCTAAGAACCTAGTTTACTTGTGAGCTGAATGGACCCCACTCTAGAATGATTCTGAAACAGAAGAGTCAATTCACAGTGTTTCCTTCCAAACCACGGTCAGGACAAAGGGCCATTAAATCTTAAATCATTTGTCTCATATGCCTGTCCCTTAAATAATACTGACTTTGGGGGTTATAGTTTCCATAGCCCAACAAGCTGTCTAGTGGTCTTTTGAGGTAGCATGCCATCTCTTTGGAATACTGGGGCCCAAATTGCCTAGAAAGGGGAATACTATTTTACACTTGTGACTGGGGAAGCTCCTAAGGTGATGTGTGGTCACATGAAATGATATGTGAGAAATCACTTTGCAAAGACTCAGCCACCAGTGCTGCCAAAATTAAACTGACACCCTAATCATGTCACCATGGACATCCTCATAATCTAGTCCTTTTCTGTACAAGTCCAATGCTGTCCTGAGAGGAGTTCATGCTGTCAGGAAGACTTCTGCTGGCAGGACAAAGATTTCTGCCTCCAGATCTTGATTCAGACAATGAAATTCAGCCTCCTCTTCAAAGACTTAAAGCGGTATCACACTCTCACAAAACATGCTCAGGCATGAAGCAATTTGCCAGAGCTCTGGGGATATGAGTTTAGAGCACAGCGATGAAGGCAACTTTAAGCACTTTTGAGTAAAATATCAGGTACAGTGTTCTCACAATCTGTTGCTTAAGAGTTATCTCTGGGGTCAGAGGCTGGACTTGCTTTAACTGGGGAAAGCTGGTTACCTGGACATTTTTAATGCCTAGACCACCCTTGATGTCAAGTCTCTCCTATCCTTCTATTTCAGTTTCCATCCATATGGTTTAGGCCTCTTTCCTCCAGAGCAAAACAAATTGTTCTTTTCAAAGGTCTACATCAGCCAGTGGCTTTATGTTCTTGTCAAACACTCTCACCTCTGCCCTAAGGTGCTTGTCAAGGTACTTCCCAGAACAAAGGTAGGTTTTTTTTTTTTTTTTTTAAAGGCCAGGAGAAAACATTTTCACCTCGTAACATTTATCATTATAACAGATTCCAGAAATGCTTTCAATACCTTTGATGTAGGGGACAATTTTGAATTGGGGAAAAAACCCAACGTAGTCACAAATAGTTACAAAGATTCAGAATGACCTATAAAGAAGGGATAAAATTCTCTAAGAATCTAAGAACTGTTCTCTAAGAATAGTTTGGTCTAAATGAGCAATAAGTATGCACTCTGTTTAATGCCCAAGCTTCCTATACAGCCAGGGCCTTTTGCAGTTGAACATCAACAAGCAAAAGTTCCTGTATAGAGTGAGTTAGGACTTACCCTGATGTGCAGGGACCCTAAGGACTCTGTCCTCTGAACACTGCCATCTCACAATTATAGTAGATTGGACTACCTGCAGTCACAGGGCCCTCACTGGGCCTGATCATATTCTCTCACAGATGAGGAATAAGCAGAGGTCATTTGGCCCTCACTTGAGATTGTAGCCACCTATTCCCATCTGTCTTCACCAGCTACATACAATCTCTCCAGCTGAATATAGTCTTGGAGAGTACTAGAGTATAAAGAAAGTGGAAGGTGACTAAAGGGGCCTCCATCATAGAGCTTTCATGATGGAACGGGTGGTGCACCTTCTTTTCTGTTAGCTTCTATGGTAATTATTTACCAATGCTTCTGTAAGTAGTTCCCACAAACCCATTCGTTCACCAAACTAGTTTTAGATGAAAGCATTTCTTTGGTAACATAGTTGGGGTGAATAGATATTTGTTCACCTCTTTCCAGGTGAAGTTACAACAAGCAAGGAAGCAAGCAACAAGTATGATGGAGGCAGCTAGAGTCTGGAGACACATAATAAATGCAATCATTGCAGACGGAAGAAAGGAAGCAATGATTGAGTCTCCACTGACTGGATCTCAAGCTCTGGAAAGCATGAACTTGTCTAAAACTTCATTTTCTTCATGGAATGGGAATAGATATCCATCTTAAAAGGAAGTATAAAAACTTAGAGAAAAGACCAGAAGGCCAATGGAAAGTCAACATGATAAGAAGCCAGAATCACGTCAGAGGTTCATAGGCCTGTACCAACCTGTGTACAGTACTGGACACCCTACCCAATATGGTCTTTATGATTTCTCCCAAATGCCAGAAAGGACAGCTTCATGTCCTTGCTAAGTTTACTTAGCATAAATGGGGAAGCACAGAGTAAGTCTCCTCCACCCAGTCTTCTCCCCACAAAGTTGAGGTTATTATGAAAGAGGCATGGTAACCCCACTCCAGCACACATCCTGCTCCCTCCCAACTGACAGAAAGAGAGGCGGAGGGGGGAGGGAGAGGTTGGCAGTAAAGGCAAGCCTAAGAAGGGCAGGTGCAGTTGATGATGAGAGACAATAAGGCTATGCTTTCCAGTTTTAGAATCTTGAGTTTACAGACTACAGTTTTAAATTCAACCACAAAGAACCTGAACATAAGGAAGTTTGGAACAGTCACAACTGAATTCTTTACCACCCTCTCATACTTAATCGCCCTTTCCTCTCTTGATTCTGACTGGTTCCATGTTGGCCTCATGTAGGCAGAAGCTTGGTTTTGCTTTGCAGGCTGTTCACTTAGAAAATAGGAGCAAGGTCTTCCCAATCCCATTCTCTTCTCCCCTCACACTTGCCTATTTTCACATTCTACTTCACCCTGACACCTTCCTCCTTTCATATCCAGTCTCTCTCCCTCCCCTATTCTCCTCTTCTCCAGAAATCCTTCATCATACTCCACGTCCCCAACTTATACTTCTCCACACTCTTCTGTCCTTCCCACACTCACCCTCCACTCACCCTCCTCTAACAATTGCCCTACGATAGTCCCTCTTCCCCATCTATATCCTCCCTTCCCCCATCACCACACTCTATCCACGCTCATCCTTATTTCATACCACCATCCCCCTGCACATATGCACACACACCCTCCATATATATCCTCCATAAATACTCCCACCCCACACAAACCATCATGCTTAGTACTTCAGTTCCCAACACACTTACTTCCTAGATGAAGAACAGACTCAGTGGGGAATGACGTAAACAAAGTGATGATAAAACTGATTTTAAACATGTTGAGTTTATGACAGATAGTATAACCAGCTAGGGGGTACCTGTAGAGGTAATGGAGAGACATCTCAACTATCAATTACAATTTTGAAAAGTTTCTGCATGACTGTAGTTTATTGTTAGGACTTATATTTAATTACAAGGATTAAAAACTGGAAGAAACACTAGCTTAAACAGAATGAAAGTGTGTTGAGCCTAACATTAAAGGATATTGCATTGAATCTGTGTACTTTTCTAGGAACTAATAAACAAGTCTCTCTGGACCAGCATTTTGGTATGTAATTTCCTGCCTAATGGTCTTATATTCAAACACAGCTTCCAAAGCCTCAATAATCTAAACACTCTACCACTGGTCACCAACATCTGTGGAGACTTCTCCCAATCATCAATGAGATCCCATCAGATGCTTACTGGATGGCCTGCATTAAGTTAAATTCCTGTCCTCTCCTACTAGAGTCAGGGTGAGGTATACCTGTGATGTTTGGTCTTAGTAGTCTACTTGCTTGGGTTAAGACATTTCTAGGACTGGTGAGGTGTTGGCATGTCAACTGGTCTGAAATTATCATCAATTTTCATGGACAAAATATGTGAAGGCATCCTACCTTGGTAGAGGAGTAAATTCCCTATTTCTTCCATTCTCCATGTTCTGCTCACTGGTGGGACATTCCCCATTCATTGTTTCTCAGGTTAACAGGGCTATGTTCTATGGTTCACTTTCATGGAAATTAGTTGAATGTGGTCCTCTAGTGGTTATAGCCTGTCTGGTATGTGGCTTTGGCAAGGAGCCAGTGCTATCCCATTAATGAAGAATCGACCTATTCATGCAGCTCAATAGAGGCTTAATTTCAGCTTCCATTTGCTCCTCAGTTGGGTTTCTGAACTCATACAGTGCACATCTATAGGTGACCTTGTAACTAATTATTCCCTTTCTGGGGAGTTCCTAACCCTTGGACTGAACAGCTTCAGCAGCTCTCATCCAGTGGATGCAATTTCAAGGGACTCAAGGATATAGGAGGGATCATGCCACCAGAGAGCTAATATATGAATAGGTTGGCCCAAGAATACTATATAGGAAGAGGTGAGTCTTGGAATCCAAAGAAACCGAAATTTACCGAGTTAACGAGTGTGTTAAGCTTGTCATTGCTGTAACAAAATAGCTGACAAACAGTTTAAAGAAAGAAAAATGTAATTTTCACCTTTGGTTTTAGAGGTTCTACTTAATGATTACTTGGTTCTGTGTTTCTGACTCTGTACTGAGGCAGAGTACATGATACCCAGCAGTAGGAGAATGTGGTAGAGGCCAATCAACTCATGGGAGGCCTCACTGGAGGGAAGGAGGAAAGGGAGGAAGAAAGGAGAAAGGGAGGGAAGTTGGGAGGAAGGTATGGGGAGGAGGAGAAGGAAGAGGAGGAGGAAGAGGAAAAGGAAGAGGAGAGGAGAAAGAGAGGAGGAGGAGACGACAAAACATACTCCAGGGACTTCAGGACTCTTTCCTCCATTCAAGATCCACCTTCCAGAGTTCCATAACCTCACAGAAGGCTACTCAAAATGTAAATCCAGCGCTGGATGAATCCATTCATAATGACAGAGCTCTCAGGAGCTCGTCATATCCATGGAGCCTGTCAGCTGGTGACTGAATCCCAGTACATGAACCTGTATATTTCATATTCAAACTGTGATAGCTAGAAATCTCTAAATTACTAGAAGTCACTAAAAGAAACTGCTTTAAAATTCTAAAGTAGGTATTTTTCCTTAAACTTCTAACATAGAGAAGGTAGGAGTGAGATCTCAGAGGACAAATAGGTCACACTAAAACCGAGATAAGAGATTGTCAAAAGGGACTCATCAGTATGAGGAGAGAAGGTTAAGTCAGGAAGTGTGGAAACACACATGGCTATTCACTCTGATTGAGCCTTAATCCTGGATGCCAATTACCTCACATTACTTCAGAGCCTTGGGATGAGGAAATGAGTAAGAGTGGTACTGTTATTACCTTTTGTCCTGATGAGGGTTGCTAACCCCGCCCTCAAGCTCAACAGATTCCTGCCTTTTCCTTGAAGGACCTTTTATATTGCTTTATGTGCTAATTGGATATGATCTTTCTTAGGCCAAATTCCTGATTGTTTTCCTAGCCTCTTCTTAGAATTTTTTTTATTTCCTGTTCTGTTGAATGAGGTCTTCTTTGTGGTGATTGAATGTGATCTTGGCATTTTCTCTGTCCTGAAATTTACTGTGCTTATGTAATCATTGATTTTACTTTTAAGTATCTTCTTCTGTTTCATATGATCTTTCACAGCCAGTATCTTCTCTTCAATTGTGTGTCCACAGCACCTAGTTTAGACAAAATGGATGCTGACTTGACTTTACTCTGTGGTTGGATTTCAACCAAATATTTTTTCAATCCTAGACAACTTCCTTAATTATAGGAGCCTTGGGTTCTTATTTGTAAAATGAGAGTAAGTAACACTTCATAAATTTGTTGTGAGAATTAACATAAGAGAAAGCTCATGAAAACAGCTGGCAGAATATTACACAGAAGCTCAACAAATGTCATGCCCCCTTTATTTGCACTTTAGGTAAGCTATGGTTCTCCTTGGGGCAGTACTGGTTACAGTTGTTGTGGTTTCCGACTGCAATTATTCCCACAGTACTCTTTTATCCA